>OX578279.1:5326439-5926439 GCA_951217055.1 Gerris lacustris
AAAGCATTATTGTCTAATTTATTTAATTGTTTCCTCCGTTTTTTAGGTTTCTGTACGAAGTATAAAAAGAAACCTTAAATAACGGCTGTCTGTCTGTCCGTTGGTGTCTGTCAGTTGGCTTGTTTCAATTCATAAACTACTATAGCTAAGAACATGAAATTTGGCACACAGGTGTATCTCGGCATTAGAGGAAAACTGTACACTTTCTGGAGTTTTCAAACTTAATATTTTTAAGATGGCGGCTAATATGGCGGGCGGCCAAAAAAAATTTTTTAGTCACCATGACATGTTATAACATTAATTTAAAGGTCTTGAAGTGTAGAAAAAGAATATGCAACTATTAAAATTTTACACTTAATATTTTCCAGATGGCGGCCGGCCAAAAAAAAATGTTTAGTTGCCAAGACATGTTATACATAAATTTAAAGATCTTGAAGTGTAAAAAAAGAATATGCAACAATAAAAATGTTACACTTACAATTTTAACTTAATCGCACAGAAACCGGCGATTATCGCCTCACGTACTTACTTGAAACGCACCTTACTTGTTTAATTTTAAAACAGTTTTGATTTCTTACATCAATTTAAGTATTACTTAATCAAAATATAAAGAGTGCAAAAGGTTGAAATTAATCTGGTGCTATCAGCGGTCTACTTTTGGCAAACGATCCAAAATGTCTTTAAAAAAAAAAAAACAACAGATGAGTACTTTTGAATATATAGGTGTAAATAAATGTTTGTTTGAGAGCATGTTGAAGAGAAACAAATGGACGTAGAAGGTTGAAACTTATATGGGACCAACCCTTTATGGGAACTTATATGGGATGAGCTAATTATGACCTACCATCCGAAAGTCAATTAAATCAGACGAGTACTTTTAAAGATATGTTGGTTCACAAAAAGTGAGCGACATACAGACCAACAGACCAATAGACCGACAGACAGACAGACAAGGAACCAAAAATGTTCCTCCATGTCTGAAACGATAGCCTCCATTACCTTCGGTAATTTTTGCTTAGAAAGTTGTGAGATCGATATAGGTTTAGCCATGTTTCCCACTGTCCATGTAAGTTCTACTACGTTTAATTTATGCAGTACACGTAAGTTATGTTGTTTGTATGTCCCTCAAAAACAAAGATTTTCTTTCCCAGACCATCAATCTACACGTTTAAATTTAATTTTATTAGGGTCCGTAGGCAAAACCAAGTACCCTTATATTTTCCTGCGAGTGTCTGTCCGTCCATCAGGTCGCCTGCTCTCCCGGCTACACCTTTCGTCCGATCACTTTGAAATTTGGCATGTATGTGTCTTGTATCTACCCACATATTTTAAAAATATACCGACATAAAAAAAATATTTTTCAAAAGTGAAAAAAAAAATATTTTTGAAGTGGGTGTGAAACGTGTCCCCCCCCTCTATCTCGCTTATGTGAAGTGCAAAAAATCTGAAAAAATTCCTGATCATTCTTAGACCAAAACTAAAGATACCACTTTTTGGAAATTTCGAACAAAATATTATTTTATTTTTCATTGACAAAATACGTTTTTTTTTTATAACTATGGTCTTTTCGATGTATTTATATGGTTGTAGTCCAGTTCAGTGGAAAAAAATACTTTATCATAAGTTTATTTATGTGTTTTGAGAATATCAGACCCATAGGATAGTTCAAAGTAAGCTTTTTAGCATTTTAAAAAACACCATCAATAGGGTACTACTTACACTATATAGTGTGGCCTACGGACCCTCGCTGTGTGCTGACTAGCCCACACTTGACCTGTTTATTTAACTAAGCAATTACGCAGCACAAAAAGTGTAAACAGATTTTTGTTGGAAGTACCTCTGCTTCTCCTGCAAAGTAAAAAATGCTTTCTGCAGTCAGAATGGATTACTAATTGGGAGTTTTATGCATTTAAATCCATGGAGAGGGGTAAATCCGTATTCGAATGCGGAGGAAGGGTTTTAGGTAATTCTGTGTTATCTTGTTCTGTGTTGCTTAGTATAACCACTCTCCTCACAGCTCAGGTCAATATGTTCTCTAGTGGCGAAATATAATTTTGATGTGCAATAATGTTTAATTATTACTACCTATTGAATTATTTAATTTTATATCAATTATATTTCTTGATAAATATAAAAAAAAAAAAAATAAAAAATAATAATAAAACTTAATGTTTCTAGGTGCTACAGTTTATAAACCTATCAAATTAAAATAAATACATTAAATAAACACAGTACATCGCGAAGCTTGGGAACCCAGCAAACCTATCATATTGAAGAAGCATTTTGACAAAACAAATAAACAGGTCAAGTGTGTGCTAGTCAGCACACAGCGAGAGTCCGTAGGCCACCACACTGCATAGTTTAAGTTGTACCCTATTGATGGTGTTTTTTTAAAATGCTAAATAGCTTACTTTGAACTATCCTATAGGTCTAATATTCTCAAAACACATAAAAAATCTTCCGATAAAGTATTATTGGTCCACTGAACCGGACTAAAACCATATTAATACATCGAAAATACCATAATTATAAATAAACGTATTTTGTCAATAAAAAAAATATTTTTTGGAAATTTCAAAAAGTGGTATCTTTACTGTTGGTCGAAGAATGTTCAGGAATTTTTTCAGATTTTTTGGTCTTCACATAAGCGAGATAGAGGGGGGGGGGGACACGTTTCACACCCGCTTCAAACTTGCCTACGCTCGCCCTATCAAAGTTATAACCAAAGAATTATATATTTTTGTAATCAGCTCGATTATTACCCTTTCATATGATAACCATCACGTTGTCGAAAAAAAATACAAAAATTCTAACCAACCCTTTTCTTGGCGATGTATCTGCTGAGATACATTAGTTTGTCGATTTTATTAAATAAAAGGTATTATTATTTTAACCCATCTAATGACTTTGCATGTTGTGGTATACAATGCTTAAGGTCTTCTGAAGACTAGAGATCTCTAGTGGTAAAACATAGGCACTAAGGTTGTTATTAGTGAGCAGTCTCTCACCACCTTGTGACAAGATGGCGTGACAGTTTTTTCTCGATTTATTTTGGGAGAGTCATCTATCAAATATTGTGCTGATTCATTTAAGTCACTCAGAGTTAAGATAAATAAACACTATTATGATGGTTAATTTTAATTTTATTTTTTTATTACAGCTTTATTGCAAGTTAAATATTATGTATCTTACAGTATACATTGCCATGAGTTCTGAAAAGTATGTTTGTATCTTATAGGATACATAGGCATAAACTCCTAGAATCATGGATGTATCTTATAAGATACATTGCCATCTTCTTGACACTGTTTTTTTAAATATATAATTAATTTAATTTTATTTTTAGATGTAGATAATAGTCAATAATGTTTATAAAAGCAAAATCTTAAAGATTATGGACCTGGGTAATTCCTCTAATGGATTGTGGAAGATAAAGATGATTGTCAAGGGGATGAATTTTGCCTTACAGCTATGTCTAAAGCATTTAAGATAATATTCTTGAGAGAGGCTGCACATTAAAGACCGACTAAGAGCTCAAAAAAGAAGGGCAAAGTAGATTTGACACTGAATTTGATATTAAAAAAAATTAAAATTGTGGCTGTCAAGTGGTTTGACACAATGGCTGTATCAATATTGAGTTTGTTTGCTGCTATTGAGCCATCCTCGCAAGTTTTGAGATACTCAAAAGAAAAAATAAATAAATAAAGGCCGTGTACCAATTATATGTCAAACGTTATTGGAGATTGTAATAAGCACTTTGGAGGGGTTAAAAAAAAAACAACAATGTGTAAAGTCAAGGCCCGAGGATGCTATTATATTATTATCCAGCCTAAATTAAATTTCGGCTGGAAAGTACTATTTTGCTGATTTGTCATTAAACTATTAAAAACAGGGAGGAAAATAATTGAAACAGGCAGGGAAAGTACAGTTTACCAGTGCGTATTACATCTATTACATCATTACATCTATTTTTACCTAAGCTTCCATCTTTTCTTTAAATAGAGTGAGTAGATAAAATATTTCATTTTATATATTTTACGTCACGTTAAAAGACTGAAATTTAAAAAACCTGTATTTTCTATCAATAAAAAGTTGTAAAACAGACTGCCAATTGGTGTTGGCTTATTGCTTCCTCGCATCCACTCGCGTACTTTATGATATTATGCTTTTGCAAGCTATAACTGTCTAATTTGTTTTCAATTTAGTTTTTTTCCTTGGGTCTTCAGGGGTATAATAAATCATCAACTACCTCAACTACGTTTTATGCGATATTTCGTCCCCCACTTTGGGACATTATCAAGCTTGAAAACAGCCATGAAATAAATTATACATAAAGGAGTAAGTAGCCCAACTGTAAAAGACATGACTCAGGTTCAATCTCTGAACCTGACTCATGTCTTTTACAGTTGGGCTACTTACTCCTTTATGTATAATTTATTTCATGGCTGTTTTCAAGCTTGATAATGTCCCAAAGTGGGGGACGAAATATCGCATAAAACGTAGTTGAGGTAGTTGATGATTTATTATACCCCTGAAGACCCAAGGAAAAAAACTAAATTGAAAATAAATAAAGGGGACTACAACAAAAATGGGTCTAATTTGTTGTTTCTCCTGTTTGTTTAATCTATCAAAATTGTTTTGAATTTTTATATGAATTAAAATATGAATTTAGCAAAAGTTAAAGAGCGCAGATGGTTCAAATTAATTTGGGGCTATTTGCGGGCTACTTTCAATAAACTGTAAACGTTTCATACAGTTCCTTTGAAGCTATAGATGAAAATAAATGTCTGTTTATGCGCACGTGGAAGAGAAACTAAATGAGCGCAGAAGGTTGAAACTTATATGGGACTAGCAATGAGCTAATTATGGCCTACCATAATCTGTTCAACCAAATTTACACTAAAATCAGACGTCTAGTTTTTAAGATATGTTGGTTCGCAAAATTGAGTGACGGACCAACAGACAGACACGGAACCACAAAAGTTTCCCTGATGTCTGAAACATCACACAACATTTCTGTCTTGATTTTTTTTTTTATCGGAGACTTAAAATATTTTCGTTCTTCAGAACGATCACAGAACTTCCGTGACCTTCGATAAGCTCGGAAGCAAAAATATTAAATTTAAAGTAGGTAGAAATATATTATATATTATTATTAGCTTTTTTACACTTAAGTAAATATATACTTTCCTTGTTTTTCACAAATATATTTAGCTTTATTTAAAAATATTTTATGACTAGAATCTCCTTTGTATCTTATAGGATACATATATGGTTTGCTGAACTAATGGCAATGTATCCTGTGGGATACATGTAGCAATTGCTATGCCAAGCAAGCAAAAAAAGAAATAAAACCTGTTTTGTGTTATTAGAGGCTAATGTAGCTAAATACAACAAAAAAATAATTTTTTCCAGTATTTTTTCATAGATTGCCATGATAAGGGTTAAGTTTTTTACCCTAATTTTTTTTTTAAATATTTTTTTTATGTCGCTATATTTTTAAAACATTGGGGTAGGTACAAGACACATACATGCAAAATTTCAAAGTGATCGGACGAAAGGTGTAGCCATGAGAGCAGGTGACAGGACGGACGGACAGACACACGCAGGAAAATATAAGGGTCCATGGTTTTGCCTACGGACCCTAAAAGTGTAAATTTTTTTAATCAATGTACAAATATGCAACACATTGAGTTGAACGTAAGCTAGTATAATTACAAATTTTACCATTTCGTCTAAAAAAAAGATTAGTGAATATTGACGTATGTATATGGTTGTATTTGTATTTTAATGGGATGAATTCTAGAATATTTTATCAAAATCGCCGGAATAATTTCCAAGAAATGTTTAATTTTCCGTTTTATTGTAAGTTTTTGGGGAGTAGTGCTCACAAATTTATAAGCTATATTTCATAAAAATATTTCCTTAATCATATTTAAAAAAAAAAATAATAATAAAAATTGACAGACTTACGTGAAGGCTTATGAGGAAGAAATCCAAAGTGAACAGTGTCGCCGTTATAGGATTGAACTTGGTCTGAAAAAACATAAAAACAATTCCATATTAAATAATATCTCATAGATAAATCATATCCTTATATCATATACCTGCAGAGTGGCCCAAGATAAAATGTCATAACGACACTGGTGGATTCTATGGGTCAAATTCGACAGAAAATGTCAAGTAAGCATATGCCCATTTCTCAATAGTTCTCGAGATATCGATTTATTTCATTTTTCTGATGGTATTACGAAAATTTCCAAAAATCATAATATCTAAAAATAAATTGGTAAGGCGTGAAGTCTCACGTAAAAAGGGTTTCGTTGGTATTGTGAACACAAAATTAGAGGGGGGGGGGAGAAAAGTTTTTTTTTTACAAAATGGCGCGTAAAAGTAAACGTTAACCACAAGTGTTATACATTTTTGCAATCTACTCTTCAATACCTTTCATTTGATACCCCACTCAAAATTTTAAAAAAATATTTTTTTTCGAGTGACGTGAATTATCCGCCATCTTGGATTTCCTGTAAATCAGATCAAATTGCTAATCTTATTTTTTCTATGGCCCAGCAGACCACACATTTTGCATATTTTTCTATATTTTTAGTAACAGCGGAAATACGATTTTAGGGGGGGGGGGAGCACGCTAAATTTCGATGTTTTTTGACAAAATGGCGCCAAAAATTAAACACTATCCCTAAGTGGTATATATATTTGTAATCTACTCTTTAATACCTTTCCTATGAGACCCCACTCAAATTTTTAAAAAATCTTTTTTTTTACGCTACGTGAATTATCCGCCATTTTGATTTGGAAGAGCTGATAATTTTGAGTTCACCGTATTTTTTCTGTGTGCGCGTCAAAACGATCTTTTATACTGGAAAGTTTCACGTTTTTATCTCTTTTGGTTCAAAAGTTATTGGAACCGTACAGAGTGACAGACAGACACAGGAACGAAACTATAAGGGTTTCTTTTTTTGGTTTTACCAACGAAACCCTAAAAAAAAAAAGGCTTGGTTTCATCGAGAAATATGGAGCAGAACTAAATAGTCCAGGAGATGCAAGAAAGTGTCTGACTAACATCAAGCCAGAATTTTGTATACAAGTCAATCTTTTAGCGCCTTTTAAGAATATGTGGTCGGCTAAGTTCGTCTGCGGGACATAGCTAAGCAATAGGCATTTCAAAAAAACAAACCGGTGGAGAGCGGCCATGTCTCACCAATTATGGTGGACAATGCGATTTTCATGATCCTGAGTACAAAATTAGTTGGTAGACCTAAAATCAAGTCGATTTTATTTTCGCACTTGATATGTTAGTTATTCAAATATTAATAAAAATCAACGTGGTCACCTGTCAAGGGACAAACTAACATCAACTTGATTTTCGGTCTACTAACTAATTCTGTACTCAGGATCATGAAAATAACATTGTTCACCATAATTGGTGAGACATGGCCGCTCTCCACCGGTTTGTTTTTGTTTCAAATGCCTATTGCCAAGCTATGTCCCGCAGACGAACTTAGCCAACCACTTATTCCACCACTTATTAATGGCGCTAAAATATTGACTTGTATACAAAATTCTAGCTTGATGTTAGTCAGACACTTTTTTGCACGCTATCTCCTGGACTATGACCATTATATTATAAGTATTATAAATATGTATTTCCACTTGTTAGGTCGTTTTCCATTTAGTTATCGTGGGTGCGTTTAATTATTATTGAAATTTTCATCATAAACCTTTATCATAAAAATAACTCCTTTCCGGAATGAAATTGAACTCTCTCTATTTTACTACAAGGAGGTTGTTAAGACTTGGTTAGAGTTAACAAGTCTTTCCAGCTGAACCTGAATAGTGAATCCGAGATAATTATGGTTTTTAACTGTGAAGCACAGTTTGAAAGTCAGTCTTGTAATCAATTTCTAGAAGTTATTTATCCATTTTGAATATTTGCATCTCTACTGATAATAACTAGTAATTAATTAATAACTTTGCTAAGCCTTGATCTCACCAAGTTTATGATCTATTTGTAGACTGTAATCTATTGATTACAGGCTTACTTACATCGCAACAATACTTCATTATATATTCACTGTACATTTTGAATTACTGCTATGTAGAATGTGATACTAAATTTAAATTCCATAACATCGAATTAATTAAAGGTAAAAAGTAATCAAGAGGAAATCATTTACATTTTAATTTTTGCAGTAAAATTAGATTTATAATTTCCATAAAATGCTGGAGAACTAGAATTTCCCCGGGAAAAGACTTATACGGTTAAGGATTTGTATTTTACTACGTTCTTATAAGCTTACTTTCTTGTTTGTTTGTCCGGTACAAATCTGGCAATCGATTTCTAACTAACTTCCCGAATAGCTAGACATTTGAAATTTTTAGCATAGCTCAGAACACGATGACAATGCATTATTTTAATACTTTTAGCCATCTTTCCAGCAGAATTTAATTGGGTTTCAGCAAATTTTGCTGTATGGAAAGTTAGGTCGGAAAAAATCCGCAAGTTATTTTATTTGTTTTGCCATGTCCCATATTTACGCAATCTTCATTTTGACGGGTTTCAAATTTGTGATTTTTATAAATAAGAGATAAAGATTGAATGACAGCAAAACAGGAAATATATCGATTATATCATTTATCGATTATATTATTTATCGATTATATTATTTATATTATTTCAAATATATCGATGGCACGGTTTAGATTTGGAGTTGGGGAGATCCGTTGTACAAAGATTTGTCCTTTTATAGGTTTAAGATCAGCTCTCTAGATGGTTGTCATTTATGTGAAGTAAATAAATTCGGAACTATTTTTTTTTTTTTTTCACTAACATTATATATTATATAACAATAACAATTATATTATCAACATTACATACGATTCAACAAAAAATTTAAAAACGTAGTATATAAAAAGTTCTTATTATCTTGAAATTTTATGTATTTATTAATAATTATACAAGAGCCGAATTTCATATTTAGAAAATAAATTAAAGTTAAGTAAATTTATCTAGATAAGTTATTATATCTATTTATATAAGTTATTATTTCTATTTGAAGACCGACAAATCAAAACTAAAACTTATTTTTATTGGAATAAATGTGGTTGCCTTGGCTTAGCAATAACAAATCATTTGGAGGTGAGTCGTCGCCGTCGGGACACTTCTTGATTACATAAATGATTATGCGCAATAAATTCTGTAGTAAGAAAACCTAGCTAGAATATAAAATAAGTGTAGAAATATCCTCTTATTGTTCATAAAGTTAAATTATTAGCTTTATATAGAATTAATTTTTAAGATAAACGAAGTTGTTACTTAGTTTATCTTATTTATATTGTAGAGAGAAAATAAATATCATGAAAGTTTTCCTTAGAATAAATAAATGAAAAGAAGTGCTTTTATATAATTGGCTTTTTGGCCAAACAAAAAGAAAATTCACAGGAAATATGTTCATTTTAAAATCGACTAACTCCTCCGGAAAATATTTAAGTTTTTTGGTTTTTGTCTTTTTTTACTGGTCTTATATTACTTTGCTTTGTAAGTTTCATCGCACATTTCCGTTTCCCCAATTTTGAACCACTTCCCGTGATTCAATCTTCCCCAAATTTTGCACACAGAAACAACTATGGTGAAGAATACAGAAAAAAAAAAAAAAAAAAAAAAAATGGCGTCAAATTTATTTGCTTTTTAAGTTTCATCGCACACCTATTACCCCAATTTTGAACCCCTTCCCGTCATTCAATCTTCCCCAAATTTTGCACATAGATACAACTAAAGTAAAGAATAAAGAAACCAAAAAGAAAAAAAAAAAAAAAAAAAAAAAAAAAAAAAAAAAAAAAAAAGAAGTTGAAAATAAGACCAGTTTTGAAAAATGGAATTTTTATATTATTTCTTCCGAGCTTACCGAAGGTAACGGAAAATATTTACTTTAAATCAAATTATAATTATCAATAACTACGGGAGACATACAGAGAAAAATAGACCCCCGCACCGGGACTCGAACCACGGGTCCAATAGAACTAGACCGAGAATTAACGCTTATAAATATAAAGTACTCAATTAGTACCTGTACCTAGTACAATCTATTAGAAATTCAAATTTGTAAGTTTTTTGTAGTTTTCATACTACAAAAAGATTAAATTTTACTTTAAATCAAATTATAATTATTATAGTAAAATAGACCAAAAGGTCTATTTTTCTCTGTATGTCTCCCATAGTTATTGATAATTATAATTTGATTTAAAGTAAAATTTAATCTTTCCGTAGTATGAAAACTATCAAAAAATTTGAACGCAAATATTTTATACCTCCGATTTTATAAATTCCAAGACAGAAATCCGATTTAGACATCAGGGAACATTTATGGCCGGTCTATCGCTTAATATTTGCGAACCAATATATCTTAAAAACTGCACGTTCGATTTTAATGAAATGTTTATGGTAGGTTTATAATTAGCTCATTGATGGTCCCATATAAGTTTCAATCTTCTGCCCTCATTTATTTATTTTCCACATGCGCACAAACATACATTTATTTACACCTCTAGCTTCTAAAGTAGCTTCTAGTATCTGAATTGTATAAAACTTTTATAGTTTATCGAAAGTAACCTGCAGATAGCATCTGATTAATTTGAACCGTTTGCGATCTTTAACTTTCGTTAAATTGATACTTTAATTCATGTAACAAATCTTAACAATTTTGACGGATAAAAAAAAAGGGGGAAACGAATAAATTATAAAATAATGACTAGTAAAAGCATAAAATCAATGACGTAAGTGATAGGATGCGAGGAAGCTGTGTGCCAATTAGCAGTCTATTTTTTTTTTTTTTTTTTTTTTTTTCGATGCATATTTTGTTTTTAAAATACAATATTGTTTATCCCTAAAGAGATGTCATTCTTAATTACAACTCAAGAATTTATTTTTTTCCAGGTGTTAGGTAGTTTATTTTTAGGGTTGCTTTTATTTTATTTTATTATTGTTGAAAGGCGAGAAGACCACATAAAGGTCATAGTTAAGGTATTTATCAGGACAGCTCAGTGAAATTCCTTGTTCAAGTTTAAACATAAGAAAATGTAAAGTAAAGAAAGGAAATGTTGAAAAGGATTTTGGTCTTATCTCACAGGGGATTTCTTTTTTCTTTTCAAGATTACAAGAGAAGAGAAAATGCTGATAAGAAAACCGAGGTGAATAAGAAAACCAGTGTGAAAACAATGTGCAAACTCTACTTTCTTGGGAAAATAATGTGAACATTTATCTTACATCGGAGCTTCTTTAACAAAATCTTACAACTAAGCTCCCTTAGAACTTCTTTAGAAAAAGAAAAAAAACGAAGCAAGTTAAGTTTAAAATGGAGATGGTTGGAGATGGTTAGAGGTGGTTGGAGGTGGTTAGAGGTGGTTAGAGTGTTATACTTAGTTAGATTAGTTTGAAAGGGAAATAACTCTAGTTCTGCTGAACTTTTATATATGATAAAGAGGGAGCCAGTGTAATTGTGTCACGTCTTCTCGGGGTCTTCAAGAGGGCAACAAGAGGTTGAGGGTTCGATCCTGTTCCACGATGCTCTGATTTGTATGGCTCATAAATGTCTCACCATTCTCGCTTTGACGGTACATCGTACAGTGGTGATGTGTAGAGTGGCTGCAACTCTCCACTACGGGGATAGTTAAAATGGGAGCAGTAAGGTAAATTGCTAGGTTCGAACGAGTGATTTGTCCTCGCTCTTTAACTGTCATTATTATGAAGTAACTCGTTTTAGTACATTTACAGCTTTATTACTTTTTCTCATTCCTATGGTAGGAAAAGTTTTGTTTTCACCCAAAAATGTATTTCGAGATTTCAACAGAATTATCCGTTTTGGGTGTTTTTAAGACCTCCTGAGTGGTTTTCAGCATGACGTCTGTATGTATGTATGAATTTATGTATGTGCCTATGTTCTCATCGTAGCTCTCAAGATATTTAACCTAGAAAGTTAAAACTTAGCCGAAAAATCAGTCCTAACCTGTAGTAGTGCCGTCCGGAAAATCAACTTTTCCCGCCATCTTGAACCCAGTTTGTTGAGTCAGCAAAAATTTTAAAAAAACGTAATAAATCGACAATGATCCTGATCTTGTTGAAATTTGGCACGAATGTACCTCTCTGTATGACAAAAGTTTAAATACATTTTTGACATATAGTGGCGCGTGAACGCTTAGGTGGATAAGATTGTCCGACAAAATCACCCCGGGTATTGTATTAAATCAGTCATAATTTACTCAAGTTATTGTCATTGGTCGAATTCGTGACAGTTGGTTTTGTGACGGTGGTTATTTTTCGAATTCACTCTCGGGCTCCAGCCGCTGTAACGTGTCATAAGAAACTTCGTTCCAGAAACGATATTCGTTCACTGATGCATCGAAGGAAAAGTCTGAAGAAAAGCACTTAGACATTTCTCATTTTTTTGTTTTTGCTTGTCAGTCCAAGAAAATAGTTTGTGAGAGTGTTTGACTGTTATCAGTGATATAAGACTGTGTTATCAGGAGTGCTTTCACACTTGAGATTCTCTTATTGACAGCTAACCTGACTTGCTTCCTTCTAACAATACATTTTCCCTTTCCCTCCATGCGAGGGAAAACCAGATGAAATTCTTTCGAGTTTCCCTCGTCATTCAAAGTCTGTCAATGTAACACTGTGACATTGAACTGGAAAAGAATCCTTTTATCTTTCTCATATTGGCATTACGTACGACAAATATCCAGGAGGTTTTCGCACGTAGGCGTCATGTTGCAATTGTCTTGCGCAAACAAAAGTGTCGAATCCAATCCGCTCCTAGGGTACGCATACATTTTTTTAGATTTTGAGAATTTAGATTTTTTAGAGAAATATTTTTTTTCTCACAAAATATACGACAAATAAAAAATTAAGTTAAGAGAATTAAAATTAAGTTAAGAAAATCTAAATTAAGTTAAAAAAATTAAAAATTAAAATCAAGAAAAGTTGATAACCCTAACTGTACTACATGCAATGTAAGGGAAGATCTAGAGCACATCGTTTTGTCTTGAAAGAAATTTGCTAAGCAGAGACTTGTTTTATTTCAGCGCATACAAATTTAATAAAATTCCCCCTTTAGATACACAACACTTTTGCCTGTAGATCAATCAATATTAATAAATCCTTTTTTCAGCTTTTACTACGTTTGTATTAGCTAGCGTTCTTGTTTGTTTGTTTGTCCAGTACAAATCTTGCAATCGATTTTAAACTAACTTCTTGAGTAGCTAGACATTTTAAACTTTTAGAATAGCTCAGAACGCGATGACAATGATGATGATTATTTTAATACTTTCAGCCATCTTTCAGCAGAATTTAATTCGTTTTCAGCAAATTTTGCTGTATAGAAAGTTAGTTCAGAAAATATCCGCAAGTTATTTTATTTGTTTTGACTTATCCCATATTTACAATCTTCATTTTGACGGGTTTCAAATTTATGATTTATGACAGAAAATTTAAAAACGAAATATATAAAAAGTTTTTTTTATCTTGTAATTATTTACTTGTTCAATCCTTTTATTGTTTTAAAATTTAATTGAAATATAAAATATTGATTATTAATTGAATTAAAATTAATTAAATGAATAAATAGCATATGTTTAAAAACAAAATACAAATTGACTGCGAATTGGTGTGGCACATAGCTTCCTCGCATCCTATTACGTACTTTATTAATTATATAAGCCATTATTGTCAAATTTGTAATTAAACAAACTTCTGACAAGTTTTTTTTGCCACTGAACCGGACTACAACAATATAAATACATCGAAAAGATCATAGTTATAAAAAAAAGTATTTTGTCAATAATGATCTCATCGATTAGATGAGTAAAGTGGCCGGATAACCCCCGTCCTGTAATAACCCTGGCAGTTGATCGGGACTAAAACCCAAAAGAAAAAAAAAGAAAAAATAAAATAATATTTTTTTAGAAAATTCCAAAAAGTGGTATCTTTACTTTTGGTCGAAGAATTTTCAAGAATTTTTTCAGATTTTTTGCACTTCATATAAGCGAGATAAAGGGGGGGGGGGCACGTTTCACACCCACTTCAAACTTGCCTATGCTCGCCCTATCAAAGTTATAACCAAAGAATTATATATATTTTAAATCAGCTCGACGTACCCTTTCATATGATACCCCTCACGGTGTCGAAAAAAAATTATATAATTTAACCCTGAAGTTTTTTTACCCTAATTTTTTTGAAATTTTTTTTTTTTTAAGTCGCTATATTTTTAAAATATGTGGATAGGTACAAGACGCATATATGCCAAATTTCAAAGTGGTGGGACGAAAAGTGTAGTCCTGAGAGCTGGCGACCGGACGGTCAGACACACGCAGGAAAATATAAGGGTCCTTGGTTTTGTCTACGGACCCTAATTACACAAAAAAAATTCATGAAACTGTTACAAAAACGAAAC
Source organism: Gerris lacustris (assembly GCA_951217055.1). Classification (NCBI taxonomy): domain Eukaryota; kingdom Metazoa; phylum Arthropoda; class Insecta; order Hemiptera; family Gerridae; genus Gerris; species Gerris lacustris. The sequence continues at coordinate 5,340,902 of OX578279.1, forward strand.
CAAATATGTAATATATATTTTTTGTACTCAAGGCGTCTTTCAAATAACCCCATATGACGTAAAATATGATGTAAAAAAATTAACCTCTTATACTTCAACCCTTAGTCTTTGAGGGATGATTCAATGGAGCTTCCCTATAATTTAGCTGTGATTGGATTTTTACTCATAACATAACTGGAAAATTTCAAATTTTTCGTGTTTGTTTCATGCGGAGATTAGGAGCGTTACAGACAGACAGAATAAAAGGGCAGGAATATATTTATAAGGGTTCTCGTTTTGTCTAAGGACCCTAAAAAGAAAGAAATAATCAAAAGAACGAAACAAATAAGGTAAAAAGTAATTAAAAGGAATCAAGTTGGAACGTCCCTAATGCCCACGTAAATTTATCTTAAAGAATAAAAATTAGACAAGAAAAACAAAAAAAAAGCGCATTTTTAAATTAAAAAAGCTAGCGACCTGAATCAGAGGAAAACGCGCTAAACTCAGGAATAAAATACACAACCCACCTCCCCCTCCCCCTGGTCCTTGTTCTAATTTTCTCAAACAGATTAACAGTAAAAGGAAAAGCCGTAGGAAAATGAATAATGGAAATGGGAAATGGAACGCTACAGGATAGCGCTACGACATTCCTTACCTTGTCTCCTTTAGTTTTTTCATTATAGATTTTACAAAAAATAAACAATTAGCGTTTCCTATTTACAAATTTAAAAAAAAAAATATATATTTTACTGATATTGGAGAATATTCTTACTGCTATGTAGCAAGCCTAATTAAAACGAAAATCATAAAACTTAAACCCTTAACTGCCCAAATTATTTTTTTTGGGATATCTTTGTTTTTTTCTGGGGATTTTGTCAGTTAAGGTCCCTTAATATATGTCATGGTGACTAAAAACTTTTTTAGTAGCCCGCCATCTTGAAAATATTAAGTGTAAAATTTTAATAGTTGAATATTCTTTTTCTACACTTTAAGACCTTTAAATTGATTTATAACATGTCATGGTTACTAAACATTTTTTTTTAGTCACCCGCCATCTTGAAAATATTAAGTGTGAAAAATCGAAAAATTGTCCAGTTGTCACAAATGTCGAGATGCACCTGTGATCCGAATTTCATGTTTCTAGCTATAGTAGTTTACGAATTGAAACAAGCAACGGACAGGCAGACAGACAGAGCCGTTATATAAGGTTTCTTTTTTTACTTTGTACAGAAACCTAAAAATGAACATTAGGCAAGAAAAAACATCAAAACTTTGTATATAAATATGATTGAATAAAATTGCGACTGAAGAAAACCTGTAAGGCTAATGTCCTATAGAGTTGCCATATGGCAACTTTCAAATTGAGGCTCAATAATTTTCTATTTTTAATCATTCTTTATTCTAATAGTTTCATTACCAATAATAAAATGATTTATTTAATTAATTAATTTAAAAAATTAAAATTCATTCCATGTCACAAATTTGGAATAACCCATTTTTTATACCTGTCTGGTCACATAGGTGTTGCACAAAACAAATAAATATAATGATAAAAAATTAATTTAGTCCTGCTTTGACATAATATTAACATTTAAAAAGTTCAATATTAACTCGGACCTCTCCAGACAATAATTAAGGGAGGAGGTTTTGCTGTTGCCATACGGCAACGCTAGGGTATTAAGTGTGAAAACGAAAAAAAAAAAAAAAAAATATGAAGTCGTGAGCACGTGAAAGAGAGAGAAACATTCAGTTATATTAATTGACATTAATATTCGAAATTTCAAACAAATCAGATAAATAGTTTGATATGGTGGCAGACGAAAATGATCCCTGATGTCTGAAGCGGATTTTTGTTAAGGAGTTGTCGAATTCGAAATCATAAAAATGCTTCCGACCACGGTTGGGTCATCGATGTTGAAATTTCGATATCGGACGATAAAATATCGATATTTTATATGAATATTGATCTTTCGATACATCAAAAACATCGTTATTTTCCTTTAGAAACATCGAAAAAAGCATAAACCCTCTCAGAAGCCAGAGAAAGGTCGGAATATCGTCAACTTTCTTCTTTTTTTTGTCAGGTTGGGTTGGAGGTGCTCGATGTCGATATTTTGATATATCGAAGATATCTATATTTGTTTACGATGCTTTGGCTAACTTGGAATCGAAAATATCGATGTTCTCTTTCGATATCCTAATCCTACTTCCACCTCACCGGAGTCTTTCTTATGTCGATCTCATAACATAGACTCACCTCTCGTTTATATATTTTGTTTTATTAATGCAACTTATTTTTACAAGCTTTTATTTAACTTACAATGTATGTATGTATGTTTGAATGTATGTATGTATGTAGGTATGTATGTATGTTCGGGTCAAATCTTGCAACTGAATTTTGAAGCAGTTATTCTCAACCGATTGAATTGAAATTTTGCATACACGTTTAGTTTGAATGACAATGCATGGTATGCTGAGTGGAGTCATTCCAAATCCAATATGGTGGGCAGTTAAAGATGGCGGACTGTTACTTTTTAAGCACACCCATGAGACAGGTATCAAATGAAAGGGTTTGCGGAGATGAATACGAATAAAAGCTTGTTTTAAATAACATTTTATTTAACAGGAACTTTTGTAAAACGGTTTTCTAGTCGGCTATTAATATGCAAAATTTGTCAAAACGATATCTCCGGAACCAGCTTCACTATGATCTTTATATTTGTAATTTAACTTCCTTTCATGGCAATACAACTTACTGTCTTCCAAACGGCCATTTGCTTCAAGATAGCGGACTTACACTTATTTAAAATATGTCCCCTAACTAACACATTTATTATCATAACTTCCTTGAAATAAAATAAATTCTATATAGTATGATAATTTCTAAATTAATACTTATGTATGGCAATAGGGATTTCCTAATATTTATTTCTAAAGGCCCCCATACACGATCAAATATTTTGAGCAAAAGTGTTTACTCAAACATGTTTACGCAAACCTGATGGGCTAATTTAGGTCAAACATCATGTTTGCGCAAACATCTAACAGCCCCATTCATGGTCAAAATGATTGCGCAAACATTTTGACCGTGTATGGGGGCCTTAAGGGGGAAATAAGGAAAAAGTAAAAATAAAATAAAGGGAATTGCTCTCAGACGAACCATCTGAAGTTTGCAAGTTATTACTTAGAAAAAGGATTCTCCTAAAGATGTAAGCATATATTAATTTAAATATATGATCAAATTTGACTCATGGGGGGGGGGGGGGGGGGGGTATATAAATAAGGAGAGGGAAGAACTTTGAGGCATTTAGATATTTCGGCTTAGTAAAATTATTTGAAATCTCTTGGACGGGTACTTTATAGTGCCATCAAGCACGGTAATTCAGATAATAACTTATATTATAATATTACTTTTTTATGAGGAACCATTTTTATATTAAAGTAGCTGGATAGACATGCTTTGCAACGGTTTTACAGAGAGATTAATTTAATTTAATGTTATAAAAAATGATAAATTATTATTATACGTATTAAAATATTCATAAGTTTGCTTCTAATACTTTGATTCACTTAAAAACCTAACCAAAAAACTTTTAATAACTTTCAATGATAAATTTACCGAAGAAAAAAACGCATATTAATTCTTCCTCTTTTTAATATTTGAAATAAAATGATAATGGGGCGCTCGATGTGACTCGTGCCGAAGCTATCCCACTATACCAGATTTAGCATATGGAGGAAAATATTAATAACATTTTCCATAGAAACAACGTAAACTCGTAAAAAGAGCTTTCCTCCTTCAAATTAAAAATATAACGTAACTGTACTAAACACCAATTACTTCGCAGCTTCAAGAGTATTTAACAGAAACCTTGCTTAAGAGCTTTTTAAAGTTATATATTATCATGAGCTTCTAAAGAGCTCCTTCAACGATATAAATCATGATCTTAATAGCTCATTCAATCATATACATCAAGAGCAAATTATGAGCTTTTTAACGACATTAATCAGTAACTTATTAAGAGCTTTTCAAAAATATAAATCAAGAGCATATTAAGAGCTTTTCAACAATATACTTCATGAGCTTATTAAGAGCTTTTCAGTAATATATATCATGGGCTTCTTAAGAGGTTTTCAACAATATATATCATGAGCTAATTAAGAGTTTTTTTAACGATATCCATCATGAGCTTATTAAGAGCTTTTCAACAATATACATCATGAGCTTCTTAAGAGCTTTTTAACGATATCCATCATGAGCTTCTTAAGAGTTTTTCAACAATATAGGGGAGAGCGGGGTTGGTTGGGACAGTGGGATGAATTGGAAACTGCTGTTTTTGGTTGAAAAGAAGGTCAGATTAGCAACTCTGGTGGACCAGTCAGTAGCTCTTCAGTTGCTATTCAATCCCTCAAGTGGTCTGACGTTTGTTGATCACCATTGATTTTTAAAAAAAAAAAAAAATTCGATTTGGAGGCAAGCTGATGTAAAATTTGAGATCCACGTCGGAAGCCTTCCAGCCCCTCTAAAATATTCTTCGGAGTCTCTACTATTTTTACCTGGTAATGGATTTATTTATGATTAAAAATCACTTTGGTTGATTACTGTGGAACTATGGGTTCCAATGTTGTTTGTTATTTTTTTAAAAAATGGCGTCGAGGGATGAGTTGGACAGTTTGTACCATTCATCCCCAACTGTCCCCCTCATCCCCCATATCACACACACATTATACCTATTTCTTCTTTTGGTTGCCTACTTTCTTACTTATTTAGTATTCTTTCTAATTAAGTAATCAAATAAATTGTTTTCATGATTTTATTTGCAAAATCGTGAGTTTTTGTATGTGTCCTAAGTATCCCACCCATGTGTCCAATGTATCCCACCCATTGGGATACATTGGACAAAAACATTGGACAAGATGAAGGTTTTGGAAAAACATAAAAAATAGTAAGATAATGTTTTATTAAGTCGCTATAAGTCTGGATTATGTTAGTTAAGATCTCTATGAATGATAATCATACAAAAGCAAAAACGTTCATGTAAACTGTGACTCTCACGGCCTCTACAAAAAAAAGTGTCTCAACCAACCCCCGCTCTCCCCTACATCATGAGTTTATAAAAAACTTTTCAACAATATACATCATAAGGTTCTTTAGAGCTTTTTAACAATATTCATCACGAGCATCTTAAGAGCTTTTCAGCAATATACATCATGAGTTTATAAAAAACTTTTCAACAATATACATCATAAGGTTCTTTAGAGCTTTTTAACAATATTCATCACGAGCATCTTAAGAGCTTTTCAGCAATATACATCATGAGTTTATAAAAAACTTTTCAACAATATACATCATAAGGTTCTTTAGAGCTTTTTAACAATATTCATCACGAGCATCTTAAGAGCTTTTCAGCAATATACATCATGAGTTTATAAAAAACTTTTCAACAATATACATCATAAGGTTCTTTAGAGCTTTTTAACAATATTCATCACGAGCATCTTAAGAGCTTTTCAGCAATATACATCATGAGTTTATAAAGAACTTTTCAACAATATACATCATAAGGTTCTTTAGAGCTTTTTAACAATATTCATCACGAGCATCTTAAGAGCTTTTCAGCAATATACATCATGAGTTTATAAAGAACTTTTCAACAATATACATCATAAGGTTCTTTAGAGCTTTTTAACAATATTCATCACGAGCATCTTAAGAGCTTTTCAGCAATATACATCATGAGTTTATAAAGAACTTTTCAACAATATACATCATGAGCTTCTTAAGAGCTTTTCAGCAATATACATCATGAGTTTATAAAGAACTTTTCAACAATATACATCATGAGCTTCTTAAGAGCTTTTTAGCAATATACATCATGAGTTTATAAAGAACTTTTCAACAATATACATCATGAGCATCTTAAGAGTTTTTCATCAATATACATCATGAGCTTCTTAAGAGCTTTTTAGCAATATACATCATGAGTTTATAAAGAACTTTTCAACAATATACATCATGAGCTTCTTAAGAGCTTTTCAGCAATATACATCATGAGTTTATAAAAAACTTTTCAACAATATACATCATAAGGTTCTTTAGAGCTTTTTAACAATATTCATCACAAGCATCTTAAGAGCTTTTCAGCAATATACATCATGAGTTTATAAAAAACTTTTCAACAATATACATCATAAGGTTCTTTAGAGCTTTTTAACAATATTCATCACGAGCATCTTAAGAGCTTTTCAGCAATATACATCATGAGTTTATAAAAAACTTTTCAACAATATACATCATAAGGTTCTTTAGAGCTTTTTAACAATATTCATCACGAGCATCTTAAGAGCTTTTCAGCAATATACATCATGAGTTTATAAAGAACTTTTCAACAATATACATCATAAGGTTCTTTAGAGCTTTTTAACAATATTCATCACGAGCATCTTAAGAGCTTTTCAGCAATATACATCATGAGTTTATAAAGAACTTTTCAACAATATACATCATAAGGTTCTTTAGAGCTTTTTAACAATATTCATCACGAGCATCTTAAGAGCTTTTCAGCAATATACATCATGAGTTTATAAAGAACTTTTCAACAATATACATCATAAGGTTCTTTAGAGCTTTTTAACAATATTCATCACGAGCATCTTAAGAGCTTTTCAGCAATATACATCATGAGTTTATAAAGAACTTTTCAACAATATACATCATAAGGTTCTTTAGAGCTTTTTAACAATATTCATCACGAGCATCTTAAGAGCTTTTCAGCAATATACATAATGAGTTTATAAAGAACTTTTCAACAATATACATCATGAGCTTCTTAAGAGCTTTTCAGCAATATACATCATGAGTTTATAAAGAACTTTTCAACAATATACATCATGAGCTTCTTAAGAGCTTTTTAGCAATATACATCATGAGTTTATAAAGAACTTTTCAACAATATACATCATGAGCATCTTAAGAGTTTTTCATCAATATACATCATGAGCTTCTTAAGAGCTTTTCAGCAATATACATCATGAGTTTATAAAGAACTTTTCAACAATATACATCATGAGCTTCTTAAGAGCTTTTCAGCAATATACATCATGAGTTTATAAAAAACTTTTCAACAATATACATCATAAGGTTCTTTAGAGCTTTTTAACAATATTCATCACGAGCATCTTAAGAGCTTTTCAGCAATATACATCATGAGTTTATAAAAAACTTTTCAACAATATACATCATAAGGTTCTTTAGAGCTTTTTAACAATATTCATCACGAGCATCTTAAGAGCTTTTCAGCAATATACATCATGAGTTTATAAAAAACTTTTCAACAATATACATCATAAGGTTCTTTAGAGCTTTTTAACAATATTCATCACGAGCATCTTAAGAGCTTTTCAGCAATATACATCATGAGTTTATAAAGAACTTTTCAACAATATTCATCACGAGCATCTTAAGAGCTTTTCAGCAATATACATCATGAGTTTATAAAGAACTTTTCAACAATATACATCATAAGGTTCTTTAGAGCTTTTTAACAATATTCATCACGAGCATCTTAAGAGCTTTTCAGCAATATACATCATGAGTTTATAAAAAACTTTTCAACAATATACATCATAAGGTTCTTTAGAGCTTTTTAACAATATTCATCACGAGCATCTTAAGAGCTTTTCAGCAATATACATCATGAGTTTATAAAAAACTTTTCAACAATATACATCATAAGGTTCTTTAGAGCTTTTTAACAATATTCATCACGAGCATCTTAAGAGCTTTTCAGCAATATACATCATGAGTTTATAAAAAACTTTTCAACAATATACATCATAAGGTTCTTTAGAGCTTTTTAACAATATTCATCACGAGCATCTTAAGAGCTTTTCAGCAATATACATCATGAGTTTATAAAGAACTTTTCAACAATATACATCATAAGGTTCTTTAGAGCTTTTTAACAATATTCATCACGAGCATCTTAAGAGCTTTTCAGCAATATACATAATGAGTTTATAAAGAACTTTTCAACAATATACATCATGAGCTTCTTAAGAGCTTTTCAGCAATATACATCATGAGTTTATAAAGAACTTTTCAACAATATACATCATGAGCTTCTTAAGAGCTTTTTAGCAATATACATCATGAGTTTATAAAGAACTTTTCAACAATATACATCATGAGCATCTTAAGAGTTTTTCATCAATATACATCATGAGCTTCTTAAGAGCTTTTCAGCAATATACATCATGAGTTTATAAAGAACTTTTCAACAATATACATCATGAGCTTCTTAAGAGCTTTTCAGCAATATACATCATGAGTTTATAAAAAACTTTTCAACAATATACATCATAAGGTTCTTTAGAGCTTTTTAACAATATTCATCACGAGCATCTTAAGAGCTTTTCAGCAATATACATCATGAGTTTATAAAAAACTTTTCAACAATATACATCATAAGGTTCTTTAGAGCTTTTTAACAATATTCATCACGAGCATCTTAAGAGCTTTTCAGCAATATACATCATGAGTTTATAAAAAACTTTTCAACAATATACATCATAAGGTTCTTTAGAGCTTTTTAACAATATTCATCACGAGCATCTTAAGAGCTTTTCAGCAATATACATCATGAGTTTATAAAGAACTTTTCAACAATATTCATCACGAGCATCTTAAGAGCTTTTCAGCAATATACATCATGAGTTTATAAAGAACTTTTCAACAATATACATCATAAGGTTCTTTAGAGCTTTTTAACAATATTCATCACGAGCATCTTAAGAGCTTTTCAGCAATATACATCATGAGTTTATAAAAAACTTTTCAACAATATACATCATAAGGTTCTTTAGAGCTTTTTAACAATATTCATCACGAGCATCTTAAGAGCTTTTCAGCAATATACATCATGAGTTTATAAAAAACTTTTCAACAATATACATCATAAGGTTCTTTAGAGCTTTTTAACAATATTCATCACGAGCATCTTAAGAGCTTTTCAGCAATATACATCATGAGTTTATAAAAAACTTTTCAACAATATACATCATAAGGTTCTTTAGAGCTTTTTAACAATATTCATCACGAGCATCTTAAGAGCTTTTCAGCAATATACATCATGAGTTTATAAAGAACTTTTCAACAATATACATCATAAGGTTCTTTAGAGCTTTTTAACAATATTCATCACGAGCATCTTAAGAGCTTTTCAGCAATATACATCATGAGTTTATAAAGAACTTTTCAACAATATACATCATAAGGTTCTTTAGAGCTTTTTAACAATATTCATCACGAGCATCTTAAGAGCTTTTCAGCAATATACATCATGAGTTTATAAAGAACTTTTCAACAATATACATCATAAGGTTCTTTAGAGCTTCTTAACAATATTCATCACGAGCATCTTAAGAGCTTTTCAGCAATATACATCATGAGTTTATAAAGAACTTTTCAACAATATACATCATAAGGTTCTTTAGAGCTTTTTAACAATATTCATCACGAGCATCTTAAGAGCTTTTCAGCAATATACATCATGAGTTTATAAAGAACTTTTCAACAATATACATCATGAGCTTCTTAAGAGCTTTTCAGCAATATACATCATGAGTTTATAAAGAACTTTTCAACAATATACATCATGAGCTTCTTAAGAGCTTTTTAGCAATATACATCATGAGTTTATAAAGAACTTTTCAACAATATACATCATAAGGTTCTTTAGAGCTTTTTAACAATATTCATCACGAGCATCTTAAGAGTTTTTCATCAATATACATCATGAGCTTCTTAAGAGCTTTTCAGCAATATACATCATGAGTTTATAAAGAACTTTTCAACAATATACATCATGAGCTTCTTAAGAGCTTTTCAGCAATATACATCATGAGTTTATAAAAAACTTTTCAACAATATACATCATAAGGTTCTTTAGAGCTTTTTAACAATATTCATCACGAGCATCTTAAGAGCTTTTCAGCAATATACATCATGAGTTTATAAAAAACTTTTCAACAATATACATCATAAGGTTCTTTAGAGCTTTTTAACAATATTCATCACGAGCATCTTAAGAGCTTTTCAGCAATATACATCATGAGTTTATAAAAAACTTTTCAACAATATACATCATAAGGTTCTTTAGAGCTTTTTAACAATATTCATCACGAGCATCTTAAGAGCTTTTCAGCAATATACATCATGAGTTTATAAAGAACTTTTCAACAATATACATCATAAGGTTCTTTAGAGCTTTTTAACAATATTCATCACGAGCATCTTAAGAGCTTTTCAGCAATATACATCATGAGTTTATAAAGAACTTTTCAACAATATACATCATAAGGTTCTTTAGAGCTTTTTAACAATATTCATCACGAGCATCTTAAGAGCTTTTCAGCAATATACATCATGAGTTTATAAAGAACTTTTCAACAATATACATCATAAGGTTCTTTAGAGCTTTTTAACAATATTCATCACGAGCATCTTAAGAGCTTTTCAGCAATATACATCATGAGTTTATAAAGAACTTTTCAACAATATACATCATAAGGTTCTTTAGAGCTTTTTAACAATATTCATCACGAGCATCTTAAGAGCTTTTCAGCAATATACATAATGAGTTTATAAAGAACTTTTCAACAATATACATCATGAGCTTCTTAAGAGCTTTTCAGCAATATACATCATGAGTTTATAAAGAACTTTTCAACAATATACATCATGAGCTTCTTAAGAGCTTTTTAGCAATATACATCATGAGTTTATAAAGAACTTTTCAACAATATACATCATGAGCATCTTAAGAGTTTTTCATCAATATACATCATGAGCTTCTTAAGAGCTTTTCAGCAATATACATCATGAGTTTATAAAGAACTTTTCAACAATATACATCATGAGCTTCTTAAGAGCTTTTCAGCAATATACATCATGAGTTTATAAAAAACTTTTCAACAATATACATCATAAGGTTCTTTAGAGCTTTTTAACAATATTCATCACGAGCATCTTAAGAGCTTTTCAGCAATATACATCATGAGTTTATAAAAAACTTTTCAACAATATACATCATAAGGTTCTTTAGAGCTTTTTAACAATATTCATCACGAGCATCTTAAGAGCTTTTCAGCAATATACATCATGAGTTTATAAAAAACTTTTCAACAATATACATCATAAGGTTCTTTAGAGCTTTTTAACAATATTCATCACGAGCATCTTAAGAGCTTTTCAGCAATATACATCATGAGTTTATAAAGAACTTTTCAACAATATTCATCACGAGCATCTTAAGAGCTTTTCAGCAATATACATCATGAGTTTATAAAGAACTTTTCAACAATATACATCATAAGGTTCTTTAGAGCTTTTTAACAATATTCATCACGAGCATCTTAAGAGCTTTTCAGCAATATACATCATGAGTTTATAAAGAACTTTTCAACAATATACATCATGAGCTTCTTAAGAGCTTTTCAGCAATATACATCATGAGTTTATAAAGAACTTTTCAACAATATACATCATGAGCTTCTTAAGAGCTTTTCAGCAATATACATCATGAGTTTATAAAGAACTTTTCAACAATATACATCATGAGCTTCTTAAGAGCTTTTCAGCAATATACATCATGAGTTAATAAAGAACTTTTCAACAATATACATCATGAGCTTCTAAAGAGCTTTTCAGCAATATACATCATGAGTTTATAAAGAACTTTTCAACAATATACATCATGAGCTTCTTAAGAGCTTTTCAACAATGCTTTTCATCATGAGGTTCTTAAAAGCTTTTCAACGATATTGGTTATTAGTTTTTCTTTAGCCTTGAACCCATGTACCTATCCTTAATATGTGCCAATAAATAATCACCAAAAGACTTACAGATCTACAAAATACTATAAACAAAACAATTACATTTTTTACCACTTACACCTGATCTTAAAACAATATTAGGAACCATGTGACCCAAAGTACTAAAATATACAAAAAAAAAAACAACATAATCGTGTTAGCATCAAATAATCCATGTATATTAATTTAAATTTAAATCGGATCAAAAATATTAATATTGATAATTTTTAATTAATATGCATAATTGTTTCTGCTTTTCCATTTTACTCCCTCTTAACTGATAATAATATGACAAAAGTGTAGATAAAAACAATTATTGTACTCTTAAAAAGCTTGTCAACGATATGTATCATGCAGGGAATATGTATATTACTTTGACTTTTGTACACCGTACCCCTGTGTACCAAAATTTTAATTTAGGAATCTCATGTAGACAGTCACCTCTGTCTTGTTTTGAAGGTCAAGTGTGCAATCTTTCATCAAGATCGAAATAAAACTTTAGATAAAGGATCAGTCAAAAGAAAAAATCCAAATTATAGACTTTCCGACGTTTCACAAAATGCATTTCTTTCTTTAAGGTATAAAAATGATTTTGGAACGAAGTTCCTTATTTGTTTATAACTTGAACAAGAAAATCACTTTTCCTGAAACATCGGAAGGTTCTAGAATTTTAATTTTTACTATTGATCATCGTTATTAAATTAAAATGTTTATTCATTAAAAAAACTTTATTATTTAACGATGTCAAGTTGTATTTCTTCCAACTTCTACTATTCTTATTAAACAAGAAAAAAAAAAATATATAAAAATATAATAAATAAAAAACAAAAAAAAAATTAAAATAATAATAAATTTAAAAAAAAACAATCTTGTGAAGAATTTCCATTTTCAGTATAATCAATCGATTTGTTTGTATTTCCTGAAAAATATTTCCATCTGGAAGGAAATGAAAATATTTAATATAAAAATACAATTCTATAGTTGGTGGCATCTTCTCTTCCTCAAGTTAATATCTTGAAGCACTTAGTTTTTATATCTCATAAAAAATCCCATCTGAGTTTGAAATAAAATGAACAAATGAAATAATAACATTAAAATTTTATTTTCACTTTATTTCTTCGTATTATTCTACTCTAATATTAAAATTTAAAAAAATGTGATGAATTGCAGATAAAGAAATGTAAAACTGACACATTATATGCATTATTTAAAAGAAGGCGAAAAAAGTGTTGTTTTAAATAGAGCTACTTAATTGGTAATGCAAAGAGTAGCTTGTTTATAACATTAACTAGTTTATAACATTAGCTAGGTATTACAAATAGTTATTTATGCACCCAGGGAATAATGTAAGATATTATTTCCCGCGTGACTGAGTTGATTCCTGAGCCAAAGCCGAAATAGCGACGGAGTAATTTAAGCCATTATTCCCTGAGCGATAAAGTTACACATTTTCGTCCGTTGCACAATTTTTATTTATTATTTTAATAATAATTATTAGCACTTTTAATAGCAGATATAAGAGATTCAATATTAAAAACAAATTAAACTCAAATAGGAGGTTATTTAGATGCAGGTTATAAACAGTGATAAACATGGTCAAAAAAGCGCTGTGCCGCCAACCTGTAAATAAATTACCGATTTTATTTAATTTTATGTGGGTAGTTTACGGAGAGCGAAAACATGAAAATGTCTCACTGTCTTGCGGACTCATATGCAAGAAGTATTATTTGCATTTATTCTCCCTACTTTTTGAGTTCAGGGATGATAAGACCTGTTTCAGTCCCTCTAAACTAATTTAAAATTTTAACTTTTTCTCCCTACTGGAGATAAAGCAATTTAATGCTAATTGGTAATGCAGTACATAAGGAACTCGCATGGAAAAATTTGCAGTATGCTCTTATATTTATATGCCATATTTTTAGTCTTTATGGCTTTCAGGAAACATTATTCGGGTATAAATTTACATATTATTAATTTACCTAAAAAGAGCTTTAAAATTTTATTTGTTAAAATGACATGTAACATGCCATTTAAGCAAAATCACTGACAAAATGTAAAATGTTTGTAACAATTGGTACGCATTATTTTCCTACTTTTCAAGGCCTTTATAACGGTGCATCACATGTCACCATGCGGTGCATATGAGCCACCATCATGAAAATATTAAATATGAAATTTTAATTATAATTACATGTTCTTTTCCTACTCTTCAAAATCTTTAAAATTATGTATGCCATGTCATGTAGTCCAAAACTATTTCCTAGCTAGATATTCGTGTTATTTTGGTCTCAGAAATTGAGAAATATCAATTTTTGTACAATTATAAAGTACCGAAATATGCTAGAAAGGACTTGAGGGAGAATGCTTGCTCGGAAATTTCAAACAAAACAAAAATGTCAGGTATTTACTGTTTATATTTATTCATTTTAAAATTATAAATTATAATATTAATTATTAGTTATATATGAAAGGATAACGCCAGTACTTCTTTCTTGTTCTACGCAATCGCAAATAAATATAACACGCTATAATAGTATCTTCTTCTGACGACGACATAATCACGCCCGTGACTGCAAGATTCTACCGAAAGTATACCGACATGTGGGGAGATAAAGGCGGTATCGGTAAGCTATCGGTAAAGCAGAAAATACCGCATACCGATACCTTACCGACAAGTCAGGGAGCGGCCTAAGTCTCTGGAATGAAGGACTTACTTGCTCGTTCAAATAGCTCCAAATAGAACAAGTTGACACTGAGTAGCTCCATTAATAACATCACACGGAGGCTTTACATAATGCAGCTTAACCCTGCGGAGGGCGCGCCTAAAATACTTCCGAGTCAGGGCGCTTGAGTCTGACAGACCCGTTAACGTTTTCTTCATATTTGGGTAATTTAAATACGGTGAAATAATGAAATAAATGTTGGAAAGAGCATTTTATTAATTAAGGTAACATTAATAAGCATTTTAGACACAATTTTTTACTTAAAATATTTAAAAAAAAATTAAAATATAACAAAATAATTTTAGATGGTGGTTGTTTTGTCCAAGCTGTCGTCAGGTCTCTTCCATATCTATGCAAAGAACCATGGACAAAGTAATCATCTTTATCAGTTTCATTTTCTTCTTTATCAGTGTCTGTCAACTCTACTCTTTCTTCTACCACGTCCACTGATATATTGGAATCAGCTTCGTCAAAATCAATTCCATTATTTTGTTGAAAAAGCAATTCATAAAGTCTCTGAACACTTTCTTTATTTTCCAGATCAAATATCATTATTTATTTGTTTGACAAAAATTTCATACTTACTGTAATAAGTGAGTGAGCGGCAAGTGTACGAGTTAGGGCGCGATGGGTCTCAGCGACCCGGAGCGGATACCTAGAAGGAATAACACTTACAGTGAAGGCTTGAGCTACCATTGGAATTATACTTAAGGCTGAATGAGACTCTTAGGACATTGGAGAAGAGGTATGGTGGTGATTCAGTAGTTTTACACCCTTATCTCTACACAAAAACTCTATTTAAAAAACTCTCCGGGCCTCCCAGATCCATGCGCCCTCTCCAGGGTTAATAAAAAATAGCTATAAATATGACTATACTTAACAATACGACACACTACTAAATTAAAAGTTACACTAACCATACTAAAAACACTTTGAGAGTAAATTATTCTAATGTGCCTTCAGCAAATCCAAATAAGATTGGTTTACTTGTATTGATTATTATTAAAATTTAATTATTTCTGTATTTGTTAAAGATTAGTAGGCGAAGAAAGAAGTTTAGGAATATGTTTTAGTTTGAATAAACTGATAAATACTTAGTGATCTTACGATTTCTAGCCAGAAGAGATAGATGGAGTGAGCCAGGTCCACTATGATGCTGGCAGTCACTGTCAGTATCCATGGCACCAGTAACACTCTGTTATCCTGAAACATCAACATTTTATAATAAATAACCACACTTCTTTAAACTCATACTCTCCTTATAAAAAAAAAAAAACAAGAGAGTAACAATCTAAAGAAGGTGTAAGTAATGTTCTTCTTTAGACTGTTACTTCCCTTTTAAAAAAACAGAAATAATAATTAAAAAAACAAAAAAACATAGGCAGTAACAATCTATAGAAGTACTTAAATTACAATAACTGACCAAAAAATTGTTAAAATTAAAGAAAAAAGCATTGAAAATTGCATAATAATAGACTAGGCGCCTACTGGAGACAAAACAGTTTGCAGACTGTTTCTGAACTGTCTTGGTTGTGTCTAGTTTGTCACACTTGTGTTGCTACAGCCTTGCACACTGGAGGAGACAGTTGCATATCTTGTACCCAGCCAAATGGATTTCGTGGAAATTGCTGTTATTTGTGCATAACAGTCTGCGAACAGAAATGTGTCGGGACATCTCTTGTAGGCTAGTAGGCTGAAGGACTCTTTTGTTTAGCACCGGTCTTTGGCTCCAGTGTGAACACGAACTTGAAAGAGACAAAAAGACTCCTGTGTGCGCCTAGCCTAAGGATTATAATTATGGTTTATATAACTTCTGGGCTTGGAGGTCCAAAAGTCTCCATACATATGAAACTTTGCAGTATTGTTATGTGCAGTGCTCGATTTCTAGAAATTGAGGTGCCGGAAATACAACCTACCCTCTCTCTCTCTACCCCCCCCCCCCCCTCCCTAAAGAAGGGGGTCCGGGAAAATTTTGAAAAATAAACGTTCAAAAACAGCATTTTAAGCAGTTTTAGACATAAACCCACACTGCAATCAGGTGGGTTTCGTGTGGAAACTTATATAATTTCAATTAGTAATTTTTTGATTAGCATGTCACGTGTTGTTATAATAAATAAATATGTGCTTAGGTTTCGGCACAGCGTCTCTGCAAAGTACTTATTTAATACGATCCCTGCCATTAAAAAAAAAACCTTTGTTGTTTCAGGATATCGTAATTTAGTAGTATAATCTCAACAAAAGAGATATTTTTGTATTTGGAAAAAAAAAAAAAAATGCCAGTTTAATACATGATGTCCTTAATCAAATTTGTAAGTATTTAAAAAAAAAAAACTTAGTGCTGATCATTTTATTTTTTATTTATCAGAAAGAGAGGTCCCGGAACGCCGTTCCACCGCGTTCCGCCTGAAATCGAGCCCTGGCTATGTGTATAACACAACCTCAGGAAAAATTAAGGGACGCCCGCAAAATAATCATCTATCTAACAAAAGGGGTTGACGTTTGAGTGGTTGAACATTTTTTCCTCATATAAAGACAAAGTATGGTGATTTTGATGGATTTACACGTTTTGAGGTCCCCTAAATCCAAAATAGTGGTTTTAAAAAAAATATCTGTTTGTCGTCTGTGATGTATAGACGCCTGGAACTTAAACTGAGGGACCGATTTGGACGAAATTTGGCTTACATGTTCCGAGACAGAATCAAGGATTGAATTTTAGCTCCAAATTAAGTGCACCACCCCCCAAAAAACTCTGAAATAACGTGAAAAAAACTTCTCGAAAACGGTTCCGACGATTTTGATTTGAAAAATTCTAAAATATGTAGGTATAGTCCAGGTATAAATACGAATCAAACTATATAAGCTGTTTTCTTGGGAAAAATCTAGTTCCTAAGAAAAAAGTTTTAAACACGGACGGAGAGAGGCCGGGATCGATTCCCCGCACAGGAGAAGTTATTTTTATCATACATTTTGATGATATGTTCAATAATAATTAAACCTACGAAAACACGAAAACTAATAAACGCAAAAACACTGGGCTAAGTAATCATGAACTCGTATATGAATATGTTTTAGAATTATGTTTTTCTGAGTTGTCTCGGACCGATATTTTGTTATCAAAATGCCGGCAAAGATTAGACATTTTGTTATAATTGATACATTTTCTTTTCTACTCTTTAAAATCATTTAAAATTATGTATAAAATGTCATGCTGACTAAAAACGTTTTGTTTATTCATCTGACATATTGGCCGTAATCTTATAAAATATTTAGTCAGAAATTTTAAAAGTTACAATATTATTTTTCTACTTTTGAAAAACTTCACAATTATGAATAACATGTTATACTAAAAATTTTTTGTTTAATCGTCCAACATATTAGCCACCATCTTAAAAATATTAAGTGCTTCCAAAAATTTCAAAAATTCCAAATTTCAAAAATACATTTGTCACAGATGCTGAGATCCAGAATTTCGAACGAATCTGTCAATATTTTCATCAGTTATCGTTTGGCAAACACAATAACAAACTTTTCAAAGCCCGCAAGCCTCTGAAATGAATTACTAACTAACTACGGCCCGTTCAATAACAATAAACAAACAGTTCATCTGATAAATAAACAGGTTAAAATAATCTAGGTTATATCTTATAATTATATAAATTGTTTGAACTAAAATCTTTGTTTAATTTGTGTATGCTAGTAATTATATTTCTTGAATAGAACACAGAGGCTTTAAACTTGATTACTAAACACAGATCTACTAATTAATAAACCAATTTAGTTTCTCACGTCTAGATACCTAGATAGAATGGATACCTGGATATAATAGATACCCCGGTTGTAATTACAAAGCTAATAAATACGAGGGAACAGCTGTAAAAACAACTTGCTTCGGCTCAGTTTATAATCCTTGAGCTACTCTTATCTTATTAATTATTCATTACCGAAATTAATTATTCAAGGTGTAATTAAACAGCCTATACTGACTCAATTAGTATGTTTAGTTCCGCCTAATTATCTAGAGAAATACAAAGTAAACAGTTAATGTATCTTGATTCTACAATTGTCTATTTAAAATATAAAAAAATAGTCTGCCAATTAATGTGGCACATAGCTTTCTACAGAGGTTTTGCTGTTACGAACCTTTATTGTATAATTTTTTTTTTCCCCCAGTGACTTTCTCATAATACATAAAAATAGGTACATAAAAAGAGAAAGCATTGTGATATGGTAAAAAAAAATATTTTGAGATTTTGATGGATTTATACTTTGAGGTCCCAAAAAAGTGGGTTTTAAATAATATCTGTCTGTCTGTCGTTTGTGCAGAAACGAGGAGTCTAATCTACTGAGCCAATTTTGATGAAATTTGGCATACAGGTTCAGAAAAATCATATCTGGAAATTGCAAATTTAGAGGCGTTACCCCCAAAACTCTGTATAAACGTAAAAAAAAAAAAATCTTGAAAACGGTTCGGATGACTCTGATTAAAAATTCAAAAATGGAGTAAATTAAAATCGAAAGGTATAAGTTATTTTCCGGGAAACATGTAGTTTCTGAGATATTATTGATGAAAATAATTTGAGTTTTTGAAAATTTTAAACAAAAGGTAGATAATCGTTAATAATTTTTAGGGTTTTGCGGTCCTCCAAGAAACCCTTCTGCTTTTGGTACTTTGTCAGGCCGTCCGTCGGACCTTGGTTCATATCTCCTAACCCCTAACCTATTGTAGCCAGAGATTTGAATTTTGATAAACCAGAACAACTTTTTTTGCCCAAAAACAGGGAAAATGTTGTGAACTCCAAACTCTTTTATTTTCTGCAATCAGCGAGCAATGGCAAACTGGTCGCAATTTTCATTATTTTCTTTCACTTTTTGACTGGGTATCATTTTAAAGGTATTAAAAAGTAGACTTTTCAAAGGAAACGGAAGCTACGTGATCGTTATGAAGAGTATAAATTTATTTACTATGTGTGTAAATTCAAAAATTCCAAGACAGAAATCCGTTTCAGTTATCAGGCAACATTTTTCCATCCTGTGCCTTTACACTTCTAAATAATTTAAATTTTAAAACTTAATTAACATTTAATGTAATTAGAAGTATCATGGTTTTATTTTGTAAACTTTATGTAAATTTGTCAAATGTAATTAGTATATAATAATGTATTAGAAAAGTAAGTAGATAATTAGTAGAGTAGTGTAATTGTCTAGAGTACTTGAATGTCTATGTAATAAAAGACGCTAGTTAGAGAAGAGAACTTAGTTACATAGAACTTACATCTGGTGTATTGTTACTATTTAAATGGTAAGTCCTTCTTCGTATTTAAGTTGAAAATTCTAATTCTATCTGGGTGAAAGGCTCGAGTACAAAGTATTAAGATTAAAGTCAATTTGCATGTAAAGTACAAGGATGTAGGTCTGTCCTGTAGGACAATACTAAAGGACCTACCTCATCACACCCTTGCTCTTTATCTCGTGTCCTATATTCTTCTTATTACTAAGTTTCCCTTGTGTTAGAACTATATTCAACCTGTATTTATCTCAGTGACAATGAAACTTTCTCTCTTTGTTAAAATAGTTAAATTCGACCTTTTTCTATATATTTTTTTATTTTAATTTAAGAAAAAGCCAAGGACTTTTGTAGCAACTTTGAAGAATACCTTTGATTTTATTCAAGACTTTTCCGGCTAACTTTTATTTTGTGCTACCATCATTTTAATTTCATTTTGCTCTTCATTCATTTATTTTTTTTTGCTCTTCATTCATTTCTTTTTTTTATTTTCATTAATTTCTTTTTTTGCTCTTCGTTAATTTCTTTTTTTGCTCTTCATTCATTTCTTTTTTTTGCTCTTCATTCGTTTCTTTTTTTGCTCTTCATTCATTTCTTTTTTTGCTCTTCATTCATTTATTTTTTTTTGCTCTTCATTCATTTCTTTTTTTGCTCTTCATTCATTTATTTTTTTTTGCTCTTCATTCATTTCTTTTTTTTATTTTCATTAATTTCTTTTTTTGCTCTTCGTTCATTTCTTTTTTTGCTCTTCATTCATTTCTTTTTTTTTGCTCTTCATTCATTTCTTTTTTTCTCTTCATTCATTTCTTTTTTTTATCTTCATTCGTTTCTTTTTTTGCTCTTCATTCATTTCTTTTTTTGCTCTTCATTCATTTCTTTTTTTTGCTCTTCATTCATTTCTTTTTTTCTTTTCATTCATTTCTTTTTTTTATCTTCATTCGTTTCTTTTTTTGCTCTTCATTCATTTCTTTTTTTTATTTTCATTCATTTCTTTTTTTTTATTTTCATTCATTTCTTTTTGCTTCCGAGCTTACCGAAGGTAACGGAAGCATTGTGTTCACTTTTAAGAAAGAAAAACTTTTATGCCTCCGATTTTAAAAATTCCAAGACAGAAATCCGTTTCAGACATCAGGGAACATTTTTGGTCTCGTGTCTGTCTGTCTGTCTGTCTGTCTGTCTGTCTGTCTGTCGGTCTGTGTGTCCGCGAATTATGAAACGTGCGACGATAACTTGAGTAAATGTCGACCGATTTTGATGAAATTTGGTATACATGTTCGTTTTACCAATTCGTTTTACCAAAAATGCCCAGGATGAGTTCGTTGAACAACGTTATCCGTCCAAGCGTTAACGAGCGACGCTCGCGTAAACGTGAACTTCAAATTTTAAATTGGAATTTTAGGTCGGGAAAAAAATCGAACTTCATCTATTCAATGTGACAAACATTTTTTTCAAATACAATTTTTTAGTAAAACCAACAGCGACATCGCTATGAAGTGTTAAAGATCGCTAAAACTATTAATAGTTTTTACACAATTAACAATATAACAATAATTTTAATGTTAATATAATAATAAAGTACATGATAGGATGCGAAGAAGCTATGTGCCACACTAATTGGCAGTCTATTTTGCTCTTCGTTCATTTCTTTTTTTGCTCTTCATTCATTTCCGCGAATCCTTGAAACGTGTGACGATAACTTGAGTAAATGTCGACTGATATTGATGAAATATAGTAGATATGTTAATTTTACCAATGCCCAGGATGAGTTCGTTGGACAACGTTTTCCGTCCAAATATTCACGCGCAACGCTCGCGTAAACGTGAACTTCAAATTTAAAATTGGAATTTTAGGTCGGGGAAAAAATCAATCTTCCTCTATTCATTGAGACAATCATTTTTTTCAAATGCAATTTTTTTGTAAAACAAACAGCGACACCGCTATGAAGTGTTAAAGATCGCTAAAACTATTAATTGTTTTTACAGAATAAAAAATATAAAAATAAAGTAATATAACAATAATGTTAATGTTAATATAACAATGACATACATGGTAGGATGCGAGAAAGCTATGTGCCACACTAATTGACAGTCTATTTTAAATTTATTAAAAGTTGGATGGCAATTATTAATCCACCATCTGCGGGCTACATTCGACACTTCAACCAAATTTCTTAAAAATCAGATGAGTACTTTTAAAGATATAGGGGTTTTTAAATACAATAAACTATGTACGCATATAGAAGAGAAACCAATAGGCGCCAAGGTTGAAACTTATATGGGACCTATGGTCAAAATTCATTAATATCAAACATCTAGTTTGAAGATATGTTGGTTTGCAAAAGACTGAAAGATCAGTAGACTGACACGAGACCACAATTATCATTCCGTGATGTCTGAAACGGATTTCTGTCATATAATTTTTGAATTTGGAGACAAAAAATGGTTAGTTCCTTAGAGCAATCGCAATGCTTCCGGTAAGCTTCATAGCTGAAACTGCTATATTTTGAAAATACCAAGTTTTTTCTATTTATTTTTTTTTAAATTTGGTCCAGTTTCCTCTTGTAAGATTTTAGAAATTGTGCTTTTTGTTTTTTTTAATATACACATATAGGCTAGTTTATTATACATATATATATATATATATATATATATATATATATATATATATATATATATATATATATATATATATATATATATAATGAATGTGTGTTTGTGTATGATGTATATAGGGGTGTGTGATGAAGCCATATTGAAAGTATGAGCTTGCAATTAGAGAAATTGGCTCGTGCCCTTGTCTAGGGGAGCTTTGATAGTCATTCATTTGAAACCGTTCTTCCGTGTGAACATGTTATTACATGGTTGTTTACGTAGACATTCGTGTTCTCATCTGTCTAACGTACATATATATTGATAAATATAGTAATATCCTTACTAATACTATGCTGTTGGCAAGTAATCAGAGTGTACGTGTAAGTCTGTAAGATTGAGAGATGAATTTGCCTAGTAAAGCAATCAGGATGGCATAAGGGATACAGCGAAGCCGTAGTGTAGGTTTGTGAAATGGATGTCCCCCTTTTCTTGTTCCACAATCCTATTCTATTATACATCGATTTCCATCCGTCCTTGTCATTCACTTCACTTGTTATCATCTAGAATATCCTTCATGGAAATTCCCTCTTCAACCATTCATAATAACCATTATTATTCATTTTATTTTTTCACGAGAAAAAAAAAAATATTTTGAACCAAAATCAAGAAATGTCTAATACTCCTCGACTTAACAATCTCTCGGTTGTCTGCCAACCGTTGATTGTGGTTTAATCAGTAGATACTCAAGTCAATGTGGCGTTCATCAGGTGGAATTCCCAATTATATGGTTTATTGTATAGTGAAAACCGACCCTATGTTATCCAATCTGTAAATATAGTTTATCTACGATTGTTACGAAATATAAACATTGTATCTCTGTTTAGATGCGTAGAAAGTGATTCTTTACGTACTTGTATTCATTGAGCATGCGCGTCTCATAGTTCTAAACAATTCCTCTTCTTTGAGGAATTCTTTAGCTTTACGCACGATTAGCGAGTTTGTTTACATTTAACAAAACTAATTTGCTTCTAGTAACTCTTTATATAGAGTTTTTAGTGAAAAATAATGAGTGAATCATGTGACTTTGAAGAAAATGTGGAGAATAATACTCCTCCAGAAATAATTAATTCGGCAAAAAATACAACTCAAGAATTAATGCCATCTTTATCAAGAGAGAGATACGAACTTACATACAGCAAGTTTATTTTTTTCTGTATTTATTATTTAAATGTAACAATCGTACATTTAACAAAACTAATTTGCTGTTAGTTTAATAAAAGTAACTGATTATATCGAGTTTTTTGTGAAAATCATTGAGTGATTTAAATGATTATGTCGAATATGAGGAGAATAATAAGCATCCCGAAATAATTAATTCGGCACAAAATACAACTAATGAATTAATGTCATCTTTATCAAAAGAGAAATTCGAACTTGCCTACAGGAAGTTTATTTTTTTCTGTATTTATTATTTAAATCTAACAATCGTAGATAAATTACGGTACGCAACTCGTGCGAAAACGGCATTTTGCATTGCTCGTGTGGTTTAACTACCCTCGCTATCACTCCGGGGGAAAACTCCACACTCGCATGCAAAATTCAACTTTCTGCACTCGACGCGTAATGCATTATTACAGAATATTGGTAGTA
This sequence comes from Gerris lacustris, assembly GCA_951217055.1. Lineage (NCBI taxonomy): Eukaryota > Metazoa > Arthropoda > Insecta > Hemiptera > Gerridae > Gerris > Gerris lacustris. The sequence goes on from OX578279.1 coordinate 5,365,003, forward strand.
TACAGTGTTTAACTCGTTTAAGTACTGAAAAGGAATGATTTTTTTATTTGTTGTTTCCAAAAATAGTAATTATTTATGAAAACTACTGCTTGATCGTAAATCACTAAAAATGTATAGTGCTTCCGAGCTTACCGAAGGTAATGGAACCTATGTGATCATTCTGAGGAACGAAAATATTTTGTCTCCGATTTTCAAAAATTCCAAGACAAAAATCCATTACAGACATAAGAGAACAATTTTGGTTCCGTGTCTATTTGTCTGTCAGTCTGGTTGTCTGTCTGTCGCTCAATTTTTGCGAACCTACATATCTAAAAGCTACACGTCCGATTTTAATGAAATTTGTATGGTAATGGTCATAATTAGCTCATTGTTGGTCCCATACTAGTTATAACCTTCTACGCTCATTTGTTTCGCTTCACATGCGCACAAACATTAATTTATTTACAACTATAGCTCTAAAAGTACTTATCTGATATGTATGAAACTTTTATAGTTTATCGAAATTTACCCGCTGATAGCCCTCGATTAATTTGAACCGTCTGTCTGCGCTCTTTAAGTTTTGCTAAATTGATACTTCTATTGATGTAAAAAATTAAAACAATTTTGACAGATTAAAATAACGGGGGAAACAAATAAATTAGACAATAATGGCCTTTTAAGAGCATAAAATCAATAAAAAGTACGTGATAGAATGTGAGGAAGCTATGAGCCACACCTATTGGCAGTCTATTTTTTATAGGTTTTAGAACAAGGACGAGTTTTTGAAAAATTTTCTTGGGCAGACTGTATATGGAAAATGGACAGTATATTGGTCTGTATTAGACTGTATATGGAAAATGTATGAGTATTTGATGAATTTTTGTTTAGAATTTATGTGCATTCATTTATGAATGCTTTTAATGGGTACTAAAAAGACAACGCTATGAAATCTGCAACAGTCGTTGAATTGAGGGCAGAACGAGATATTTCTTTGAGTTTGAGATTCCATTGTTTCACGTTGTAAAGACCGAAGCAATGTTCAGTCAAGCAAGGTTTAAAGAAAAAGGAAGGGGGGAGAGATTAAATATATTAGACAGTTGCGAATGCACAATATAATTTAAGTACTTAGTAGGCGCAAGGAATATGTGCCACTCTAATTTACTATTTTAAAAAGGTTAATTTTTTTTTAATACTTTATAAAAGTGACAAAAGATTGAACTACCGTTATTTTTGGAATGTATCGAAAAATATTATTTAGAAATATTGGAAAAAAAAACACATAAATAATAAATTTTATTCTTCTTTTATTTGTGGTCTATAAGGATATTAATAATTAAAAAACAATTATTTTTTAATTATAATATTTGTAAATTAGCTATTTTTCGCACAAACTTGGGCATCTTCAGGCCTAAATATAACAATAACATATATATAATATATTTATTTTAACAAATTTTAGTTATTACTAATTTCCATTAAGTTAAAGACTGTTTAAAGTACTAACACAAAAAACAATTGGAATATTAATTTAAATCAAATTATAATTATTATTAACAACGGTAGATAGACAGAGAAAATAGACTCCAGTGCCGGGACTCGAACCACGGGCTTCTATATTTCTATATAGTGGTCTTGACAACTAAGCTACACTGAAGAATAATATCTCTGTCAATGACGACACATAATCCCGAATTAGGCTTTCAATTTTCCACAAGTCTAGGAGTCGATATTTACAATAGGACTAGACCGAGAATTATCGCTTATAATTATAAAGTACCCAATTAGTACCTGTACCTTGTACAATCAATTAGAAATTCATTTTTAAGTTTTTGGCAGTATTCATACTACGGAAAGTTTAATTTTTATTTTAAATCAATATACAGGCCCGTGGTTCGAGTCCCGGCGCTGGAGTCTATTTGTCTCTGTCCATCTCCCGCTGTTAATAATAATAATTATATTATAATTAATAATTATTATTTGATTTAAATTAAAATTTAAACTTTCCGTAGTATGAATACTACCAGAAACTTAAAAATGAATTAAAATATCTATTAATCAACTATATTTATATTATTTATAAACATAAATTTAACACATTAAAAATTATTAATATTTTAAATTAAAAATATTAAAATAGTTTACCTTATTTGAATATTTCTGTTGTGACATTTGAAATGTCACAACAGAAATATTACCTGTACAAAAAATCCTTTAGTAAAAGCAGTTATTGTATATATATTTTAAATGAACAAAAAGATAAGTACATTATATACTCTGTAAAAGAAATTGAATACACTTAGATATAAATATAACATAATTCGTCATAAATTAATTGAAATATTAACTTTTGTTTTTGAGAAGTTGAAAAAATTAAAAAGAAAAAATCCTCAAAAAGTCCTATCTTATATTTGTAATTCATTGAATAATTAGATTATTTCTTTTCGGTAGGGAAGTTAAAAGCAAGCGAGAAGGGTTGTTTGATAAGAGTTATCATTAGATTGATAAGAGCAAAGTGTTGGAGCCAAGACAAACTTGACAGATTGAATTTCCCTCGACCTTGAGCAACATTTCCTACAGAGTAAAACCATCACAAATTTCCTTCCTAAACAAAAACTTTTAAGAAATTTCAAATCATTTTAAAAAAGGGCGCAAAAAATAAACAAATAGAAAAGAAAAACCCTTTTCCACTGGGTTCTCATTTGCTTAACTCTGGTTTTACCCCACATTTTTACCCCAGAGTTTTACCCCAGATTTTTACCCCAGGGAGTTTTCATTTTCACTTCTTCTTTTCTAATAATCAAAAGAAAATTCCAAGCAGTGGAAATACTTGAATTATTGATTTAAGTATTAAGTAAACAAATAATACTAATTTATTTATTATAAACTCTAATTAATGTTTATTTATTTTATTTATTTATTATAAAATCGAATAATAATTTTATTTATTTTGATATAGTAGTTGTAAGGTGCTAGTATTAGTACTGGACGGGTAGGAAGAACCACCATGTTCGAACCTCTAGCAATTAGGCCATCTTTTAAGCCCATTTTACTATCCCCGTGGTAAACAGTTGCAGCCACTTCACACATCATACCTCTGTACATTGTACCACCGAAGTGAGTATCATGTGATCATTAGTGAGCCATATAAATCAGAGTATCACGGCGAGGAATCGAACCCTCGACCTCGTGCTGCCCTAGATTCTTGATGGCCGGCCAAACGTGGTAAGTAATTTAATCCACATGGCCAAGTCGTCCCATTTTATTCTGATATAATATTATCCATTGTAATCGAAAAATATTCATTAATATTATTATTATTATTCTAAATTTAATAGAATCATCCTAAAAAGCATTCTACACAGACGACAGACATACGACAGACCGACATTCTTTAAAAACCACTTTCTTTTGCTCAGGGGACCTCAAAACGTGTAAATCCATCAATATGTCAAAATTTTCGCCCCATCTCAATACTTTCTCTTTATATGAGAAAGTAAAAAGTTAAAGCATTCAAAAGGTGGTTGTTTACATTTTGTCTTAGATTTTCAACAAAATCAGATTTATTTTCATCAATATCTCGGAAACTAGATTTTTCCCGGGAAAACGGCTCATATCGTTAGATTCGTATTTAAATGGACTACATTTTAGAATTTGTGAATCAAAATTGTCGGAACCATTTACGAGAAATATTATTTTAACGTTTTTTCAGTTTTTTGGGGGTAGCACCTCCAAATTTGGAGCTAAAATTCATTTCTCGATTTCGCCTCGGAGTATGATTTTTTTGAACATGTATACTAAATTTCGTCAAAATCGGTTGAGTAGTTTAAGGATTTGGTTTAGACTCCATGCGCTGACACAGACGACAGATAGACAAGACATTCTGTAAAAACCACTTTTTGGGACTCAAGGGACTCCAAAACGTGTAAATCCATCAACAATATAATTTTGAAGAAAGCAAAGTTTTCACCAATATCTTAAGTTCTAACGTATTGATTTGAATAGAAATTCACTTGACTACCATTGAAAAATATTATGTAAAATTTCAACCTGATCCAAAAAGAAGTTTTTGTGTGGCGAAATGATGCATTTTATAATAGTTTAAATGGAGTTGGCCGGGGCGTGATGGTTAAGGAATAATAGTCCTGTTCCCTTACTATACGGGCACACTATTTACTACAATCATCAAGGTTTTGGTGAAATCCTTTGTTCGGAGATTTGTCCTTTTATATATTAAAGATATTCATTTTACATTTTAATAATAATTTCTTCATCTAATACTGGGAAAATCATATATATGTGTATACATATCAAATAAGCTTTCATACCCAATAGAGAATTAATTCTAAAGGTTATGCTATAAGGACATATTAAATATTTTTTCCAATTCTTGCCGAATATAATACATGTCAAGGAAAATTTCCATGTATATTTACAGATGAGGTAAATTACATCCCCCCCCTTGACAAAATCCTTAATACCTCCCCCCTTGCCCCCCCCCCCCCCCCCCCCTCCATCAATATCTTTTCATTTTTCACTCTTACATTTCCCACTCGAGGTAAAGAAAGAAAAAAAGAAAATCATCCTGTATTGAATATGAAAAAAAAGTCTTCACGATTTTCGTATCAACGTGCTATTTTACGTAAGAAGAAGAAGGTGGGGGAAGGAAAATGCATTGTAAACGGTGAAGGTAAAGGTAGGAAATATAGGTTTGGCTGAGGAAATATGGAAAATACGACAAGAACCAAAACACCCGCTACATTTTCCACCTGCCAAAATATGCCTTCCATCCTTCTTCAACAACATTTATCATGTTTTTCTATGTTTCCTTCTATTTTCACGCTCATATATTCTACAAATAAAATCTTCAGTTATTGTAGCGCAACGATTTGTCAAGATCTATTTGTCAAACAAATTTCTTTAACCTTATGTGCTATAAGCATTGAATTTCTTATTCTATTACTGTGTGTCCTTGTAATAAATGTAGCATTTCTCCAAAAAGATTGTACAGTAAAGTCTTGGTAATCCGAGGTGAATGGGACTGGCACTAATTTATAAAAAGTGTGAATTTGGAATTCCACTATTTCATTATTTATCGAAAAACAATATTTACATTTAAATTTTATTATTATTATAAGGTTTTCAAATAATTTCATGGTAGGTATTCTGTTTTCAATCACCCACTGTTACACACCTGACTCTCGAGTAATTGTTTTCAGGGACACACATTTACCTATGGGTCATTTTTAAAAAAAAGTGACACTTTCACTGTCCGCGAGTTAAAAAAAATAATAACTTGCACTCCTCATAATTAAAAAATCTACAACCCCACAAACATTTTTCTATAGATTAAATTCGTCATTTTGGTGTAGTTAGATTCTTGAATTTCCTTTTTAGGGAGGAAAAATTTAAATTAATATACACAAAAATGTCACGATAGTTATGTCCCAGCCCCTTTTAACCTAAGTAACCATGCTCTGAGTACCTGTGATGAAACATTTTGAGTTTTTCTTACAGTGTAACCATTTAAATTCTATGTGTAATAAATAAAACCACATTTATTCTTGAAATCATGAACATCATTTGTAATAAGCAGAGACCTTCAAAATGTAGCATTTATTTTTACGAAATGTGGCACTAAAAAGTGTGGCAATATGGCACTTATTTTGGCTAATGTGGCATTTATTTTTCAACTTTCAAACCCACCCCCTTTCCATTGTAAAAGGGATATTAAATTGTGCAACTTAGAGTCATATTAACTACTTTATTACAGGTATCTTCAATACCCTACAATGACCCATATTGACCAGTGATGAGCTAGAGCTAATGGCTCTTAATCCTTAGGGTAGTGACACACTTCGCCACCCAGGTGGCGCCATCTTGTTGATGGCACTTGCTTCCGACACCTGTCTTGAGCCACCCGAGTTTTTACTTTTTTCGGGCAGTCGAGAAATGAAGCTGTGCATGCATATCATGATGTCCGTGAAAGAACAAGGAAAAAAAAATACGTTTTTGGGTTCATCGAATAATTTCAGACAAAAATAATACTAGTTTGTTTCATACAGTACCCCGTATCAAAGAGGACAGTAACAATTTTTGCCGAATGTCGCGTGGAACTTTCAACGAATTGCTTAGAATATTGAAGAACAGTTTGACCAGTAAAGACACTTACACGAGGGATGCAGTTAGCCCCTGATTTGATTTCCTCTAGATTTGATTGAAGGAGTGGGGGCTGAGTGGCAGTGGTAACATCTGACGGGTTTAATTGAAAACATTGGGCTGACAGGGTGGCGCCACCTGCAGGTGGCAGCTAGACCGTGGGTCGGTCGACCAGGTAGTGCTACCCGGTGGGTGGCGCCACCTCGTGTGGCAGGTTGCATTCTATTCTCATTGGTAGCTTGGATGACGAAGTGAGTCACAACCCTAAGTTAGGAATCCCTCACATCACTTGGGGAATCCTCAGCACCTTGGAATCCTGCCCTGCTAGGGCGTATCTTAATCTTACCTGGTTTTATAGGTTGTAGCAGAACCCATTTTTTTCTCAGAACTTGGCCCAAATAAGGCAAAAAGTGTGGCATTTTACCGAAAATCGGCGAAATGTGGCTTTTTAGCAAAAAAATAGGCAAAATGTGGCATTTTAGTATGGCACCATGGCAAAAAGGCATTTGAAGGTAACTGGTAATAAGTAATAAACTTGTACTTTAAATTATACTCAAGTGGCCATTCGTCCAATTATAACACGTGAAAAGCTATGAGCCACACTCAATGACTGATGTTATTTGATTTTCAATATTTATAAAGTGAATAATGGATTTAAAGCCTAGTGTTTAAAACCTATAAATTATTGGCACTTCTATAGATTGTTACTCCACTTTTAAAAGAAACAGAAGGGAGTAACAATCTAAAGAAGGTGTACGGAATGTTCTTCTTTAGATTGTTACTTCCCTCATAGAAACAGAAGTGTGATATTCCTATGTTCATAGTCAAAGTCATTTATATTCTAAAAAACATAGGGGAGTAACAATCTATAGAAGTACCAATTTGGTGGTGTCTTGGGGCTTATAAAACAGAACTGAGATATTCCTTTGTCCCAAAGTACATTGGATAAACAACCCTTCAAAGTAATGTATAAATAACTAGGCATCGCGTGGCTCTATCATTGAAGCGAGCGTATTGCATTGAAATACTGAATATTGAAATTTATTAATCATGATGAATGTCATAGTTCAAGATAAGTCGAAGAGGGTAGTGTGGGGAAGAGTGGGGGTACTCGGTACAAAGCTTTACTTCCTAAACAAACCTATACACTATACGACTATAACAATATTAACCACCCGCGGTATCTTTTAAACAATTATTATAAATGTATCTCATCACTACACAAAGAATTTTGCTTGTATCAAGTTGAAATTTTGCATGCCTGTTTCAATTGTGCATTAGATGGTGTATATGAAGTTTTATTAAAATCGTTACGTTAGAACGTAAGATATCGGTAAAAATGTTGTTTTCTCTATTATAAACGTTTAGGTCCGCTTTAATAGTTTTAGCGATCTTTAATAAGTCATAGCGGTGTCGCTGTTGGTTTTAGTAAAAAATGTATTTGAAAAAAATGTTCGTCTCATCGAATAGATGATGATAGAATCTTTTTCCGTCCTGAAATTCCAATTTAATTGTTGTACCTCTCGTTTACGCGAGCGTTGCGCGCGAACTCTTGGACGGATCACGCTGTCCAACGAACTTAGCCTGAGTATTAGTAAGAGGATTATGTATACCAAATTTCAACTAAATCGGTCAACTTTTACTCAAGTTATCGTCACACGCGTGAACGTTACTGACAGACAGACAGACAGACAGACACGGAGCATATTTCGTTGAATGTAGGAAGCTCGCTACGCTCGCTTCAATTATATCCATTTATATTCCAAAGAAACATAGGGGAGTAACAATCTAAAGAATTACTAAATTATTAATAAAGTATCAAGTGTTTAAATCTACTTAATGTTGTTTAATAACCATGTAATTTGAAGTGCCATGATAAGATAAGCGATAAAAAAAAATAAGTATATCTATCGATAAAAAGTGAAATAAACAGATACTAGGCATCGCGTGGCTCTATCATTGAAGCGAGCGTATAGTAATAAATATGTATTGAATATTGAAAAAAAAGATTATTGTGAATCATGATGAGTTGATAGATAATGGGTCTGGTAGTAGTGCAGCGGCTAGTAGTAAGGGAACCACCCCGCATTCTTACTATTCCACTAACCACACATCTCTATTTCAATATTTATAATTTGTATCTCTTTGCTACAAACAAACTACTGCATGTATCAAATTGAAATTTTGCATGCCTGTTTCAATTGTGCATCAGATGGTGTCTATGAAGTTTTATTAAAATCGTTACGTTAGAAAGTAAGATATCGGTAAAAAGGTTGTTTTCTCTATTTTAAACGTTTAGGCCCGCTTTAATAGTTTTAGCGATCTTTATTAATTCATAGCGGTGTCGCTGTTGGTTTCACTAAAAAATGTTATTTGAAAAAAATGTTCGTCTCATCGAATAGATGATGATAGAATCTTTTCCCGTCCTGAAATTCCAATTTAATTTTTGAACCTCTCGTTTACGCGAGCGTTGCGCGCGAACTCTTGGACGGATCACGCTGTCCAACGAACTTAGCCTGAGTATTAGTAAGAGGATCATGTATACCAAATTTCAACTAAATCGGTCAACTTTTACTCAAGTTATCGTCACACGCGTGAACGTTACTGACAGACAGACAGACAGACAGACAGACAGACAGACAGACAGACAGACAGACACGGAGCATATTTCGTTGAATGTAGGAAGCTCGCTACGCTCGCTTCAATTATACTTAAATGTAATAATATTCGTTCCAGACTCATAACAGTTTGCAAACTAAATCCTAAATAAATAAATAAAAAATAAAATGCCAATAGAAAAGAAAACATTATCCTTGACAATAAAAGATATAATTTTAAAATCGATATGTAATAGGGCAGCAATAAAATCTATTAGTTCAATTTGAGCATTTGGCAAATAATAGAAGAGATTGCGGACAATGTTTCGGTGTTTTCCGGAGCGGCACAAAGTGTTTACCGTTCTCTTTATCCGGTTTGGAGTCGTTGGCTCTGTTATGTGCTAGAGAGGCTGAGATCTCGGAGCTCGTAACCGTTTATTTTTATGATGTTTGTAAAGTACACGGGGGTGTTCTACAAGAGCAAACTCTTTACCAAACAGTTTTTTGAAATCTCAGCTAACTGATTCTTTTAGATTTTTCTCTATTTTTATTTTCTTTCTTGTTCTCAAATTGTCTGTTTTTCTCTTTAAATAGTTTTTACTCTTTTTGTAATGGCTAGATAGTTATTACTGGTATTTCGTCTATTTTCTAATATGTCTAGGTTAAAATTGACCGAGAATAATTAGTTGTTTTTTGTGTCTCCTGTATATTTTTCGCTTCTAAGCTTACTGGAAGTAACGGAAACATTATTCATAATTCTGAAGAACAATTTTTTGTCCGTCATCAAATTCAATACTTTATAGACAAATATGAATTTTTGTAACATTTTGGACGTGAAATATGTGACGCTCTAAAATATCGGGCCAGGAAGTTAGAATATAATAGGAGGTAGATTGGTTTTCACTTGTTTTCATTGTAGTACTATATTTTTAACGATAGAAGTTCTAAATTTTATATAAAATAATATCAAAGCTCCTAGCGGACCAAAAAAATAATAATCAAATTGGATTAATGGTTCATAATTTCACAGCTTAAGATGCATCTACTACATCAATTAGACAAATGTATTCTGGTTTTCTCCACTTCACAGGAAAGCATTGAAACGTCAATATGCGGATTCAACGTCCAAAAATGTTTCCACAATGCATTGTTTTTCCGTGAAATGAAAAAAATTAAAGGTTGACCAAGAAGTCATGAACACGGGAGAAACTGGAAGCTTAGCTTCGTTTAAAGTCGGAATTTCCGAATATTTCCGAAGTCAGCACAGTCGGGTGCTAAGACAATACCCATTTCTAGTTTGTATGACATGCGCAGATATGTCAAATCTCACGAATAACAACAGGAAGGTTTCCAATCTGTTAGGTTTCCTAGTTTCCTGTTTTGTATTTGTTTGTTTTTATACAGTACGAATTATAGTCACAACTGTCCGAAACGTTCCATAGACTAGGGAGTAAATAAAACGATCTTTGTACGATCCACAAATCCATGGGATGATGCAAATGCAAAGGACGCTGCAAATAACGAGGTTAGAACAAACCTAATATGTGTTTGTTATTACAAAAATGATTTCTCTCCATGACAATTAATCAAAATAATATTAACGAAATTCTAGTTTGCTTTTCCCCATTATATTTTTTATAAATAAAATAACCAGTAATACTTTTCTTAGAATCTCATTATTTTTATAATTTATTCCTAATATTGAATTCGTGTTATTATCCATGTTTTTATTAATACCAGGGAAATTTAATTTACCAAAGAGAAAATTGCCAAAAACAATCCGAGAGAGGTAATAGTACATAAATAATTCACAAAAAAGTAACAACTAAAATCCAGAAATAAGGAAAGTAACAAATTAAACAGAAATAAAAAAGTAACAAATGAAACTCAGAAATAAAGAGGAAAAGAGGAAAAAAAATTGATTAAGAAAGAAGAAAATCGATTTAGATTTAAAGAATATTATTGTAAATAATCGATAAATAATAATATAAAGATAGTATCGTTTATTATTGTTATTTCTTATCAGATACAGTGTTGCCTGTTGCAAAAAGTATTAAAAAAAAATATAGAAGTTATCAAAAATAAAATTATTAATAACAAAAGAACAACACTGTATTTTTTGTCAAGGGTCAATTTTACTAAAAACCGACTATACATGGCACCAAAACAACGACACTAGCGCACTCCTCAGATTTCCATGACTTCTTGGTTGACCATTAGTATTCTTTATTTTCAACTATTTTCACCTTTTCACTTTAAAAAATGTTGTTTTTTTTTAAATAAATAGAAATTATTGTTGAAAAAATGAAAAGCAGTTCTTTCAATGCTCGGTAGAGTCACATTCATTTTATGGATATTTTTTTCAACTGCAGCCGTTTGCTGCAGTTAATATAGCAGCCTGCCCCGAGGAATAGCTCAGTGGAGACGGGGTGGGTTTAACTTCATATTTTTTTATCCAGACCAAAAAATAAATCATATACATTCTAGTTTTTACCTTCTGTCAATGGTATCTCTAGGCGCCACGTTATTTCGTATGTCAGGAAACTTTGGGTGGTTGAAATAACGAAAGCCCAACCCAAAGAAACGTATAGGAAAATAAAATTTAAACAAATAAAACAAAGTGTAACACCTTCGGCTTCCAGTTATATATATTAATCAAATTAAAATGGTTCCCAGTCCTTGAGAAATAAAAATAATAATTAAAAGAAAATATCGTTTCGAACAAAAGAAAGATTGAATATAAAAAGATAAATTTCTTCACAAACAGAAATCACCAAATAAAATGAATAAAAGATAAAGATGGCAATAAAGTCAAATATATAATATAAAGAGAATATCGACAGTGGCACGAGCCACATCGTTTAAAGGCAAGACAACTGGTCAACCCAAACTCCCACGATACACATCACTACCATACCTGACTACTCAACACACTCTCTACCTGACTCTGACTATCGACTGCACGACCTCCCGACTAGACCTCTGGACTACGCTTCCCTTATCAACAACAAAACCTCCGCTCTGGACTACGACTCCTAAACACAAACAAAAGAACTCGTTCCAACGAAGACTACGAAGATCAGGCGTCCCATCACTCCGAAGCTTCAGCATATCTCTGTTTATTGTTGTTAAAGATGCGTCCACCTTTAACCACAATAAAACCAATGTAGCGATTTCGCAAGTAAACCGCTACACAATGCTCACTCACATTCTATGTATTTAATAATACTCTCATATAATTATAATGTTTATTATACTAGTGTAACTTGTGACCCCATTTGTCTTATAATTGGACTCGAGGAACCTATGTCCGTCCACCCAAGAACTTCTTTTTCCTACCTAAATATAATAATTGTTAATTTTATCTCTTCTCGATTTGAATTGGAGCAGTAACATTGGTAAATTTATAATTAACACGTTGTATATAAACAGCAATGAAATAAATATATATCAATTATAAATAATTCCAATTGATATAACTTACATTAAATGAACCATATAAGTCATTATCCCAAGTGATCCAGTTTCCAAGATAATGGCACATGATAAAGAATTCTCAATTTAGTTTTTGTTTAAAATGCATGAACTCCACATATGAACCAAACATATTTTCGAAAAAATCAATCTTAAAAACTACTCAAACGATTTTAATAAAATGTTGATGGTTCGTCAAAATTAGACCATTGTTAGTCCCACATAAGTTTCAACATTCTATGTTCATTAATTTTTCTACATTATTATTTATTTATTTTGCTTCCGAGCTTACCGAATGTACCAGAGAATGTCTCCAATTTCAAAAAATCCAAGACAGAAATCTGTTTCAGACACCAAGGAAAATGTTTGTTTCCGGGCCTGTCTATCGATCTGTCACTCTATTTTTGTGAACTAACATATCTTCAAAACTCACGTACCTACAATTTATTATAATTAAATTTGGATGGTAGGTCATAATTAGCACATTGTTGGTCCCATATAAGTTTCAACCATCATCGCCTATTTGTTTCTCATCCACATGCACACAAACATACATTTATTTACACCTATACTGCCCTGCTAAGCGAAAATGTCGTATCTACATTTTTTGCCGAAAATGAGGTTATGTTATTTTTAGGGTTTTGGGGGGTGGTTTTTGCTGTTTTTGATGGTCCCAAAGCCGTATCTCCGTCCTAAATAAGAGAAACAAAAGGTTTTGTAGATACGACATTGTGAAAAAGAGGTAATATACTAAGCGAAATTGCCGTAAGTGAATATTAAGAAGCGAAAACGCCGTATCTGACAGTAGATACGACATTATCGCTTCGTATAATACAGTTACGACTTTTTCGCTTCTGATTAGGTAGATAAGGCATTTTTGCTTCTGATAATCCCTGTTGTAACCGATAGTTTTTAGATGTTTTATGCAGTATCTAGCCAAAGACTGAAAGGGGTGGATGTCTTTGTCTCATCAAAGACACGTGTTTTATTGTTTTTTTAGAAGTGATTTAATTTAAAAGAGTGTTGTTAAGGAGATGGAGCTAGACGATTTCTTGTGCAGGTAGGATTTGTTATCGCAGTAAAAATAAAAAATGTTAATCGTCAGTTTGTGACATCGTTCAAGTCAAAGCAAGGAAGAGGCAGATCGACATATTTTATAAAAATTATTTTGATGGGCCACAGCAGAGTATACATTTAAAATATTTTTTTTTTTAGAAGGGGCTCCCTGACTCTAAAAGACATTCAAAACCACGAGGAACAACAGAATCAAGAAAAGAAGGAATAATTTTAAAACTTACTATCAGCGAAAATGCTTTTATTATTGCTCTAAATAGACAACATTTCTGGAGGAACTTACAAACATCTTCGATAGAAATTAGCACTGATATTGAAACACAATTTTTATCATTTGAAACTTACATTTTGATGATATTAACATAAAATTTTAATATTTTTTGATCATTCATTGTACTATTTTTTATTAACTGTTTTATACAGCATAGATTATTATAATGGCAGTTAATATTTTTATTAATTGATAATTTATCCATTAATAAGTCACTAATTTAATTAAACTCAAAAGCCTTATTTTGATTACTTAGTAACTGAATTATAAATTAAACAAAAAGTCCTTTAAATAGTGAGTACATAATATATTTAGATTCATTTACGGCATTTTTGCTTAGTATAATATAGATACGGCGAATTGGCTTATGAATTTCACTCTCCCCAACCGTTATAATTAGTTTATAAAAGCCTTATCTACAGGTGTTTCAATATATCTTATTGCCCTAACAAATGTATTTTATTAATTTATGTAAAACCAACATGGCTCTAAAGAAGATAAAATTCTGAATCTATTGATATTACTTGATAAGCAATTCAACAAATACTATGAGAGTAACGAGGCTTCAAACTTTGAAATGTGAAAAGTTTAAAAATCCTGTAGATACGACATTTTCGCTTAGCAGGGCAGTATAGCTTCAAAAGAGCTTATCTGATTTGTCATCATTTTATTATCTGATTGTGATTGACATTTTTATAGTCTATCGGAGGTTACCCGCAGATAGTCCCAGATTAATTTGAACCGTCTGTGCTCTTTAACTTTTGCTAAATTTATACATTTATTCATGTAAAATAGACTGCCAATTGGTGTGGCGCACATAGCTTCCTCGCCTCCTATCATGTACTTTATAATTATATGCTTTTAAACGCAATTATTGTCTTAATTGTTTAATCGTTTCTCCCATTTTTTAATCTGTCAAAATTCGTTTGATTTTTACATGAATTAAAGTATCAATTTAGCAAAATTTAAAGACCGCAGACAGTTCAAATTAATCTGGAGCTATCTGCGGGTTACTTTCGATAAACTATAATAGATTCACACAAATCAAATGAGTACTTTTGAAGACATTGGTGTAAATAAATGTATGTTTGTCCGCACGTGTAAGAGAAAGAAATGAGTGCAGAAGATGGAACTTGTATGGGACCAACAATAAGCTAATTATGCCCAATCATAAAAATGTCAAATTATAATTATTATTATAATTATAATTATTATTATAAAAATTATTACAGTACTGGAAATACAGGAGACCCATGGTTCAAATCCCGGCGCTGGAGTGTATTTTTCACTGTCTGTTTCCCGTAGTTAATTATAATTATAATTTTAATTTAAATAAAAATGTAAACTTTCCGTAGTATAAAACTACCAAAAACTTAAAAAAAGAATTATACTCAAATTCATGTTTACTCTGGCAACGTTTCGGCTATTACCAGCCATTTTCTTTTATTTGGCTGGTAATAGCCGAAACGTTGCCAGAGTTAACATGAATTAGAGTATAATTCTTCTTACACATTACCCTTAAAGGATCCACCTACGACATCAAAATATTACTACAGGGCACATCTAGCAAAACTACTAAGTTCTATTTCAATGTTACATTGATTCATAATTTATTATTGCTTAAAAATAATTATTGACCCCATTGGGAATCGAAACAGATACAAATCTAATTTGACCATTCGTCTCATTATAAGGAGGCGAGGAAGCAATGTGCCACACAAATTGGCACACTATTTTTTTTATGTTACTGTTGAAGGTTAATTCGAAAGATTTTTATTTGCAATTTTTGTTGAATCTATTATTGAATATTTATAGTGTGCAATCTTAACGTTTTAAAACTCTAATGAAGAGGTGGAGTAAGATACAGCTGGACTCTGTTTACAGAGCTCCGTATGGTTTTCTTTTACCAGGCAGGTTCTTATAAGGAAGTTCTTACATGGAGGTTCTTACAAGGAGGTTATTATTAGGTTGGCTCGGTGTCTAGGAGAGGAACCCCTAGGGGCATCTTAGAGCGGAGCCCAGGAAGGCGTGAAAACCCCGCTAACAAAGCAAAGGCTTTCCTCGGTTTCCTTTACTTGAATAAAACATGTGAAAGCACTAACCTCTGTCCACCGTCTCTTTCATACCGAGATAATAAGCACCGACACTGTATCTTCGCTATTCTCTTCTAAAAGCCTTTTAAAATCAAATAAATTTACAGCTCGGACTCAACAGAGAAATAACTAACTTCTTGTTATTCAGGATTAAACTTTCCCTTTTATTATATTTAGGTCTCTCTTATAGAAGACCACATTTTCATAAACAAAAGATGCAGCGAAAATTCTTTAGTGGTAGTTCCATTAATCGTAATATTGAATACGATAAGTGCAACTACCACTAAACAAACTAAATCAAAATTCATTTAATAAAAGCGTGTAAGGCCCAATTCACACACGAGTGGTGTATGGCACTGGCGTGGCGATGGCGTGGCTCTGGGGTGGGACTGGCGAGGATCGGTCATGGTGGACCCTCTCTGCCACGAGAGGTGCACAAACCAGCTCCACGCCAGAGCCACGCCATTGCCACTTCAGTGCCATACGCCACTCGTGTGTGAATTGGGCCTAAGGAGCGTGGTAATGTTTTCTATTTTCGCAGTGTTCACTTTTTAGGGTTTCGTTGGCAAATACCAAAAAACCCTTATAGTTTCGTTCCTGTGTCTGTCTGTCTGTCACTCTGTACGGTTCCAATAACTTTTCAATCAAAAGACAAAAACATTAAACTTTCCAGTATTAAAGATCATTTTGACGCACGCAAAGAAAGAAAAATGTAGCGAACTCAAAATTATCAGCTGTTCAAATCAAAAATGGCTTCTTGATTAGTTGGGTCTTTTAAGGAAAATTCAAACGCCTCACATTTGCGATATTTCGATCTCTCCTTGGATCATTCTCAAGCAAAAATCATAGTTTATTTAAAAAATTACACTTTACCAAATATAACCAATCTACAATAAAATGGCGGATAAATTATGTCCCGCTAAAGGAAAATATAATTTTTTTTTTTTAAATTTGAGTGGGGTATCAAATGAAAGGTATTGAAGAGTAGATTACAAAAATATATAACACTTGTGGATAGTATTTAATTTGTAACGCCATTTTGTCAAAACACATCAACTTTTTGCGTGCCCCCCCCCCCCCAAAAAAAATAAAATCAGTTATTACTAAAAATATAAGAAATATGCCAAATGTAGTGTCTGCTGGTAGGCCATACAACACTTGTGGAAACTTTTTAATTTTTCGTGCGATTTTATAAAAAAACATCAAATTTTTGCGTGCCCCACTCCCCCTCCTTTTACTAACTATTTCATGTTCACACTATAAACGGAACCCTTTTTACGAGAGATTTCACGCAGAACCAATTTATTTTTTAAAGTTACCAAGAGGAGAATCTATACCGCTATTGAAGACATTATCAAACATTTTTTTTTTACTTGGGACTGTTTGTATATTTTTGATCGTTTGTATATTTGCGTGAGTTAAAAGCGGTTGGATGAGTCTGTTAGATAAAGGAGTATGGGAGCCCTCGATGTGGACCCCACTGGACCAGACCCCACGTCCCCTGGGGGTCACGTCTCACAATATTTCTTAATAAAAATCCCAACAACATGCCCCCGGTATGTTGTCCTTCCAACACTGTGTACACAATACATGCATCAGGCTCTCTTATCTAAATGTTAGTTTTTTATTTTATCTTGCTCGGCAATTTTTTGTTCCGGAAAAAATATCTTCGTTCTCTATGAAATATATGAATTTTATGTATTTTATTTTTACTAGCTGGATACACATTCTTTCCCTTTGAATACATTACGGAATTATGACAATATATAGTGAGCAAAACAATGTTTAACCTAAATTATGTTTCCGAGCTTACCGAAGGTAACGGAAGTTGTGTTATCGTTCCGAAGAACGAACATTTTTTATGTCTCCGAATTCAAAAATTCCATGACAGAAATCCGTTTCAGACATCAGAGAACATTTTTTTTCTGTGTCTGTCTGTCGATCTGTCACTCAATTACTGCGACCAACATAATATCTTAAAAACTACTTATATGATTTGATTGAAATTTGGATGGTACGTCATAATTAGCCCATTGTTGGTCTCATATAAGTTTCAACCTTCTGCGCCTGTTTGTTTCTCTTCCACTCTATTAGTTACATATAGAAGAGGGATATAAACATACAGAAGAAATATGTAGAGCAACCTAGCATTGATCGAGAGAACTACACGGGACACCTTGTTTTCAGTCCACCATTATATTATTCATCTGAAAAATGTAAGAACAGCTTTAGACTTACATGCTTAAGTTAATTTATTACTCAATTGGTAGAAATGTGAACTAAAATTCCATCATGTGAAAAATTCGATACTCAGATTTATTGACCAGAATATAATAATTTGCAGAAAATTACTTTGAAAGAAAAATGTAATGTTCTTAACATGAAATCACTTGGCTTTAAATGAACGTACTCTCAGTTCCCTGTAATAAGTTCACTTCCTGTTTAATGTTATATAATAACATTTTTACTAGTGATGTGCCGCATAATCTCGCGTAAAATTGAGTTTTTTTCTATTGGCCATATTTTTAGAACGAAGTTCCTTATGGCACATTCTGGAGCCCGAAGAGAATCCGAAAATAACGACCAAAATCACCGTCACAAAGTCACCGCCACGAAATCTACCGATGACGATGACTTGAGTAAAAGATGACCGAGGTTGTTGAAATTTGGTACACATGTTCATTTTACCAATGTCCAGGCTGAGTTCGTTGGACAACGTTATTCACCTAAGCGTTCACGTGCAAAGCTCGCATAAACGTAAGCTTCAAAATTGAAATTGGAATTTTAGGACGGGGAAGAATTCTTACTTCATCTATTTAATGATATAAACAACAGAAAATTATTTCATAAATTATAGACCTATACGTTTAAAATTAAGGAAACAACGTTTTTACCGATATCTTACGTTCTAACGTAACGATTATAATAAAACTTCTTACACATTGTCTAAAGTACAATTGAAAAAGGCATGTAAAATTTCAACCGGATTCAAGCAGAAGCTTTAGAGTAGAGAAGAGATATATTTTATAACATTTTAAATTAATAAGCTGGGTAGGTAGAAAACAGTCCTATTTCAATCCAACATCCACTAACAAACATACTCTTTAACTATAAACTCATCATGATCAACTATTTTCTTATATTCAATCTATATTTATAGTAAGAGACTTGCTTTAATGATACAAATAATGATTTTCTTTTAATTTTTCCTTAACTCTTGCTAGGTACGAACAGTTTGTTACTTTAAATTTTGTCTCTTTTCTATCTCCGCCATGTATAAGTAGTTAGCAATGTATACGTACTTAGCAGTGTGATTTTATAATTTATATTTATTGAAAAATGTAAGGAACTTAGTTCCTACCGGGTGTCCCGCGACACCACACGTATTCTTTTTTAATTTGGCTACCGGGAAACATTTTTTTGTGGAAAACTATACATATTCGTAATCTAACGGGTTAAAAAATAGATTTAAATTTTGAAAATTGTTAGACAAACAAACACACAAACTTTTAAAATCTCAAGTCATGAAAATATTGGTATTCTAGAATATTTTATCATTTTTGTTGATTCAACAATTATAAAGACAAATATTTGATAGATTTGTTGTCAGGAAAATTAGAAATTTCCCAGTTTATATTTCTCACTTTTATTTAACTTGTTTGAGAGGTACATGTTTTGCAATTCATTTTCAACCCCACTTTCCAAATACATATAAACCTAAAACTTTATCAGATTATATATTTCCAATGACAATGCAAGTTATTAATACTCTCATAGCGCGTTTTTCTTCTGTTATTTACACACATTCACATCTTACAGTAAAAGGAAGCTAATATTTTCCATATTTGACACGAGAAAAGTGTAAAAGAAAAGCACAACTCACATATCAGGGGATGTACATTTGTACATTGTCAATACAAGCACATTTATGGCGTAATATTTTTTTTCCGTGGTAGGCTGGTGAAATAGTAACTTTAGAGCCTAAAAAACATAGCTAAAATCCATTTTTTCATTACGTGGACTTAAAAAATCTTTTCATTACTCCTAGCTGTAAGGAAAAAATCATTTACGTCCTAGGAACTAAAATATTTTTATTTTCCGGCGGGTAGTTGTCAAAACTTCCGTTAGTAGCGCTGCAGTCTTTGTAGAAATGCTTCTAGTAAGATTAAAATCCGCTAGATGTCAATGCGTTTTATTTATCTTTTCTTATAGTGTAACCTCTTTTTAAGGTTTCTTTTTTTAAGTCTTAAGTATGTACTAATATTTGTTATTATTATATATTGATTAGTGATTATTATTTAATGTTTTTTCATTGTCTGCTACCTCGGAAAAAATAGCATATGCTATTTAAGTCTCGCTTCGCTCGACAGTAAACGTAATTGCCGCGGTAAAGAAAAAAAGTCCAGTCATGTACCATGACTTAATGAGCGAATTTTCAAAGAAATCTGCGTATTATTGGCTTATGATAATATAGGAAAATTTTGGTTTAGAATTTGCTCGGGTGAAAAAAAAAATTGGTACACAGGGGTACGGGGTACAAAAGTCAAAATAGTATTTACCCTTCAAGATGCATGTCGTTGGAAAGCTCTTTAAGAGTACAGTAATTGTTGTTATGTACACTTTTATCATATTTTCACATAAAAGGGGGGTAAAATGGAAAAAACACGTTTTTTGACCCAATATGGTCAAAATTTGACCCCTAAATGGACTCCAAAAATTCTGGCCAACGAACTCATCCTTTCTTTTGATGTTATTGAAATTTTAAAATTTGTTTGAAATTTTTAAGTGCATCCCAAGGGGAGATATCGTCTGGAGTGACACATATATACATATATACATACATATATACATATATATATACATACATATATACATACATATATACATACATATATACATACATACATAAAAAAAAGTGTTAAATTTCAGGAATCGATTCAGAATGGTCTAAAACGGATTTCCATGGAAAAATTTTTCAAAAATTCGCATTACAAAAATTTTGAAGCCATTGCAATAGCGTAATTTTCTTTGAAAATTCGCTAAAACTCACTTCACAGCCTAGTAACATAATATACTATTACTTCTTTACGTAAAAAAAAAAAAAAAAAAAAAAAAAAAAAAAAAAAAATCTGTCTGAGACAACTCAGTTCATAATTACTTAGCCCTTTGTTTTCCATTTGTTATAGTTCCTGTGTTCTTCGGTACACTTAATAATTATTGGACACTTACAAATTTATCATAACAATATCTTCTCCTCGGGAGGGAATCGAACCCGACCTCTCTTTGTCCGCATTTAAAGGAATTTTGTCGAGAACAGGATTTTTCCCAGGAAAACGGCTTATTACATTTTAGATTTTTTTAAATCAAAATCGCCGGAACCATCTTCGAGAATAAATTTTTTCACGGTTTTCCATAATTATTTGGGGAAAGCACTCTCAAATTCCTTTCTCGATTTCACCGATTTCAACATTTTTGCAAAACTTTCGTCAAAATTGGAGCTGTTATTTAGGATCCACGCGTCTATACCGACGACAGACAGACATTTTTTAAAAGCCACTTTTTTGGACTGAGAGGACCTTAAAACGTGTAAATCCATCTAAATCTCAAAATCGAATTTTCGCGCCATATCACAATACTTCCTCTTGATATCAGAAAGTGTTCATTAGGGATTAAATGTTTTATTTTTTTATTTTGTTAGTGTAAGTATAAAAAAAATGAGAGGAAGGACATTTTTAGAGTATACAAGAAGTAATCAATCAACGAAATTTTAATGTTACCTCGGACATAACAGACTCAATATAATAGTGACAATGTGATTTATCAACTTGATAGTCAATGATTTATCACTTTGACATGTCAATCACACGGGGATTGACAAACCATGTCAATCCTTAACACAGAAGTAATAATAATAATAATAATATTTATTAACACCAAAAAGACATGAACAAATATAAAAAATAAATAGATAAATTACATAGTGAGGGCCCTCAGTAGGTGTTGTTTTTACCTAGAGAGAGGACACTGTCTCGACTTATTTAATATGAATTATAAATATTGTATCATAATATCCTTTAACCATAAAATACATTTTTTTTTTAAATTATTTTTTGTTTCCCCATAAATCTAGTGTTATATTATTGTATATTTATTTCATGTTTTTTTTTTTTATTGCCATAAGCGTGTGCTTATAAAATAGAGAGAGAGAGAGAGAGAGAGAGAGAGAGAGAGAGAGAGAGAGAGAGAGAGAGAGAGAGAGAGAGAGAGAGAGAGAGAGAGAGAGAGAGAGAGAGAGAGAAAGAGAGAGAAGTGTTTTAAATTTTTTTTTTTATTTGTCTCGATGAATACG
This sequence comes from Gerris lacustris, assembly GCA_951217055.1. Taxonomy (NCBI): domain Eukaryota; kingdom Metazoa; phylum Arthropoda; class Insecta; order Hemiptera; family Gerridae; genus Gerris; species Gerris lacustris. Next base: position 5,386,996 of record OX578279.1, read on the forward strand.
GTCCGAAGTAATTAAATTACTATAAAGTATTATTAGTCTTCGCACAACTAGAATCGACGCGTTGACAGCGCGGGAAATTGAGTGACACACAGATTGGCCAACCTCTCTGGGGGAAAAAATAAAGCCACTACGAAGCCTTCTTATACTGTTATCCAGAGGGCCTCTCCCCTCCACTAGAGACATTTATCTTTGCCTAGTTGGCCCGACCTTTTGTCCGGGAAAATCTCAAGCTCTCATTGGCTCGTCCCCCCTTTTGCTAGTTTTTCCCGCGCTGTCAACGCGTCGACTCTAGTTGTGCGAAGACTGTAGTGAGCAATTATAATTAGTTTAAACAATTTAATTAAATTATTTATAAATGTTTTTTTTTTTTTACAAATTTTTAAATATCAACAATTACGGGGTCGCTAAAAACAAATATAGGGTTAAAAAAAAATAAAATAAAGCTATAAAATGAAAACTGAATGTATTAATTTAGCACAAGTTTGGAAATACATATTTATCTTTCTTGGCGTCGTTCTACTAATACATTTTGGTTCCAATCTTATCAAAGGTGACAGAAGCATTGTAGTCAATCTGAGGAACGACACTTTTTAAAATTATTTGGAATTTAAAATTTCTGAACAGAAATTCTATTCAAACATATTTTAGTCTCGTGTGTGTTATATCTTAAAAATAACCAGTCTAAATTTGAAGTTTGGAGAGAATGTCACAATCAGTTTATTGTTCGTGTCATATAATAATTTAAACTTTCTTTGAAATTTATTTTGCTTCTCATGCGCAATTTTTTTATACCAACTATAACTTTAAAATCCGATTTTTAAAGAGGCTACTAATTGGTCTGGCACATAATTTCCTCGCATCCTATCCGTGCTATATTGATTTTATGCTTTTACAAGCTATTATTTTCTCATTTATTTAGTAGTTTCCGCAGTTTTATTATTTCAATATGTCAAAATTGTTCTGTATTTTTTACATGAATTAAAGTTTCAAATTAAGCAAAAGTTAAAGAAAAGAGCGCATATGTTTAAATTAATCTGGTGATATCTACGGGCTACTTTCGACAAACTATCCGAATTTTATAAAAAAAATTGATGACTAATTTTGAAGAAACAGGTGTAAATTGACATTGTATATAACATACCAGTAATTATTATAAACAAATTTAAACATAAAACTTAAAAAAAAAAAAAAACATAAAAAACATATTAAATATTTCAAAAATAAACTCCTGCATTACTCAATATATAATCATTAACAAACAAAACAAATGTTAATTAATACAACCATTTAAAGGTATCAATTACATTTTTTTTTTTTTTTTTTTTATAATTTTTATTTTATTTCATTTATTATTATTTTTTTTGTCCCCCTCTAAAATTATTAAGTAATTAGTATTAGTAGTTAAATTTTAATAGTTATATTTAATTCACTTATTCTTTTACTCATTATTCATTTGTATAATTTAATAGAAAAAAATAATTAATTTTTAAAAAATAATTATTTTTTTAATAGAAAAAAAAAAAAAAAACTTATGTAATACTAGGCAAAGTAAATTTTTAGTAAACTCTCTCTTCACAACACAGAACTCTAGTTCTATTGGTGAAGAGATAACCTTGTTCAGGTTTCTGGAAAGTCACATTATAATTTGTAATATTATATTATGTTGTATTGTATATTATATATTATCAATAAAGGTATTTAATATATAAAAAAAAAAAAATAAATCTATGTTAGTGCGCATGTTGAAGAGTAAAAAATGGGTGCAAAACGTTGAAACGTATATGGGACCAACAATGGGCTAATTTCGACCTACCATACCAATTTCATTAATATCGGAGGTATATAGTTTTTGAGATATGTTGTTGCGCAAAAATTGAATTACAGACCGACACAAAACTAAAAATGTTCCCTGATTTTTGAAACGGATTTCTGTCTTTGAATTTCTTAAATTGGAGTCATAAAATATTTTCGTTTTTCAAAACGATCACATAGCTTCCGTTACCTTCGGTATGCTTGGAAGCAAAAAATTAATTGTTTGTCAAAAATAGCTCACGGATGGTCCCAAGGAGGAGTCACGTGCCAGAGTTCGAAGCGTACACATCGGCTCTCACTTTAACTCTTATTTTATCCCAGTTTTAGCTTACAGTTCTTTTTCATTTTTTACCAAGTGGTGTAGATTATTATTTTCTATTTTTTCTCAAAGTTTTATTTTAATCGGAAGTCTTTCAGTTATTATTTTCAATATTTTTAGTTTAGCTATTTTGTTATATAATAGAAGAAGCTGTTTCGACAGAGCGCGGTAGGAAGGCCTCTTATCACCAAGGTCACCCGGAAACCTCCAAAAGGTAAACAAATAGTTGCATTCAATAACATGAATAAGACTGTGGGTCAAAGGAAGAGGCGACGCAGATCAAAAACAACGTCGCCTAAGCCTAAACCAAAGAGAGCAGTAACTAACAGCTCTCTCGAGGGCCGCGCTCCCTCCCCCTCTACCTCTGGTTCGAGGACGAATAGTCCAGACCCGCTCAACACCACTGTGCTAGGCTCCCTTCAAGGAGGCCAGCCAACTAAACCTGTAGAACAGACCCGTAATGAAGGGCAGCCATCAACATCAAATGCTAAAATTAATTTCACTACACCAAACCCTTACGGTGTTTTATCTCAGCGGAATGAAAATAACGACGCATATAATCCTCAGGTAAATGACCCTAAGCCACCACCAATTTTTGTAAAAAATGTGACAGACTTCTCCCAATGCGTCCAAGGGCTTAGAAGCTTACTGGGAAATGACGGCTTTACCTGCAAAGCTAGATCAAACGATGTCGCAATCCTTTGTAAATCCGTCGAAGGTTACAAGAGTGCAGTTCGTTCTCTTCGTGCTGAAAATGTAACCTTTCACACCTATCAGTCAAAAGAGGAAAAGGCCTATAGAGTAGTAATACGACACCTACACCACTCCACTCCCCCTAACGCGATAAAGGACGAACTTGAAGCACTTGGTTTTAGAGTGCGGAATGTAACCAACGTGAAAAAAGGGGACTCCGCCCTTTCCTTATTTTTCATCGAGTTAGAGCCAAATCTCAATAATAAAGAAATTTTTGAAGTCAAAACAATCTTCCACTGCAGAATTAAAGTAGAAGAACCCTACAAGCGCCAAGACATTGTTCAATGTACTCGATGTCAGTCATACTTACATACAAAATCGTATTGCAATCACGCACCTAAGTGTGTTAAATGTGCAGGCTCTCATATGACTGAACATTGTACTAAAAGACCCGAAGACCAGCCCAAATGTGTCCTATGCAGCGGAGCCCACCCAGCCAACTATAGGGGCTGTATAGTTCATAAAGAACTCCAAAAAAAATTTAGAAAAACAAACCCAATAATCAAAAAAATCAACAAGCCCGACCATCAAACTACAGAATCATCTATCTACCAAGCTCCTATCAATCAATTAATCACCAGAGAGACCACAAAAGAAACAGCGCCCATCTCAGAGCAGCAGCCCAGCCAACCAAACCAAACCAACAATGTAGTCACCGGAGTTACATACGCCACTGCCACCTCTGGTGGGACCTCACGAGCACGCCTTCCAGTCCATATTCCGCCTCCAACACCATCCTCTGATATATCAGTAACCCTTCAAACATTCCTTTATGATCTTCGTGCCATTATTAATCCCCTCCTTACTGCTCTCACAACATTCACTACCTTTATACAGACTCTGCTTCCTGCCACTCAACCACATCAATGAATACTCCAACTCAGCGTTCCCTGACTATCCTGCTTTGGAATGCTAATGGTGCTACCCTTCACGGGCAGGAACTAGACATATTGCTTCAAGACAGAAGGATCGACATTGCCCTCATCACAGAAACACATTTCACTACTCGATCGCATTTTCACATACAAAATTACACAACACACAGAACAGATCACCCAGATAACACTGCACACGGGGGTAGTGCGATCCTAATACGGAATTCCATTTCCCATTATCCTTTACCCCCTACTTGCACAGACTCTATTCAGTGTACATCTATATCCTTAAACTCTTTACCATTTAATTTCACAATTTCCTCTGTATATTGCCCTCCAAATCATCCTATTTCCCAACAAGATTTCCTTTCCTTATTCCGATCTTTAGGCCATAAATTCATTGCAGGCGGGGATTATAATGCAAAACATCCTCAGTGGGGATGTCGAGCACGTAATCCTCGTGGTGTCACACTCCTGAAAGCCTTATCCTCAACAAACTACGGCATCCATTCTCCTGGCGAATACACCTATTTCCCATCTGACCCAAATAAACTTCCTGACATCCTAGACTATTTTGTTTCAACGCCCATACCTGACCTTCACCCTACTGTCTCTGTCCTTGACGATCTCTCCTCAGACCACAGTCCTGTCCTCCTCATCCTAGACATTAAACCTCCTATACGTCCTCTTAAACCTCGACTGATTAACGGACGAGTTGACTGGGACTCTTTTCAAATGCTAGTAGATCAGAGACTAGACCTTAAGATTTCACTTAAAAATGCGACTGACATAGACGAAGCAGTACAGACACTGACTGAGACCATACAGACTTCCATTTGGGACTCGACTCAACCACTAACTAACAGACAAGACATTAGATCAAGCTTACCAATCGACATACGGACACTGATAAGTGAAAAAAGACGAGCTAGGGCCCACTGGAAACGAACTAGGTATCCGTCAGACAAACGTACATATAATATAGCAAGTAGAAAACTGACTAACTTACTGAGACTCTATAAAGAAGACAAATTTAAGACTTTCACTTCACAACTTACAACTAAAGATAAATCACTTTGGAACGCGACCAGACGAATCCTTTCCCAAAAATCAATCCCTGCTCCCATTCTAAATCCTGATAACTCCTGGGCAAAGTCTGAAACTGAAAAGGTTGAAGTCTTTGCTCAACACCTTACAAACCTTTTCTCTCCACATCCAGATATAATTGATCATAACCATGTAAACCTTATTAACAAAGATCTCCTAGCTCCCCTCCAACTGTCTCCGCCTCCCAAATCCTTTAATCCCTCGGACGTCCTTTACTGTATTAAACATCTTCAACCACGAAAAGCTCCCGGTTATGACCTTATTACCTCTGAAATCCTTAAACACCTTCCTAGAAAAGGTATCCTTTTCCTTACATACATATTTAACTCTGTCCTTAAAACAACCCACTTTCCTACCCAATGGAAATTCGCCACAATTATAATGATTCCTAAACCATCCAAGCCTCCTCATCTTCCATCATCCTATCGACCTATAAGCCTTCTCCCTGTAATGGGGAAAATCCTAGAAAAGCTCCTTCTCCGTAGACTCCTTCCCATACTTAAACCATTCATACCTGACCATCAGTTTGGCTTCCGTGCTCACCACTCCACCATCCAACAGTGTCATCGCATTGTTGATGTCATTGCCTCCACCTTAGAGAAGAAAAAGTATTGCTCAGCTGTCTTCCTGGACGAAGCACAAGCTTTTGACAGAGTTTGGCACGCTGGGCTGCTTTGGAAACTCAAGGGAATCCTTCCTTTTACTTACTACCTCATCCTGAAGTCCTTTCTCACTGATAGATCTTTCTGTGCAAGTTTAGGAACCACTTCCTCCTCCATCTGCCCTGTAAGTGCTGGAGTACCTCAGGGTAGTATTCTTGGACCCCTCCTATATTCCTTCTACACACATGATATCCCTCAATACCCTTCCTCAGTCCTTGCCACCTTCGCAGATGACAAGGCAATCCTATCAGTCCACCAAGACCCTCAAACTGCATCCAATAACACTCAAAGTCACCTTCTCCTTCTCGAACCTTGGTTAAGAAAATGGAGGATCCGGATTAACGAGCAGAAAAGTGTACATATCACCTTTACTCTTCGTCATAGCACCTGTCCTCCAGTCATTCTTAACCAAGTTCTCCTTCCTCAATCCAGCACTGTCCGTTACCTTGGCCTTCACCTTGATCGACGACTCACCTGGCAACATCACACAAAAACTAAACGTACTGACATCTCAAGACGCTACAAGTTGCTGCTTCGTTTACTAGATCGTAGGTCCAAAATTACTCTAAACAATAAACTTCTAATCTACAACACAATTTTAAAACCAGCTTGGACTTACGGTCTGGAGGTTTGGGGTAGCACCAAGCCTTCCAACTCCCGTCGACTTCAAACTCTTCAATCCAAAATCCTCAGGAAAATTACCGATGCTCCTTTTTATGTATCCAACCTCACCCTCCACAATGATCTTAATGTTCCATTTGTCCGTGACCTATCAATATCCCGATATCAAAAATTCCATCAGTCCTTATCCGATCACCCCAATCCTTTAGTAGAACTTCTTTCTTCCCAAACCATCCCAGATAACCCACTTCGCCGCCTTAGGAGGCAGTGGCCTAGAGATTTGCTTAACTTGTAATAATATAATTATTATATTATTATTATTATTATTATTCTTTCCATATTATTATAAAATTATTTATTGTTATATTCTAAAATATTCACGCCAAAAGGACTAGCCAATGGACTATATCCTTTCCATGTAATTCCCCGCCCAAAAAACATCAATGTACATCAATAACACTAATAACATTAAAATTTATGTAGTTGTGTTAGTCAATAAAAATTAATAAAAAAAAAAAAAAAATAAAAAATAAAAAAAGGATGGTCCCATATTCATTTATACAATCTGAATACATTTAATTATGAATAAAATTAATATCTGACCCCAATAGAAATTGAAACAACACCTTCGTTTCATTAACTCCATTATTATTTAAAGTACTCGTTCAATTTGGAAGAAATGCTGGTTCACATCCCGTGCGTACATTCGTCTTACTCAATAGGACTCGAGAATGTTCACACAAATTGTCAAAATATTTTTTTGTAATTTATTTTTCTTTTTAAAAAACCTTTTAAAACAGGTATGTAAAATAATTAGGTGTAGAAACATTTTTTTTTTCTCAAACAAATATTTTAGTTGTTTTTCAAGTTTGAATACCTCCACGTGTTGCAAGGGGGTAACATGAAAATTGAGTTTGAGCCTCATGGGCGAGGGAGTGAAGGCTTCAGGAGGACGCCCCAAATATTGGACGGAACAAACTTAGTTAGCCTGGGGGGGGGGGGGGCTAATTATTGTGCCTAATAGTTTACACGAGTCTTCACTTTGAGAACCATAACACCCTACCTTCCATAAATACATCGCCACAATATGACGTCATAACTTTAACTAATTAGTTATTATATATTCTTGTCCAACACGATTAGTGCATAAACTTTTTACTTTCTCATATAAAGAGAAAGTATTGTGATGGTGACAAAAATTCTATATTTTTCGATTTACAGTTTGAGGTACCCGGTGTCCAAAAAAAAGATTTTTAAATAAGTTGATTACAAAAAATATATTTTTAAAAACAAGCATTTATTCGTATTCTTCCCAGCAAACCCATTCATTTGATACCCATATCATCTTAGGCTGCCCGCCATATTGGATTTAGAATGGCGTCACTTAGCTAACCGTGCATTGTCATCCAAACTAAACGTGTATGCAAAATTTCAATTCAATCGGTTGAGGATAACTGCTTTAAATTTCAGTTGCAAGATTTAACCCGAACATACATACATACGTACATTGCAAGTTAAATAAAAGCTTGTACAAATGTCTGTCTGTCAGTCGTATTATGCTATTTTATAATAATGCAATAAAATTTCGATTTTGACGAAATTTGGCATACATGATAAAAAAAAAAGTCATACCCCGAGGCGAGTCTTACACTATTTTATAATAATTAATAATTGTTTTATAATAATTAATAATTATTTTATAATAATTATTAATTATTATAAAATAATTAATAATTATTTTATAATAATTAATAATTATTTTATAATAATTAATAATTATTTTATAATAAGAAAATAGTTAATCCTGATGAGTTAATACTTAAAGGTGATTATTAGGATAAAGGGTAGTGGAGTGGGGGTGTCGGGTTCCTTCGTACCCTATCCTAGTGATAACAAATTCATAACACCAAATTCATCATGTAAGCTATGTTATTAAATAAAATACTTTGTAGTTTTTTTTATTTTATTTTACTACTTTTATAAAATAAAATGACACAAATGGGATTGAAATAGCCAGGCTAAACGTATTCTCTCATAATTTATCTGTAAGGTTTTACGTTGCCAATAAATCTGCATTATTGTGCTCTCCATTTTAATCCAATTTTCCAATTTTCTTCTTTTCTTGTTGGTTCTAAATTGTTCCAATATTCATGTTAAGAATTTACTAACTATATATATATACCATACTTCCATATGGTGTAAGGCAACGCCATTATAAATAAATGCTAGAATAAATATATTATTACTAAATATAGAATATATCAGATTTTCTCGACAATAACTAATTTTCTCGCATATTATAACCATTTTTCGTATATATTAATCACTCTAAAAGTAAAAAGGAATATATGTTACTGAAAATATATGTTTTCCATTCACAAAATAGATGAAGATTAACTTTAATAAATGTAATTACAAATGGAAATTTTTTCTAGCTGTAATTAATGTAATCACTGTATATCTCGTATATATATATATATATATATATATATATATATATATATATATATATATATATATATATATATATATATATATATATATATATATATTGTTTTTTTTTAAGAAAGATCCTATTTTTATAATTAAAATAATATAATATAGGATATTCCACGGATTATTATAATCTTTAATAATCCTTTTAATTTTATAATTTTTTTAAATTTACCTTTACAACGAAATAATAATAGTACAACTAGGAAGTAAAAGGGGGTTTAATAAATAAATAGTGATTATATTATATAGATAGCTTTTAATAATTATTTTAAACTGTATGTTAGTATTATATTAATTGTAATTTATATACGTTATCAAAATATCTTGTAACAGTTAAAGTTAACTATACAATATAAGTTAAAATAATAATTTAACTATAATAATACAGAGTAAAAAAAAGATAAAACGTTGGGGGGGGGGGGGGGGGGAATTACATAGGTATACAATAATATCGTATACAATATATCGAGCACAACGGATGTATTGTTTATATTTTAATATGAGGGGGGGGGGGGGGGGCAATTACTGGACTCATTGGGAACCACCAACTGGAAGAAAGCAGGCCGTCAAAATGGCTCGAGCAGTTCTTTTGTTAATTCTTTAATTATCTCGAAAGAAAATAAACTAAAGCAGTCGTGGAAACAAATATTTTGGTTTGTATTTGTTGTTTTTTTGCTTTTTGGTCTTAAGGAAAAAATAAACCGCTCCCTTTTGCGATATTTCGACCCCTCCTTGGATCTCAAGCTGCCTGACTAGAACATTACACGACATTGAATTTTTTAAAGTCAAATTGAAACATATTGTGAACTTATTGAATCGTCTGATTCTCGTGAAACTTTCTGCATTCAGACAGTGAAAGAATAAGGAAATAGTAAGGGAAATTGATAGACTAAATAAGAAATCTTACTCTCTTAAAGTGAAACAAACATTATCTAAATGCAGAATGTTTGACGAGAATCAGACTATTTAATAAGTTCACAATATGTTTCAATTTGACTTTAAAAAATTCAATGTAGGGTAATCTTCTAGTCAGGCAGCTTGAGAATGAGCCAAGGAGGGGTCAAAATATTGCAAAAGAGAGTGTTTTATTTTATTTCCTTAAGACAAAAAAGCAACAAATGTAAACGATACAAAGAAACAACTACTCTACTTAATATTTTGGTAGATAAGTTCTACAGTTTGTCCTAAATGTTTGTTAGTGCGTTGAAAGCGCGGGAAAGTAAAAGAAAATAAACAGGTCAAGTGTGTGCTAATCAGCACACAGCGAGGGCCCGTAGGCCACACTATATAGTGTTTAACTGTAAAGTGTATAAACAGTGTTTTTTTAAAATGCTAAAAAGCTTCCTTTGAACAATTCTAAGGGTCTGATATTCTCAAAACACACTCTGATAAAGTATTTTTTTTGCCACTGAACCGGACTACAACAATATAAATACATCGAAAAGACCATAATTATAAAAAAAAAACGTATTTTGTCAATAAAAAATAAAATAATATTTTTTTCGAAATTTCCAAAAAGTGGTATCTTTACTTTTGGTCGAAGAATGTTCAGGAATTTTTTCAGATTTTTTGCACTTAACATAAGCGAGATAGAGGGGGGGACACGTTTCACACGCACTTCAAACTTGCCTACGCTCGCCCTATCAAAGTCATATCCAAAGAATTATATGTTTTTGAAATCAGCTCGACGTACCCTTTCATATGATACCCCTCACGGTGTCGAAAAAAAAATAAAAAAATGTTCACCCTTAAGTTTTTTTACCCTAATCTTTTTGAAAAATGTTTTTTTTAAGTCGCTATATTTTTAAAATATGTGGGTAGGTACAAGACACATACATGCCACATTTCAAAGGTGTAGCCGTGAGAGCACGGACAGACACACGCAGGAAAATATATGGGTCCTTGGTTTTGCCTCCGGACCCTAAAAAAAATCATCACCCTATCAAAAGGTATTAGCATGAATTATTTTATAATTTTAGGTCTAGCCATTATAGGGTGGAACGGGGGGAACATTGTTTTTTGAAAGTTTGGCGCGAAAACCGCAATATTGGCGGTAAAAAGCACAGTAGTCATAAAAAGTCATATATATTTGTAATCAACTCATCAGTAGCTGTTATTTGATACCCATCTCGAAAATATATACAAAATATAAAAGTTTAAGGTTTGTACATTTTTGCGCATTGCGCATGCGCATATTAAATGTTAACCTTCGCTATATTTTTCCTATGTGTGCCGTAGTGCTACAAAGTACGACGGACAGACAGACACATCACCCTCGGCATAAGGGTTTCGTGGATGATCTATTAAACCCTAAAAACCCAAAGCAACACAAACAATTTTCCGACAAAAACATATATATTTATATAAAATAAAAAGTTAATACACATGAATGAATTAATCTGGGTCTAAAAAATAAATGGTTTTGGTTCATTAATATTCATTGTTTTTAATCATGGTCAGATCCCCTCCCCCCCGGCTCTTCATTTAATCATAAAACCAATAATAATCATAAGATTCTCTTGTCGCTTAACTGAGCTTTCATTTCGAATAATCGGAGCAAAAAAAAAATAATTGTAGTTAAGAATAGAAAAACAACATCGAATGAATCAAATAATTATAATAACAACAATATTAATAATTAATGCCGAAAAAAAAAAATTTAAAATAAATTAATAGTTATTTATGTTTTCTAAATAATATGCGAATAGTTGAATTTATTTCAGATTTAATTAAAGAATAAGTATCGCGTAGATTATATATTTTTCTTTGCCCTGTTTTTTTGCATTCAGGAAAATTGAAAAAAAGCGATTTTTTTGTTAAATGCATTCTACTTAACGAAATAAACTAGTGATGCGGTGCATAAAGAACTCGCATAGATTGAGGTCTTATGAGTACATCACCCATACTATGTTCTCAATATTGCTACCAGGATAATTTTTCGGTGAAAACCTGACATATTCTTATTCAACCTGAAAACAGGTTTAAAATCATTTTACGAAAAACAGCAATAAGAATAAGCTTACTTTTTAACACCCTCATCTCGGTCACATTTGTTGAAAAACTTTGCTACTCATAAAGCCTTTTAAAACAATGTATGGTATATCATGCTGACTACAATCTTCCTCTTTAATCGTCATATTATAGGACCGAGATGATGTGAGCCGAATTAAATTTCGTATAAATTCGCAAGTTCACAGGAGCTAAACTGTTTTCCTTTCATCCGTACATAATCCATATTTAATAAAGTCATTGAAGGCTCACCACGCTCACCAGTTTTTACCTATATAATCTTTATTTATTAATATTAATGCAGGCTCGCTACGCTCGCCTGGTTATATAGCGCTTGTAACTAATATTTATTTAATAATAGTAATACATGCTCGCTACGCTCGCCAATTTATACCCCATTTCTATATAATATTTATTTAATAAAAATATTGCGGGTTCGCTGCGCTCGCCTGTTTATATAGCATTTTTACATTATCTTTATTTAGTAAAAATTATTGCAGGCTCGCTGCGCTCGCCTGGTTATACAACATTTGTACGTAATATTTATTTAATAATATAAATGCAGGCTCGCTACGCTCGCGGGTTTATACAACATTTCACATAATCTTAATTTAATAACGTTAATGCAGGCTCGCTTCGCTCGCCTGCTTATATAGCATGCATTTGTAGTAAATATTTTATTTAATAAAATGATTGCAGGCTCACTACCCTCGCCTGTTATAAATGTAATATTAATGCAGGCTCGCTACGCTCGCCTGTTTATACAGTATTTCTACATAATCTTTATTAAATAATATTATTGCAGGCTCGCTGCGCTCGCCTGTTATAAAAGTAATATTAATGCAGGCTCGCTACGCTCGCCTGTTTATACAGCATTTCTACATAATCTTTATTTAATAATATTAATGCAGGCTCGCTACGCTCGCCTGTTATAAAAGCATTACTGCATACTCTTTATATAATATTATTGCAGGCTCGCTGCGCTCGCCTGTTATAACAGCATTTCTGCATAATCTTTATTTAATAATATTATTGCAGGCTCGCCTGTTTATACAGCAATTGTAGTAAATATTTTATTTAATAAAATTATTGCAGGCTCACTACGCTCACCTGTTGTAAAAGTATTTGTACATAATAATTATATAATAAAATGAATGCCAGCTCGCTGTGCTCGCCTTTTTATACAGTATTAGTACATAATCTGTAGCCTTTAAAATTCCTTTAAACGAATTATAACATGTTATGCAGATATGTAAAACTTTTTTTTGTTTTCTTTATATTGGCCGCCATTTTAAAAATATTATGTGTGAAATTTGAATAGTTGGATATTCCTTTTCTAGACTTCAAGAGCTTTAAATTGATGTATAACATGTCATACTGACTAAAAACTGTTTGTTTAGTCGTCCGCCATATTGACCGCCATCTTGAAAATATTAAGTGTAAAATTTTATTAGTTACATATTCTTATCCTCCTCTTAAAGGCCTTTAAAACGATGTATAACACATTATGCTGGATATAACTTTTTATTTTAGTCGTCCGCCATATTGGCCGCCATCTTGAAAATATGAACTGAGAAATTTTATTAGTTACATATTCTTTTTCATCTCTTAAAGACCTTTAAAACTATGTGTAACACATTATGCTGGCTAAAACTTTTTTTTATAGTCGTCCACCATATTGGCCGCCATCTTGAAAATATTAAATGTGAAAATGTATTAGTTACATATTCTTTTCCTCCTCTTAAAGATCTTTAAAACGATGTATAACACATTATGCTGACTAAAACTTTCTTTTTTTGTCGTCCGCCATATTGGGCGCCATCTTGAAAATATTGAGTGAGGAATTTCCAAAAACTATACACTTCTCACAAATGCTGAGATGCATATATGTGCCAAATTTCGTTGAAATTGATCAATTTTTACTCCAGTTATCGTTAGACAAACAAACACACAAACTTTTCAAATCCCAAGTCTTTGTAATGAAGAACTCACTGCGCTCGTTCAAAAAAAAGCGCATTTGTTAAATGCATTCTACTTAACGAAATAAATAAAAAAAAAACCCGTCAAGTACTTGCTAGCAAGCTACTAAAAGTGTTTATCTCCAGTAGGGAAAAAAAGTTATGTTTTTGAATTAGTTTAGAGGGACTAAAATAAGTTTTTTCATCCCCGAACTCAAAAAAAAGTAGGGAGAAAAAGTAAAAGAAGGGCAAAAAAGTAAAGATTGCACCTTAATTATTTTATAAATAGTGGAAAATGAATGGCTAATTTAATGAAGTTGTTGAAAAGTTTTTCGACCATGTTTATCTTTGTTTATAACCTGCATCTAAATAACCTTCTATTTGAGTTTAATTCCAATTCTTATTTGTTTTTAATATTGAATCTCTTATATCTGCAATTAAAAGTGCTAATAATTATTGACAAATATAAAAATTATAAATCACCATTTAAGATTACAAAGTTGGATGGGGATAGCGACAAAATTTTAGGACGAATTAATATTTTGATACCATATTAAAACTACTCAAAAATTGAAGATTTTTTACAATTTAAATATTTTTTCTTTGTAAATAAAAGAGATAAAAGGGTGAGGCAGATTATCGTGGCCACCCTAAATACATACATACATATATATATATATATATTATATATTTGTAATAAAATAAATAAGACTCACCGTGTATATTCCCAGGCCGAGTACGATTGATGTTAGAATTCCAGCAACAGCGCAGATCAGAACTACGATGTTAAACACCATTGTGGCTGAAACATACAAAATATTAGCTTTAATCAAATAGGTCTCAGTAAAAAAAAAAAATAGGAAAGAAACCGATGGGAACAAATGATTGAAACTTATATGGGACCAACAATAGATTATAAACTACCGCACCCAAATGTCATTAAAATCTGACGAATAGTTTTTAAAATATGTTGGTTCGCAAAAATTGACCGACAGACTGATTGTCAGACAAGGGAAAAAAATGTTTCCTGATATCTGAAATGGATTTTTGTTTTGGAATTTAAAACTCGAAGACAATAAAAATGGGATTTTTAGAAATATTACAATACTTCCATACAAACAAGCTCGGAATACAGGCTATACAATTCATACACAAGTAGAATAAAAAATGTGTGTATATAAGACAGAAATTAAATTGTTAAGAAAACACGACACGTTTATATATATATACATACATATATATATATATATATATATATATATATATATATATATATATATATATATATATATATATATATATATATATATATATATATATATATATAATTCAAACAATTTAAACTACGGGAGACAGAAACAGAGAAAAATTTGCACTGGCTCCGGGATTTGAACCACGGACCTTCATATTTCCAGTATAACGCTCTTCCAGTTAAGCTAAGCCAGATATAAACTCTCCTCTGCACGAAACGTTAGATAATCCCAGTATTTAGCGTGAAATGTATTCTCAAACCTAGGAACCGAAATTTTTACGGCAGTAGAACTAGACAAGAGAAAGTTACGCTAGAAACTCGCCATTTGGCAACATCCACTCTTACTAGAGAAATATGAAATCTCAACCTTCGGGAGGCGACATATAATTCAAACAATTTAAACTACGGGAGACAGAAACAGAGAAAAATTTGCACTGGCTCCGGGATTTGAACCACGGACCTTCATATTTCCAGTATAACGCTCTTCCATATATATATATATATATATATATATATATATATATATATATATATATATATATATATATATATATATATATATAATATATAATAATAATATATTATATACCTACTCTTTCTGTAACAATAAAGCTGTACTGTCATAATTAAAATTTAATAAGCATTTCCGATATTTGCTGATAAGTTCCTGGTAAATTGATTTAGAATAATTATATTAGGAGACAAGGTCTGATTAGAGTTTCATTTTATTAATACTTGATGAAATTTCCAACCAGGATTTACCTTGCTTGAAGTTGCTTTAATCAAAATTAAGCACCGCAGTCTATTTTTGGATTTTAATAATTAAAAATGCTTCACTTTCGTTTTGTTCATTAAAACGTCGTTCGAGAGAGAAAATAAGATTCGGATGTTATTTCCAATTAATTTGTGAAGGCTCGGTACATATAATAATGATTTTAGATTTGAACTGCGCAAACATACTAACAATAATAATGTAAGATAAGACTATCTAAAGTGGTAAACTTTGTAATCTTTAACATAGCTTGACATGGTAAACATATAATATGGTTTTATATACGTGAAATTTGTATAACATAACAAACATAACAGGCTTTATATTAAATTCCTTATAAGATATATAAACACCTGTTATTAATTATATTTACCGCATTATAAACGGGTAGACGGTGAATTATGCAACAAGAAATACACTAGGCATCGCGTGGTTCATTCGTTGAAGCAAGCCTAATACAATAATATTAATATTGCATCCGAGCTTACCGAAGGTAAGGGAAGCATTGTCTTCACTTTTGAGAGCAAAAAAAATTTGTCTCCGATTTTAAAAATTCCAATACAGAAATCCGTTTCAGGCATCAGGGTACATTTTTGGTCTCGTGGCTGTCTGTCTGCCTGTCTGTCGGTGTGTCCGCGAATTCTGAAACGTGTGACGTAATTTGAGTAAATGTCGACCGATTTTGATGAAATTTGCTAGAAATTTTCATTTTATCAATGCTCAGGACAAGTTCGTCGGACAACGTTATCCGTCCAAGCGTTCACGCGCAACGCTCGCGTAAACGTGAACTTCAAATTTAAAATTGGAATATTAGGTCGGGTAAAAAAAAAAAATCGAACTTCATCTATTCAATGAGACAAGCATTATTTTCAAATACAGTTTTTTAGTAAAACAAACATCAGCGACACCGCTATGAAGTGTTAAAGATCGCTAAAACTATATTAATAGTTTTAACACAATAAACAATATAACAATAATGTTAATGTTAATATAACAATAAAGTACATGATAGGATGCGAGGAAGCTATGTGCCACACTAATTGGCAGTCTATTTTTATATTGTATAGAAAATAGTTATAATCATGATGACTTGATAGTTAAAAATGATGATTGTTATAAAGTATCGTGTAGTTGGGGCGCAGGCCTATTCCTTAACCCTCACGCCTCGACCATCTTCATTTAAACTATTAATTAATCTTTCACTTCACTACACAAAAACGTCTGCCTGTATCTGGTTAAAATGTTACATGCGTATTTCAACAGTACATTAGTTGATTTAAGTGAAGTTTTAGCAAAATGGCTACGTTAAAACGTAAGATATTGGTGAAAACGTAGTTTTCTATATCTTAAACGTTTAGGCCTGCTTTAATAGTTTTAGCGATCTTTTTCACTTCATAGCTGTGTCGCAATTGGTTTTGTTAAAAAATGTTTGTCTCGTCAAATAGATGAGGTTAGAATTTTTTTCCATCACAAAATTCCCATTGTGTCCTACAACCTTTCCACTTCCTCAATTTATCCTATAAAAGCAGGTAGTACCCCAAGGAAGCATCCTATCCTGTATACCATTTTCACCTCCGACATCCCTGAATATCCTGTCACCACTTTAGCTTGCTTTGCAGATGATAAGTGCATTTTATCATCTAATATATCACCTATAATAGCATCTGAACAAGTTCAGGAACACCTCTTACTTCTGGAAACTTTGCTCAAGAAGTGGAGAATCAAAATTAAAGAAAACAAAAGTGTCCATGTAATGTTTAGTTTGAGACATGGCATATGTGAGCCAGTAACCCTAAACCAAATCCCTATCCCTCACTCTAGTTCCGTCCGCTACATTGGTTTATACCTGGACCAGCGTTTGACCTGGGCACACCACACAAAACTTAAACGACAAGACTGCAACAGACGCTACAAACTTTTACACAGACTTCTACACCATACATCTAAACTCAGCACACATAACTAATTACTCATTTATAATACCATAATTATGCCCATATGGTCATACGGTATTGAACTCTGGGGTTGCACCGAGCGTTTCAACTCCTATTGAATCCAGTCCCTACAGTCCAAAATCCCAAGAAGAATAGTCCACGCTCCTTACTATGTTTCAAACTTTAGCCTCCACAACGACCTTAAAGTCCCCTTCGTCCATGATCTAGCCATATCCCGATATAAATCCTTCCATGACTCCATATCCCAACACCCCAATCCTTTAATTCACAACCTGTCATTACCATTCATTCCTGGAAATCCTCCTCGACGTCTAAAGAGGCAGTGGCCACGTGATTTATTAAACAATGCTTAACTTCTAAACATATGTTGTATCAATTCTATTAATTCAAGCCAGTATCTGTGAGTACTGTTAATGGACAGTTCCTTTTTTGACTAAATAGCGTGAAAAATTAAACACTTTCCACAAGTGTTATATATTTTTATAATCTACTTTTCAATACCTTTCATTTGATACCTTACTACAAATTAAAAAAAAAAAAAAAAATCGCGCGACGTGAATTAACCACCATTTTAGATTTGAATAGCTGATAATTTTGAGTTCTATAATTTAACTGTGTGCGCGTCAAAACTATGTGACGTTAGAAAGTTTTATGTTTCTATCTTTTGATTAAAAAATTATTGGAAAGATTCAAAAGTTATACAGAGTGACAGACAAATAGACATACACAGGAACGAAACTAAAAGGGTTTCTTTTTTTTTGGTTTTACCAACAAATTCATAAAAAAAAAAAAAAAAAAAAAAAAAAAAAAAAAAAAAAAAAAAAAAAAAAAAACAGTGGGTTTGGAGCGATAAATTAAAAAAATTAAACTTTTCAGCCGACTAATGTAGAAATATTGTAGAGGATGAGATTAACAGACGAACTGACAGATTGGAGAGTATGTACTCTAAGAAAACTACACGATAGCATATATAACAAGTTATATATATATAAGTACATTATAATCATGTTACTTATATATGAGGAACGAACAAAGGTACAAGGCAGAGGGATGTTTACAATATGTAGTCTGGTCCGGAGATGACGATATTTCCTTGGTTCAATTCACCGGGAATAATGGAGCGCTTCGGTGTAAAGTCATTGATTTCAAGCTGATGGAAGCCTGATGAGACAATGGTGACTCAATCAAGTGAATAATGAAACAAACAAAGCCCCACTCACATCATTCACTTCAGTTCAATCAAATAAACTATTTCCATCGTCAATGAATCAATTCCGCGTTTATTGATACTTGAAATAATTAATTAACAACGAAGCTTAGCTTTTGTTTTAATTATTCAAAATTTAAATAAACTTCAAAAGAATCAATTATGAAAGGTCTATATATTGTATTAGCTACGGTCGTTTATGGGCAATATACACTGATTATTTTTAATCTTTGCTTTTTACTCTTTCATAGTTATACGTTGTATAAAGGGTGGTCCAAAAGTCTCCCCCCCCCCCCTCTCATAACTTTTGAACGGTTGAGAAAACTTTAATAAACTTGGGGAATCCGTACCAGGTAAAGGGAAGTTTGTTTCCTATCTAACGATTCCTTCTAACTATTTTCAATTCTGTCAGCAACTTTTCTTAGGTACCTGATCCCATCCACTTGAAAGCAACTCTCTTTTCCCAAGGTTAAAATTCAAAGACGTTCGTGCCATTTAGAATTCTGTTGGTGGTAGCGCAGCGGTGTTTACATCGCATTTCAATTGAAATTAATTTCATAAAGAATTTTTTACCTTTTCATGGATTAAAATGAATTATTCATTGAAATGATGTGTATAAAAGCTCAAATGAAGGATCCCGTAAACATTAAATATCTTGACTAGTATTTAGCAATGGCCGCGCCGAGGGATTTACTCCGCTCTGCCATGTAGTCACTGTTATTGACCCTTAATTTTGACACTTTGAAACTGATTGATGGTGCCCAGTGGAATATACGCTGCGTGTGACATGTAACTTTTTAATAGTTAACCCCAACCGATAGCAAAAAGTCTTATTTAAAGATGGTAACTCCCCGATGATCGCTATATCTCGCTACATTTGGTAATGCAAGAATTGCTGTCCAAACTCCGCTAGTGCGATCATCTGAAGGTCAATATGAGAATATATTGATTTTTAGTCAATTAGTTTTGTCTTTTTTGAAATTTATGAGAAAATAGCGATCATTGCAAAGGGTATGATGCCAAGTTGCATTCCCCGCTAGAGAGGAAGTACTATTGTTATTGCAAATTGTTATAACATATTCAATAATAAGTAGATGTCACGACAAAGAAAACTATCAAATGAAAAAACACAGGACCAAGTAATTATGTGCTTGTGTATGAGAAATTTAAATACGATTTGTATCTGACAGATTTTATCTGTTGTGTGTTGTGAAGTCTGCCTCTAACTGAGTTGTACCTTCTGATTTATCCACAGAAATACCTGCTGCGAAACTTCTTAAGTTTTTGTTTGTCGAAAGAGGCCAACCGTAAAAAAGAATCTATTATTTCCGAAAAATCTTTGAAAGCTTTTAACGAAATCTCTCACTGGAAAAACATTGGGAAATGCTCTCATTTGTCTTAGTGATGTCAACATCATTATTTTTCTTCTCTTTTCTTAAAAATCTTTCTTGGAGCATTTGGTTTTAAAACAAATAGTTTGTTTCTTTCTTTACTAGAAACAAAGTTTTATGAAATGTTTTATCATTTTAAAGTAAGATTTCCTTTCAAACTGTATGTGGAATAATTCCAAGACGGAGCTCTAATTTGTATATTCATTTTATAATTCTTTAATAGAAATGCATGCATGAAGGATTAATATGTAATATTCCGAAATGTCATAGAATATAATATAAACGTAGTATCCTGTAATGAAATCAGAAAGCGTACATCTATATGTATATAATTATTAAAGTTTTGCATTTTAAATGAACAGAAAAAAACTCATGAAGGAGAAATACATAAATCTCTATTGCTTGCAATATATTGAACATATACACACCAAATTTCTACTATGGGCATAATAGTTGTTTATGCACCTAGGGAGTAAAGTAAGCCATTATTCTCTGCACGAAAAAGTTGGTTCTTGAGGTGAAGCCGAAGGAACCATGGTCCCTAAATCCCGAGGTGCACCGAGGAAATAACGCTACGCGAGGGGAATAATGTCGTTTTACTCCCGTGGTACAAAAAATATTTTATCTCCAGTAGGTAAAAAATACACACTTTCATCCATTGCACAGTTTTTAGTTATTATTTAAATAAATAACAATAATTGTTAGCACTTTTGATAGCAGATATAAGAGATTCAATTTAAAAAAAAAAAAAAAAATCGCGACGTGAATTATCCGCCATTTTGAATTTGAACAGCTGATAATATTGAGTTCGCTATATTTTTCCTGTGTGCGCGTTAAAACGATCTTTTATACTGGAATGTTTCACGTTTTTATCTTTTTTGGTTCAAAAGTTATTGGAATCGTACAGAGTGACAGACAGACACAGGAACGAAACTATAAGGGTTTCTTTTTTTGGTTTTACCAACGAAACCCTAACAAATAAGAATTGGAATTAAACTCAAATAGAAGGTAATTTAGATGCAGGTTATAAACAATGTAAAACAAGGTCGAAAAAGCAGTGTCGCCAACCTGATTTCAACAACTTCATTACATTAGCCATTCATTCTCTACTATTTATAAAATAATTAAGTTGGCAATCCTTCTTCTTCTCCCTACTTTTTCTCCCTACCTTTGAATCCAGGGAAGAAAAGACTTACTTTAGTTCCTATACTAATCCAAAAACATAACGTTTTACGAGATAAATTATTTTTATTGTGCCACTCGGTACTTTTAAAACTAAATTTTTTACGTAATAACTTAAGTAAAATTTATTTGAATTACACATTGCAACTGAAATGACCGTAAAACGTTGGTATCTTGCTGACTTACTTATACCATTAGAAATTCATAGGTACAGTAAAAGAATAAAATAAAAATAAAATAGTCTGCCAAATTAGTGCAGCACATAGCTTCCTCGCTTCTTATTTTGTACATATTAATGAGTTTATGCTTTTACACCCCCGATTTGTCAAATCTATCTAAATTAATTTGTTTTTTCATATGAATTAAAGTATCAATTTACTAAAATTTAAAGAGCGCAGAAGGTTGAAATTAAATTAGGGCTATCTTCGGACTGCTTTCGACTAACCATCCAAATTTCATAAAAATCGGATAAGTACTTTTGAAGCTATAGGTGTAAATAAATGTATGTTTGTGCGCATGTGGAAGAGAAACAAATGGGTAAAACTTAATGGAACCAACATGGGGAAAATTATGACTTACCATTTAAATGCCATTAAAATCGAACGAGTACTGTTTAAGATATATGTTGGTTTGCTAAAATTTAGTGACAGACCATAAATTAATGTTCCCTGATGTCTGAAAAGAATTTCTCTCACTGTAATAACCTTCGGTAAACTCGGAAGCAAAATGAAATAGTTATTTATGCACCTGGGGAGTAAAGTAAGCCATTATTCTCAGAGCGAAAAAGTTGGTTCTTGAGGCGAAGCCGAAGAAACCATGGTCCCTAAATCCCGAGGCGAAGACGAGGGAATTAGACTTTAATTCCCGAGGCGCAGCCGAGGGAATAACTCTAATTAGCTCCCGAGGGAGATAATTATCGTGAGGGGAATAATGGCACTTTACTCACGAGGTACATACAATATTCTATCTCCAATAGGAAGAAAATACCTACATATTTTCGTCCATTGCACAGTACTTATTTATTTTTTTTAATGAATAACAATAATTATTAGCACTTTTAATAGCAGATATAAGAGATTCAATATTAAAAACAAATAAGAATTGGAATTAAACTCAAATAGAAGGTTATTTAGATGCAGGTTATAAACAAAGATAGACATGGTAGAAAATGCAGTGCCGCCAACCTGATTTCAACAACTTCATTATATTAGCCATACATTTTCTACTATTTATAAAATAATTAAGTTGCAATCTTTACTTTTTTGCCCTACTTTTACTTTTTCTACCTACTTTTTGAGTTCAGGGATGAAAATACTTACTTTAGTCCCTCCAAACTAATTCAACATCATAACTTTTTCTCCCAACTGGAGATAAATTTATTGCTTCCGAGCTTACCGAAGGGAACGGAAGCTATGTGATCGTTTCGAAGAACGAAAATATTTTAGGTCTCCGATTTCAAAAAATTCCAAGACAGAAATCCGTTTCAGATATCAGGGAACATTTTTGGTTCCGTATCTGTCTGTCGTTCGATTTTTGCGAACCAACATATCTTAAAAACTACACGTTCAATTTTAATGAAATTTGGGTGGTTGGTCATAATTAGCCCATTGTTGGTCCCATTTAAGTTTCAACCTTCTGTGCCTATTTGTTTCTCTTCCACATGCGCACAAACATACATTTATTTACACCTATATCTTCAAAAGTACGTATCTGATTTGAATGAAACTTTTATAGTTTATCGAAAGTAACCCGCAGATAGCCCCAGATTAATTTGAACCGTCTTCGCTCTTTAACTTTTGCTAAATTGATACTTTAATTCGTATAAAAAAACTAAACAATTTTGACAGATTAAAAAAACGGGGGAAACAATTAAACCAATTTGACAATAATGACTTGTAAAAGCATAAAATTAATAAACTACGTGAATAGGATGCGAGGAAGCTAAGTGCCACACCAATTGGCAGTCTATTTTTAAAAAGATAAATTAACTTCATGCATTCGTTGTAAAGAAATCGATTTTTATTCAGCCACGCAGAACGAAATCTATAAAGCTCGCAACCGAACAATATAAATCACAATAAAGAAACAATGTGATTTATTCTAAAGATCTTTATGGGTATTATACTCTTAAAAAACAGAAATATGTACTACGTTTTCATTTCCATGATATGTAAAGAATCATAATTCCGAGTTATGTAAAACCTATAATACGGTGGAAGGTGCGTCTGGGGATGCTACTTTATTAATAATAAAGACAATAAGAATGGAAAAAATCGCACATGCCCACAAATTGCCATTTTTCCCCCACTTGTTACGTAATATAGTATTAAATAGGTCATATTTTCAATGGCTGGTCTACTGTACTTATTTATTATAACTGAACTTGAATAGTGAAGAACTGTTGCCCTCGAGTTAAACCTCCTGGGAGTATAAAGAATCCCTGTCATTACTTAGCATTGTTAATTAAAAAAACTAGAACATAAAAATTGTTGAAGCTTATAGCAATAACAGTAAAACATGAACTTAGGGTTTCATTAACAGAAGAACATAGTGATTTTAATTTTTCTAGAACGTTCTTTATACTGCTGCTCATTTTCCCTGAAAGTTATTACATCTGTTCTTAATAACACGTAGTTATATATTTTGTTACTAGGCATCGCGTGGCTCTATCACTGAAGCGAGCGTATTGCAATGAAATACTGAATATTGAAATTTATTAATCATGATGAATGTCATAGTTGAAGATAAGTGGAAGAGGGTAGTGTGGGGAAGAGTAGGGGTACTCGGTACAAAGCCTTACATCCTAAACAAACCTATACACTATAATACGACTATAACAATCTTCACCACCCGCGGTAGCTTTTTAACAATTATTATAAATGTATATCTTCACTACGCAAAGAATTCTGCTTGTATCAAGTTAAAATTTTGTATGCCTGTTTCAATTGTGCATTAGATGGTGTATATGAAGTTTTATTAAAATCGTTTCGTTAGAACGTAAGATATCGGTAAAAAGATTGTTTTCTCTATTATAAACGTTTAGCTCCGTTGTAGTGATCTTTATTAAGTCATAGCGGTGTCGCTGTTGGTTTTAGTAAAAAATGTTATTTCAAAAAAATGTTCGTCTCATCGAATAAATGATGATAGAATCTTTTTCCGCCCTGAAATTCCAATTTAATTTTTGTACCTCTCGTTTACGCGAGCGTTGCGCGCGAACTCTTGGACGGATCACGCTGTCCAACGAACTTAGCCTGAGTATTAGTAAGAGGAACATGTATACAAAATTTCAACTAAATCGGTCAACTTTTACTCAAGTTATCGTCACACGCGTATACGTTACTGACAGACAGACAGACAGACAGGCAGACAGACAGACAGACAGACAGACAAGATGCATATTTCGTTGAATGTAAGAAGCTCGCTTCAATTATTTATGATGTAGTAGAGAGTGATTAGGCTGCGATGTGTTGATGCCATGCTAACGTTACGTTATTTATTGTTTTATTTCGACTCTTTTCCTTCCTATGTTTTTTTTCTTATTCTCTCTATTTACTGTTTTTTCGTGTTTTTATTTAATAGAATAGTACATTACGCGTCGAGTGCGGAAACTAGCATTTTGAATGGGAGTGTGGAGTTTGCACTCGAGCGACATAGTAGCGACATAGAGCGAGGTAGTAAAACCACACGAGCAATGCAAAATGCTGTTTTCCCACGAGTTACGTACCGTATTTTATCTACGATTGTTAGATTTAAATAATAAATATAAAAAAAATTAACTTGCTGTATCTAAGTTCGTATCTCTCTTGATAAAGATGGCATTTCTTGAGTTGTTTTTTGAGAATATTTTTTTTAGGCTCTAAAGTTACTATTTCACAGCCTACCACGGAAAAAATAAATTTATTTATTTGTTTTTATATTAGTTTTATTTAATTACAAGCTAAACACATACTTCTTTAACTTTATTTTCCCTTTTAGGTTTCTGTACGAAGTAAAAAAAGGAAACTGTCTATCTGTCCGTCAGTCCGTTGGCTTGTTTCAATTCATAAACTACTATAGGTAAGGACATCTCGGCATTTGAGATAACTTTTTGGAGTTTTCACACTCAATATTTTCAAGATGGCGGCCAAAATTTTGAAGATTTAGAATAAACAATTCTAAAACGTTGTTAATTTATATAAACAAATCTAACCATATAGAAGTGTTTTTCCCGGGAAGAAGCCAGTTTCCGAGATATTGATGAAAATCGTTGCATTTTGTTAATTTAATGAAATTTTGATAGAAACCGATAAATAAAAATAAATAACCACCAGTTGAGCAGTTTCTAATAAGTACCTTAGAAGGATTAAATATTTTTCTCCTGGCTTAACTGAACTACATGTCAGAAATATTGTCTGTTATTTGCTAACTTCACTTGTTTACCACAGTTGGTTAGAGATCTTAAAATATCAATATTATATCCTTACAGAAAATAAATAAAATTTAATGTTTCGTAACGTTATCTATACAGTTACAAAAGTGTTACTCTACATATAACATGATAACTTACTCCACTACAAACAGATAAACTTATATTATTTAAAGTTAGAACTTTACTTTTCTCGTAAGAAAATTGATAACTTTATTTTTATCGTAAGAACGAATAATTTATTATATTTTCCCTTGTAAATATTATTGCAATAAATTGAATATTAATGAGGTGGTTGACGTAAAAAAATAAACTGCTTCTTCCTTCCTTATATATATTATATATTTCCTTAAGTATCGAGAAAAATATGTTTTTGTTTTGAATGAAGTTTAAATTTTTTGTTTCCGAGCTTACCGAAGGTAACGGAAGCTATGTGATCGTTCTGATGAACGAAAAAATGTTAGGTCTCCGATTTCATAAATTCTAAGACAGAAATCCGGTTCAGACATCAGGGAACAAGCGCTGAATGTATAAGTGGTCCTTGTTACAGACAGACAAGCGCTGGAATGTATAAGTGTCCTCGTTACAGACAGACAAGTGCTGGAATGTATAAGTGTCCTAGTTACAGACAGACAAGCGCTGGAATGTATAAGTGTCCTCGTAACAGACAGACAAGCGCTGGAATGTATAAGTGTTACAGACAGACAAGCGCTGGAATGTATAAACTGTCTGTAACGAGGACACTTATACATTCCAGCGCTTGTCTGTCTGTAACGAGGACACTTTATACATTCCAGCGCTTGTCTGTCTGTAACGAGGACACTTTATACATTCCAGCGCTTGTCTGTCTGTAACGAGGACACTTTATACATTCCAGCGCTTGTCTGTCTGTAACGAGGACACTTTATACATTCCAGCGCTTGTCTGTCTGTAACGAGGACACTTTATACATTCCAGCGCTTGTCTGTCTGTAACGAGGACACTTTATACATTCCAGCGCTTGTCTGTCTGTAACGAGGACACTTTATACATTCCAGCGCTTGTCTGTCTATAACGAGGACACTTTATACATTCCAGCGCTTGTCTGTCTGTAACAAGGACCACTTATACATTCAGCGCTTGTCTGTCTGTAACGAGGACACTTTATACATTCCAGCGCTTGTCTGTCTGTAACGAGGACACTTATACATTCCAGCGCTTGTCTGTCTGTAACGAGGACACTTATACATTCAGCGCTTGTCTGTCTGTAACGAGGACACTTTATACATTCCAGCGCTTGTCTGTCTATAACGAGGACACTTTATACATTCCAGCGCTTGTCTGTCTGTAACGAGGACACTTTATACATTCCAGCGCTTGTCTGTCTGTAACGAGGACACTTTATACATTCCAGCGCTTGTCTGTCTGTAACGAGGACACTTTATACATTCCAGCGCTTGTCTGTCTGTAACGAGGACACTTTATACATTCCAGCGCTTGTCTGTCTGTAACGAGGACACTTATACATTCCAGCGCTTGTCTGTCTGTAACGAGGACACTTTATACATTCCAGCGCTTGTCTGTCTGTAACGAGAACACTTTATACATTCCAGCGCTTGTCTGTCTGTAACGAGGACACTTTATACATTCCAGCGCTTGTCTGTTTATAACGAGGACACTTTATACATTCCAGCGCTTGTCTATCTGTAACGAGGACACTTTATACATTCCAGCGCTTGTCTGTCTGTAACAAGGACCACTTATACATTCAGCGCTTGTCTGTCTGTAACGAGGACACTTTATACATTCCAGCGCTTGTCTGTCTATAACGAGGACACTTTATACATTCCAGCGCTTGTCTGTCTGTAACGAGGACACTTTATACATTCCAGCGCTTGTCTGTCTGTAACGAGAACACTTTATACATTCCAGCGCTTGTCTGTCTGTAACGAGGACACTTTATACATTCCAGCGCTTGTCTGTTTATAACGAGGACACTTTATACATTCCAGCGCTTGTCTGTCTGTAACGAGGACACTTTATACATTCCAGCGCTTGTCTGTCTATAACGAGGACACTTTATACATTCCAGCGCTTGTCTGTCTGTAACAAGGACCACTTATACATTCAGCGCTTGTCTGTCTGTAACGAGGACACTTTATACATTCCAGCGCTTGTCTGTCTATAACGAGGACACTTTATACATTCCAGCGCTTGTCTGTCTGTAACGAGGACATTTTATACATTCCAGCGCTTGTCTGTCTGTAACGAGGACACTTTATACATTCCAGCGCTTCTCAGCGTTCTCATCAGTTCGTCTCATCGAATAAATGATGATAGAATCTTTTCCCGCCCTGAAATTCCAATTTAATTTTTGTACCTCTCGTTTACGCGAGCGTTGCGCGCGAACTCTTGGACGGATCACGCTGTCCAACGAACTTAGCCTGAGTATTAGTAAGAGGAACATGTATACAAAATTTCAACTAAATCGGTCAACTTTTACTCAAGTTATCGTCACACGCGTATACGTTACTGACAGACAGACAGACAGACAGGCAGACAGACAGACAGACAGACAGACAAGATGCATATTTCGTTGAATGTAAGAAGCTCGCTTCAATTATTTATGATGTAGTAGAGAGTGATTATGCTGCGATGTGTTGATGCCATGCTAACGTTACGTTATTTATTGTTTTATTTCGACTCTTTTCCTTCCTATGTTTTTTTTCTTATTCTCTCTATTTACTGTTTTTTCGAGTTTTTATTTAATAGAATAGTACATTACGCGTCGAGTGCGGAAAGTAGCATTTTGAATGGGAGTGTGGAGTTTGCACTCGAGCGACATAGTAGCGACATAGAGCGAGGTAGTAAAACCACACGAGCAATGCAAAATGCTGTTTTCCCACGAGTTACGTACCGTACTTTATCTACGATTGTTAGATTTAAATAATAAATATAGAAAAAAATTAACTTGCTGTATCTAAGTTCGTATCTCTCTTGATAAAGATGGCATTTCTTGAGTTGTTTTTTGAGAATATTTTTTTTAGGCTCTAAAGTTACTATTTCACAGCCTACCACGGAAAAACTAAATTTATTTATTTGTTTTTATATTAGTTTTATTTAATTACAAGCTAAACACATACTTCTTTAACTTTATTTTCCCTTTTAGGTTTCTGTACGAAGTAAAAAAAGGAAACTGTCTGTCTGTCCGTCAGTCCGTTGGCTTGTTTCAATTCATAAACTACTATAGGTAAGGACATCTCGGCATTTGAGATAACTTTTTGGAGTTTTCACACTCAATATTTTCAAGATGGCGGCCAAAATTTTGAAGATTTAGAATAAACAATTCTAAAACGTTGTTAATTTATATAAACAAATCTAACCATATAGAAGTGTTTTTCCCGGGAAGAAGCCAGTTTCCGAGATATTGATGAAAATCGTTGCATTTTGTTAATTTAATGAAATTTTGATAGAAACCGATAAATAAAAATAAATAACCACCAGTTGAGCAGTTTCTAATAAGTACCTTAGAAGGATTAAATATTTTTCTCCTGCCTTAACTGAACTACATGTCAGAAATATTGTCTGTTATTTGCTAACTTCACTTGTTTACCACAGTTGGTTAGAGATCTTAAAATATCAATATTATATCCTTACAGAAAATAAATAAAATTTAATGTTTCGTAACGTTATCTATACAGTTACAAAAGTGTTACTCTACATATAACATGATAACTTACTCCACTACAAACAGATAAACTTATATTATTTAAAGTTAGAACTTTACTTTTCTCGTAAGAAAATTGATAACTTTATTTTTATCGTAAGAACGAATAATTTATTATATTTTCCCTTGTAAATATTATTGCAATAAATTGAATATTAATGAGGTGGTTGACGTAAAAAAATAAACTGCTTCTTCCTTCCTTATATATATTATATATTTCCTTAAGTATCGAGAAAAATATGTTTTTGTTTTGAATGAAGTTTAAATTTTTTGTTTCCGAGCTTACCGAAGGTAACGGAAGCTATGTGATCGTTCTGATGAACGAAAAAATGTTAGGTCTCCGATTTCATAAATTCTAAGACAGAAATCCGGTTCAGACATCAGGGAACAAGCGCTGAATGTATAAGTGGTCCTTGTTACAGACAGACAAGCGCTGGAATGTATAAGTGTCCTCGTTACAGACAGACAAGTGCTGGAATGTATAAGTGTCCTAGTTACAGACAGACAAGCGCTGGAATGTATAAGTGTCCTCGTAACAGACAGACAAGCGCTGGAATGTATAAGTGTTACAGACAGACAAGCGCTGGAATGTATAAAGTGTCCTCGTTATAAACAGACAAGCGCTGGAATGTATAAAGTGTCCTCGTTACAGACAGACAAGCGCTGGAATGTATAAAGTGTCCTCGTTACAGACAGACAAGCGCTGGAATGTATAAAGTGTCCTCGTTACAGACAGACAAGCGCTGGAATGTATAAAGTGTCCTCGTTATAGACAGACAAGCGCTGGAATGTATAAAGTGTCCTCGTTACAGACAGACAAGCGCTGAATGTATAAGTGGTCCTTGTTACAGACAGACAAGCGCTGGAATGTATAAAGTGTCCTCGTTATAGACAGACAAGCGCTGGAATGTATAAAGTGTCCTCGTTACAGACAGACAAGCGCTGGAATGTATAAAGTGTCCTCGTTACAGACAGACAAGCGCTGGAATGTATAAAGTGTCCTCGTTACAGACAGACAAGCGCTGGAATGTATAAAGTGTCCTCGTTACAGACAGACAAGCGCTGGAATGTATAAAGTGTCCTCGTTACAGACAGACAAGCGCTGGAATGTATAAAGTGTCCTCGTTACAGACAGACAAGCGCTGGAATGTATAAAGTGTCCTCGTTACAGACAGACAAGCGCTGGAATGTATAAAGTGTCCTCGTTACAGACAGACAAGCGCTGGAATGTATAAAGTGTCCTCGTAACAGACAGACAAGCGCTGGAATGTATAAAGTGTCCTCGTTATAGACAGACAAGCGCTGGAATGTATAAAGTGTCCTCGTTACAGACAGACAAGCGCTGAATGTATAAGTGGTCCTTGTTACAGACAGACAAGCGCTGGAATGTATAAAGTGTCCTCGTTACAGATAGACAAGCGCTGGAATGTATAAAGTGTCCTCGTTATAAACAGACAAGCGCTGGAATGTATAAAGTGTCCTCGTTACAGACAGACAAGCGCTGGAATGTATAAAGTGTTCTCGTTACAGACAGACAAGCGCTGGAATGTATAAAGTGTCCTCGTTACAGACAGACAAGCGCTGGAATGTATAAGTGTCCTCGTTACAGACAGACAAGCGCTGGAATGTATAAAGTGTCCTCGTTACAGACAGACAAGCGCTGAATGTATAAGTGGTCCTTGTTACAGACAGACAAGCGCTGGAATGTATAAAGTGTCCTCGTTATAGACAGACAAGCGCTGGAATGTATAAAGTGTCCTCGTTACAGACAGACAAGCGCTGGAATGTATAAAGTGTCCTCGTTACAGACAGACAAGCGCTGGAATGTATAAAGTGTCCTCGTTACAGACAGACAAGCGCTGGAATGTATAAAGTGTCCTCGTTACAGACAGACAAGCGCTGGAATGTATAAAGTGTCCTCGTTACAGACAGACAAGCGCTGGAATGTATAAAGTGTCCTCGTTACAGACAGACAAGCGCTGGAATGTATAAAGTGTCCTCGTTACAGACAGACAAGCGCTGGAATGTATAAGTGTCCTCGTTACAGACAGAAAAGTGCTGGAATGTATAAGTGTCCTCGTTACAGACAGACAAGCGCTGGAATGTATAAGTGACCTCGTATTCACTGTGTCAATGTGTTCACGTGAATAGAAAAGTGTGTTTTGTGATTTCTTTTTGATAGTTGAAAATTCTCCAATTGCAATTGAGAATACAGGTAGAACAACAGAACACAGTCGAGGTATTGTGTTGGTAGGTCTCAAATCTAATTACCATATTGGAATTGAATCAAATATTTGTTCTTCCGGGTCCAATGTTAGTGAGTAGACTTTGCCCTCCGTAGTAGCTTCAAGCACTTTGTCAATTAACTATGTCTACAACTGTAGTTATGTAAATATATCTCTTTCCTTCTTTTTTTTTTTTTTTTGTGACGTCAATTTATAAATTATAATGCTCGGGTGGAGAATGGGGTATAGATAAGAGAAACAGGTTTCATAAAATTTCTATATTTTATCCTCTTGGGACATCGTCAGGCCAGCAAACAAGTTATTTAAAAATATCGTTATCAAAGTATTAACTTACATTACCAAATTTTGTATAACCTGTCAATGTGACAACTATTGGTCGGTCCCTTCAGTAGTCAAGATCGCTGTCAGCAAAAAAGAAAAAAAATACCCATTTTCTCCATTTCATAGAAAAACATTGGATCATGGGTATGTTTTGACATTTTCATGTCTTGGATATGGCACATGAACTCGAAAAGCGTTACTAAAAAATAGCGTTACACATTAAACCTGCCAGCTCTAGATAGGGAACCCCTCTACCTACCCTGCAAGAATTTGCACGCTCAAAGTCTTTACTTTGGCACATAAACTCGAAAAGCCTTCCCAAAAACGACTCTAAAAAGCTTTACACAAGCGTTACTAAAAAATTGGAGAATATCAATGTACATTTGTCTCATTGATATAGTACATGGAACTTAAGGTGTGAAATTATGAAACGATAATCTATTTTGATTACCATTTGGTCCTCTGATATAATTTTACATAACATTTAGAGAGTATAATATAGAGTAATGATGTAAAATTGGACACTGTTGGTTTTTGTTGAGAAGAAGGTGAGATTAGCAGCCCTGGTGGACCAGTCAGTAGCCCTTCAGTTGCTATTCAATCCCTTAATAGGTCTGACATGATGTTGATACTATTGATTTTTAAAAAAATAAATTCGATTTGGAGGCAAGCTGATGTAAAAATTAAGACCCATGTCGGAAGCTTTCCAGCCCCTCTACAATATTCTTCGGAGTCTCCACTATTTTTACCCGGTAATGGATTTATTTATGACTAGCTTTCACCCCGCGCTCCGCGCGGGGCTCATGCTAGGTATTAGTGGCTATGTTTCCTATAATCATGTAGGCCTAGCAATTAAATTAAATTCCTAAATAGTTTTGGTTTCCAAAGCCTTCTAGGAATAAAATCAGGACTATACACATCATTAATTCTATTATTAAGAAGATAATACTCTCCAAAATGTAGTTTGGAGTCTGGTCTGTACATTTAAAAAATAGCTAATGGAAACTAAGTAATATAGCAATAAAAAAAAACAATGCTAAATAAATATAATTAATCAGAAAATAAACGTAGACAAAACCAATTAGACTGGGAAGTCATTGAACAATCATCAACCATGATGGTGCATTAATTTAATTATACCAGCCTCTTCTCTCACCATGGCTGTTGCACCAGTAAATATTTAATTATTCTAGTTCTGGGAAAAATTAATAAAATAATAAATACTCGATAAAGAGCATTAGTTTGAAGTGTGAGCGCCCTAATCAGAAATTAAATCGGTCTACAATTGCGGACGCCATAAGCCCTCAAAGTCAAATATCTTTTTAAAAAAAATCAATTTTAGCTTATTTAAGGAAGAACCGATGGAGTTATGACAAAAAGTCATATAACCAAAGTTGTAGATCTTTTAAAATCAGTTACTCCTGGTGCAATCAGCTTGTCGATACTACTAACCGTTTAGCCACAATAAGCCTCCAAAGAAACTTAAAAGTGCGTCCGCCATCTTTAATTTTTTTAGGGGGGTAAAAATATATTTTTTTAACTTTTCGGATTTTTCCAGTCGGGTTGGGCCAATTTCCGACCAACGTTTTGAATAGCGAGTTTGTGGGGTTTGTTTACGGTGGGACAAAAATTTTTATTTTTTTGTTTTTTATACATTTTTTGTTTTTTATAAAATTGTAAATAACTTTAGTTATACTTAATATTTTTCGATGAAACCAAGCCTACAAATTGCGCAACATGTTTGCGCTTATCTCTGAAAAAAAATTAATCGATATCGCCTAGCCAGTTTTGCGCCTATAAAGTTTGACTGGGGCGACACACATACATACATCCACACATACACGAAAAAAGTTAAGGCCGGATTCGGTTTTCAGAATGTATAAAATGAAAAAGTATTCAACAAATTTTCAATTCTGACCGATGTACAGACAAAACTTTAATTTTATATATATAGATTACAAATCATTTTAGTTGCTTACTGTGGAACAATGTGTTCCAATGTTGATTGTGTTTTTATTAAAAAAATGGCGTCGAGGGATGAGTTGGACTGTATGTCTCATTCATCCCCAAATGTCCCACTCATCCCCCATATTACACACACATAATACCTATTTCTTCTTTTGGTTGCCTACTTTCTTACTTATTTATTATTCCTTCTATTTAAGTACTCAAATGAATTGTTTTTATGATTTCAGTTGCAAAATCAGAAGTTTTGGTATGTGTGCAAAGTATCCCACCCCTGTGTCCAATGTATCCCACCCATTGGGATACATTGGACAAAGTGAAGGTTTTGGAAAAACATAAAAAAAAATTATAATGTTTTTTTAAGTCGCTATAAGTTTGGAATATGTTAGTTAGGATCTCTATGTATGATAATCAATAATCACACAAAAGCTAAAAAGTTCTTGCAAAACTGTGGCTGTCACGGCCTCTAAAAAAAAAGTGTCGCAACCAACCCCGCTCTCCCCTATGTTACATAGATAGTTGAATACGTATTTTTTCCCTATAATATAGAGAATTTCATTTAAAAATCTAGCTATCAACTATTAGTGATTGATCATAACAACAAATGTGTTAAATAATCTAACAAGTTATCAATTTGAAAGTAGATAATGAAAATCATTGATAACTTGCTTGTAAATTTGTAAATGAAATTGATAAGAGGAAGTAAATTTTAAATAACATAGTAGTGCAAGAAGTTTAATAATTGAATGAGAAGTGAAGCTGAAATGAACTAGTTGAGGCGTGAATCAGTAGATAAGGCATGTCACAGTGATAAGACAAGGAGAGCGGAGAGGAGATGTCATTTGAAATCTGGGTGGTGGGGGGGGGGGAGGAGATGAGAGGTTGGAGGAGTGGAGGGGGTGGAGGATTGGAGGGGGAAGGAGTCGAAGGAGAGTAGGAGGGGAGACTGGTACCAGTAGATTTCTGTAGATGGAAGGATATAATAAGGTTTCAATGAAAGCCAGGGTTAGCCGTCTAATTTGCAACTTGGTTGATTTGCCGTCATCTGACAGAACTATCTCACTACTCTGCCAGCACTATACCACTACTCTGCCAGCACTATACCACTACTCTGCCACTACTATTCCACTACTGTTCCAGTAAAGTTCCACTACTGTGCACCTCAAATACCACATTACAAGTCCAAGTCTCTAGACTCCGGAATTCACACGTGATTACCTTCAGCGAACCCTATAACTTGCCATAACATGCTTAAACCATGCCTAAAACGTGACTAAACTTGATAAATATCTCATCATCCAACGTCACTATCTAGTTTCGTTATTATACATTCACAAATATAAAAAAAATACGTGTGGTGTCGCGGGACACCCGGTAGGAACCAAGTTCCTTACTTTTTTCATTAAATATAAATTATAAAATCACACTGATCAGTACGTATACGTTACTAACTACTTATACATGGCGGAGTTAGAAGAAAAAATTAAAAGTAACTAACTATTTGCAAATAGTAGAGTTAAAAGTAAAAGAAAAGCATTATTTGTATCATTAAAGCAAGCGTCTTATAATAAATATATGTATTGTATATTGAGAAAAAAGTTATCATGATGAGTTTATAGTTAAAGAGTATGTTTGTAGTATATAGCCTGAGGGAAAAGAACTGATTTCTACCTACCCGTCCTACAAATTTAAAATATATATCTTCCCTACTCAAAAATGTCTGCTTGTATCAGGTTGCAATTTTACGTCCATGTTTCAATATTACTTTAGTCGATGTGTAAGAACTTTTATAAACCCTTAACTGGTGAGGTCCTTTTTATGTTACTTAACTGGTTAGGTTGGGTTACAGATACCCAGAACTTTTCCCCCCTCTCAGCAAATTTACTAGTTGGGATAAATAACAAATAGCTGCATATAGTATTAAAAGTAACTTTTATTTATAATCTAAAACAATTCTTTGCACATAAATCTAAATGGGGCCAACAAATAAGAAAAGTAAAAAAAAAAATATAATACAAGCACGATACAAATTTTGTGTATTGTTTAATTTAAATAATTTGAACATTTTAATTAAAATTTTGAGGTATGCTAGTAAAAAAATTAAAAATTAAATTGTTACAAATTTAGTGTATTGCTTAATTTAAATATTTTTATTAATATTTTGAGGAAATATTATTATATTTATGAAATTTAATGTTCATGCTAGTAAAACAAATTAAAAATTAAATTATTATTTTATATAAACAGTTTTTACTATACAAATTACATAGTAAAAAAAGAGTAACTTAACTGGTGAGGTTGGGTTAGGAATACCCTGAATTTCTGGAAATAGCCCAAAAAACAAAACAACTCAGGTTTAGCGCAACCTAAGATCTTCAAACCAACAGACAATAAACTGATTTGAAGGTACATGAGAGGACACTGGCCCCACCCTAACCCTCTAGTGATAATGTATCAACAAAGTATTCCATGGGTATCTCACACCCAACCTCACCAGTAACGGGTTAAAATCGTTACGTTAGAACGTAAGATATCAGTAAAAATGTTGTTTTCTTTATTTTAAACGTTTAGGTCCGCTTTAATAAATTTAGCGATATTTATCACTTCGTAGCAGTGACGGTGTTAATTTTATTAAAAAATATATATATATAAAAGTTGTTTGTCTTATTAAATAGATGATGTTAGAATTTTTTCCGTCCTAAAATCCCAATTTTAAATTTGAAGCTTACGTTTACGCGAGCGTTGCGCGTGAACGCTTGGGTGGATAACGTTGTCCAACAAACTCAGCCTGGGCATTGGTAAAATGAAGATGTGTACCAAATTTCAACTCACTCAGTCATCTTTTACTCAAGTTATCGTCATCGGTAGATTTCGTGACGCTTGGTTTTGTGGTGACTGTGATTTTGGTCGTTTTTTTTTTTTGGATTTACTCCTGGGCTCCAGAACTCCCGGGCTGCCATAAGGAACTTTGTTCAAAAAATACGTGATAAAATGTTCAATAATAATTTAATGTACATCCGAAAACTAACAAATGGAAAAAATGGGATATGTAATTATGAAATCGTATATAAGAAAGTTTGTTTGTGTTGTCTCGGACCGATTTTTTGTTTATAGAAACATGCTTTAAACATTTTATGAACAATAAACATTGACGTAACATCAGTGCATGTGCGTTACGGTAGAAAGTCCTAGAATTTGATGAAATGTTTTGGTATTTGAACAGAGTCTATGTGCAAGTTTCAGTTCGAGTAGGTGATTGCAAGACCATTTTAGCCCTCCAAAGATTTTGATGGGGCTGTCAACCCCAAACATAAATTCAAACGAGACAATAATGATAAATGATTTTATAACAATATACAAGTTTCCTCTCACTATAGAAGATGTTATTTATTTAAACAATTATTACTACAAATAATTATCATAGACAATATCACTATGTCATAATAGTATCAATGTTAGTTTAGTCAAGCCTGTAATAGCTTGTAATCTGTCTCCTACGTTGCAGACATAATCTAATATTAAATTTAACTTGTCATGATTAATTCTGAATAATTGCAAGTCACACATTATCTATTCCAATGCTGTTTTGAACACATTAGACGTGGCAACGTGGACGGAGGTCATCTTTAAAGAATAACATGAGCTTTACGACATTCCTATATTATTGAACATTTAGATAATAAAACATTGAAAGATAATAACATTAAATACGAATATTTAATGTTTTAACATCTTTGTGCAAGTAGAGACAGCTCTTGCATAATGGGCAAGATGTGAAAAGGAAATATTTATTGCAAGATATTGTATAATAATAAATTGAGTTTATCAAATAGTAGGGGAGAGCCACAGTTTCACATGAACTTTTTCGCTTTTGTATGATTATCATACATAGAGATCCTAACTAACATATTCCAGACTTATAGCGACTAAAAAAAAACATTATCACCCTATTTTTTATGTTTTTCCAAAACCTTTACTTTGTCCAATGTATCCCAAGGGGTGGGATACTTTGGACACACACCAAAACTCCTGATTTTAACAATTTATTTTTATTTTATTTTTTTATTTTTTTTTTTTTTAAATAATAAATTCCTTTATTTATCATAAATTACAATCTTTTGTATTCTTTACATTTAGGAATAATAACTTCCACTAGAGGGTGGATGCCCTGTGCTGTGGAAGTCAGTCTGTTCAGCACATTTAAATTATCTATAATTATTGATATATGAATGGAGGTAGTAAGATGTCTAAATAAATAAAGATTTTATTAGATGGTGCAGTAATGAGTTGTTGTGCGTAGAAAGATTAAATATTCTCAGGGCCGTTTCTAGGTGTTTTGCCGCCCTAGGCGAAAATTAAAAAATTGACGCCCCCCTTCTTCCCTTTTTCTATCAACGCCTTTTCCCTTTGTCATCCAGGCTAGAAGAAATTAATGTTATAGATACAAATGAACTTGTATTTTACTTAAATCCCATCAAAAATTAAATAAGGACTGTTACATTTTATTTCACTTCAAATATCTCATAACTTTAGGTTATTTAGGTAATTAATGGTATTTTAGGTTCTTTCTTTTAACTTTCTTTGGTTGTTTAGTACCTTCCTTACCTTTATTTTAGGTAAAGTCTTTAATAAGAATAAGATCTCTAATGTCCAGCTGGTAAGTAATGTCTTTTTCTAATATAATAGTGGCGAGTCTCACAAGTCTTTATTGGCTCATGGAACTGTGCAGATGGTTTCTATTAATTTGAGTTTCTCATCAAAACAAAATTTTCATCTCACTTGTTTTGGCCCATTTACAACCAAAAGAGTTCTTAATTTGTCTCCCCTTGAGTTTATTTAGTCAAAGTAAACACATATTAAGTAATTGTTTGGTATATGCTTTTGAAAACAATAAAATGTTAATAATGTCCTATATTTATTTTTTTCTCTCCAAATGTGCTTGATTTTTTCATTTTTTTTATTAAAAATTTATTTTTCCCTCTTCCTTTTGCCGCCCCTAAGATTTTGCCGTCCTAGGCGACCGCCTAGTCTTGCCTATTAGTAGAAACGGCCCTGAATATTCTAAAAGATTAGTTTGATTAGAAATGTTATTTTCAGTTGTTTACATTATTAGTCTATTGGTCGTTGTACTTAGCGAGTAAATATTGTTTTGTTAGTTGTTTAAAACCAGGTCTATGAATATTTTGTCGTATGTTATTAGGTAGTTGATTGTATAGTCCCGTCACTATATAGTACCATTGTCTCTGTCCTGTAGTAGTTTTCATGTAAGGAGGTTGGAAGGTTGGCTGATGTGTCGTTCTGGTTTTGTAGTTATATTCTGTTTTGTCGAGTGTGAATTTGCCAGTGTGTATGGTTCAGAGCTGTCAGTTCGAAAATTTCTTTCACTTTCAAAATTTCCAGTGACTTAAATACTTTAAGTACTTCGTGGTTTTTTAAGTATAATTTTTATTATTTGTTTTTGGGCTATTGTCAGTTGTTTTAAACTTGTCTCAGCGGCAGAGCCATAAGCCACAATACCGTACTGTATGATGGAATAAACAAAAGCATAATAACATTGCATTAGGTACTGCAGATGCAGGTAGTTTCTCATGTGTAAGAATAAGTACGATAGTTGTCTGATTTTCTTTGTAATGATTGTTATGTGGGGTTTCCAGGTACTTAAATAGAAGGAATACTAAATAAGTAAGAAAGTAGGCAACCAAAAGAAGAAAGTTTGAGTACTTAAATAGAAGGAATACTAAATAAGTAAGAAAGTAGGCAACCAAAAGAAGAAATAGGTATGAAGTTTGTGTAATATGGGGGATGAGTGGGACAGTTGGGGATGAATGGGACATACAGTCCAACTCATCCCTCGACGCCATTTTTAGAAAAAAAAAACACAAACAACATTGGAACACATTGTTCCATAGTAAGCAACCAAAGTGATTTTTAATCATAAATAAATCTATTACCAGGTAAAAATAGTAGAGACTCCGAAGAATATTGTAGAGGGGCTTGAAAGTTTCCGACATGGGTCTCAAATTTTACATCAGCTTGCCTTCAAATCGAATTTATTTTATTAAAAATCAATGGTAATCAGCAACACGTGAGACCACTTGAGGGATTAAATAACAATTGAAGGGCTACTGACTGCTCCTTTAGGGTTGCTAATCTGACCTTCTTCTCAACCAAAACAGCAGTGTCCAATTCATCCTACTGTTCCAACCAACCCCGCTCTCCCCTATATTACACATAGTTGTACACGTATATTATGCTATGCATATTACATACAGGATGGGAAAAAAACACTTTTTTGAACACTTATAGCTCAGCTTCTGTAATAGATAGATATATGGGGTTTGAGGGGTCTGAAAACTACATTCTTCTACATTCTTCAACTATTAGGTGAAAGCTATGCAATGACGATTTGAAATAGGGTCTTAAAAAAGGCGTCCGGGTAGTAATTGTTGTCTGGTATTATAGTTTTGATAAAAATAAATATGACAGAGGGGGGGGGGTTTCTTTGTAGGTAAGTGGGAGGAGTTCCTCAGTGTTATAACAAACATTGAAAATGCATTAAGCAAAATGTTGCCTGAAGTCTGGGCAGTTTTCTTGCAAATATTGAATTGTTTGCAAGGAGCGATGGGACGGGGCACCATCTTGCATAAACGTGTAAATTGGCATTTGATCTTCAATTTCAGACAAAATTGTGCTTTAATGCAGTTTTTTGCCCCCCCCCCCCCCCCCCCCCTGTATATATTGAAGTTGCTATGTTTCCTATAATCATGTAGCCCTAGAAATGAAATGCCAAAATTGTTTTATTTTTATAAGCATACAAAATGCGCAACATGATTGCGCTCACCTATGAAAATAAAAAAAATCGATTTCGTTCAGCCACTTTTGCCCCTATGAAATCGGACTGGTGGCGACAAACACACATACATACACGAATAATGTTAAGGCCGGATTTGGTTTTCAGATTGTTTGAAATGTAAAAATTATCCAACAAATTTTCAATTCTAACCAATGTACAGACAAAACATTAATTTTATATTTAAAGATGTTCAAATTTAAGGCCTAATATAAAAACTTATGAAACTTATATTCCTGTTTAACTCACAAACCACCTAAAATTTCCTGTACTGAACTGTTAGCTCCAGAGGTGTCTAACGCATAGTATCTGGCATTTCAAAGGAAAACATAAAAATATAACAATTTAAAATTAATGGAAACGACAGCACTGTCAGGGACATGTTAGATGAGGAAAGGATGAGGAAAATCTCATTGCTATGACGTCATTGTCAACTCTTACTGCTCGCATGTATTTTCAACTGTCATAAACACACTCGCGATAAAACCCGTTTAATTTCTGTCCTTATATACATACATATATTATATGTATATATATTATATATATATATATATATATATATATATATATATATATATATATATATATATATATATATATATATATATATATATATATATATATATATATATATATATATATATATTTATGTATATATATATATATATATATATATATATATATATATATATATATATATATATATATATATATATATATATATATATATTTGAAGATAGAGAAAAAATGTAAATGGTAACTCACCTTGGTTTTTCGCGTAGTTTTATAATATGATTTCCAAAAATATTTTTATCTTATAGTTTCGGCGGTATCTCTCTCAACTTTGTAATTTTAAATGGTAACCTATATTGTTTATATTTTTTTCTTAAATTAGATTGCTTTAGATGAAAAATGAGCCTTGAACCAACAAATTCGGTTGAGAAGTGACAGAGATATTCAGTTTTCAATGTAACAAAAATGCTATCAAAGTATGTAAAATACTAAATAAAAAAAATAAAATCATCTTAATTCAGTTTATTTCACTTTGTTTTTCACTTATTTAGGTTAAATGAATGAATTTACTGATCAAAAGTAAAACCTTCATTCCATTCCATTCAGGAACATCGTTAGTATGACCTCTTTTGATCAGTGTGTCGACAATCTTCCTTTTCTCTTAAGTTTCGGAATGGAATGGAAAAATGGTTTGACTTTTGATCAGTGAATTAAGCGAAATAAACAGAATTAAGATCATTTCGTTTAATTTGCGTTTTTTGATTACAGTATTTTACATACTTAGATAACATTTTTGTTATATTGAAAACGGAATATCTCTGTCAATTCTCAACTGATTTTGTTGATTCAAGGCTCATTTTTCTTCTAAAGCAATCTAATTTAAGAAAAAAATATAAAAAATTTAGGTTACCATTTAAAATTACAAAGTTGAGAGAGATATCGCCGAAACTATAAGATAAAAATATTTTTGGAAATCATATTATAAAACTACGCGAAAATCCAAGGTGAGTTACCGTTTACATTTTTTCTCTATCTTCAAAAATAAAAGAGATTACTGGGTGAGCCAGTTTATCGTGGCCACCCTGTATAATGTAGGAAGGGACTTCAAATCCGTAACATTATTGAATTAATTAATTAAATAAAATAGGTATTTTTGTCAATCTTAAGTTAATCCCTGTAATATTATTTTTTTTTTTCCTTACTGATTTTTTTTTGTTTTTTTTTTTCTGAGTAAAGCTATGAGATAAGTTAGAAACTGATGAACACTGTAGTGATGTGAGCGTAGCTAACTGTTACTCCTATCCCCTAACAAATGTTGATAATATGTTTATATTACAATATTAAATTTAGACATAAGGTAAACCATTGTTTATATATATTTTCAATGTTAGTCCGTTTTAAAATTTGTTTTTATTCTGTTACTGGTTTATTGTTATTAAATTAATTACTATTTTTAAAAAATCAAAAAATGAAGAAAGCGCAAACACAGAAAGCGTAGTGTCCGTTGCGGACTGGGGTCATCTATCAATCAAACAGAACTTGGTCAAGGTACAACGTGATTTCTTCAACTCAAAAACAAAATGAAGTAGTTTTTATTTATTTAATAC
This sequence comes from Gerris lacustris, assembly GCA_951217055.1. Lineage (NCBI taxonomy): Eukaryota > Metazoa > Arthropoda > Insecta > Hemiptera > Gerridae > Gerris > Gerris lacustris. The sequence continues at coordinate 5,429,980 of OX578279.1, forward strand.
CCCTGTGGACCTAAACAATTAAAATATTATAAATAATAAGGGGACTACAAAACATTATATATTATATATAAAATGGATATTAGCTTGGCAGGTCAGTTAAAGCCAATTAAACAGCGAAAGAAAATTACAGGACAAGATGAAGCAAACCTATTGAAGCGGCTCAACGGTTAGAAGATGCCCCAAAAGTAGGGACGAAATATCACCTTCAAAAACTAAATGAAGTAGTTTTTATTTATTTAATACCCCTGTGGGCCTAAACAATTAAAATATTATTTCAACTCGTTTTCTTTTTAGGGTTTTGAGGTCGTCCTAGAAACCCTTATGCTTTTGGTAGTTCGTCCGTCCGTCCGTCGCATCTACTAAAGCTATAGACTTGAACTTTGGTATGAAAGTTAAACTTTTTTGCCCAAAAACAGAAAAACTATTGCGGACTTAAACACTCCAAATTTCTGCGATCTGCGATCAATTGCGAATAGATCGCAATATTTTATATTTTTTTTTGTAATTTTCAAGTTGGGTATAATTTCAAAGGCATTGAAATGTAGATTACAAATATATATCGCGTTTCCAAAATGGCGGCCATTTTACCCCCCAAAAAATTAAAACAAACCCAAAATGTACCACCCCCCCCTGCACTACTCCATTAGAATAGGTCCTAAAAAAAGGCAAAAATACATAGATATGCATCTCTGTGGTCCAATGAAATTTCCGGGAGTTGATCTAAAAAAAGTCAAATTTTAAAATTTTTAGGGGGCCGTAACTATGGAGTCCCAAAATTTTTGTCATTTGAAAATTCAAAGTTGGGTATCACTATAAAGGTATTGAAATTTGGTTCACAAATATATATCGTGTTTCCAAATTTGAGTCCATTTTTCCCCCCAAAATTTAAACAAAACGCAAAAAAATATCTCCCTCCCCTACTACCCCATTAGGACAGGTCCTAAAAATAAGGCAAAAATACAAAAAAAAATATATATGTATATATATATATATTTTTGTTTAAACAAAATAAATAATAATAATGTACTCATGAATTCTTATGACCGAAGAAACACTTTTAGTAACTTGCTGGCAAGTACTTGACGGGATTTTTTCTATTATCAGCATGTCAAGCAGTTCCTCCTCCGAAGAATTGCTTTTTCTGTTCGCTTTGAGGCGAACAACACCAAAAAGAAAGTGGGTGAAAAATATCACTGCCAGAGACTAATCTAACTGATCGTGTTTATCTGCCGAAAGCAGCAAGGACGACAACTGTGCAGCAGTGCAGTCTTGGTGGTAAAGTAGTCATTCAGTGTATCCCAAGCCACGTGGGCAGTGGAAATGAACGAGCCGACGTCCTAGCAAAGGAACGAATTGAGCTCAGGCAACCTATGGTCAATGGTCAACATACCTCTGACCACTGCCAGGTTGATTGACGCGGTATTGGCTTGACTACCATTAAAGGGAAGTCTGCTGGGAAGAGATTGACCCGACTCCATGACAAAGGACGGTTAACACCTCACTCACACAGAGTGGCCATGTTCCGATCCGTTACCGGTCACGACTACCTCCAGACCCATACACCTAATCAAATTGGGACTTACCGTTAGCGACCAGTACCCACTCTGCAGGGAAGGACGGAAGACGCAGACCACCTCCTGGCATGTTCTCCGCTGCCATCCCGCCAAAAACCACAAATCAAATCATCGAGGCATACTGGCTAGCAAGGCGTCAAATGACATAGATGTCAAAGGCAGGCGTTGGCGAAACTAAACTAATATAGACGGATACTCCCTGAGCGCAAGCTGTGAATCTTTAGTGGGACAGTGTGGTAGTATGACAGACCAGACTTGTGCCCTGCAAGCTCAGAGTAAGGAAGGGGTAGAGGGAGCAATGCGATTTGAAAAGTGGTTCATTATGCTACACCCATATACTAAACCTTTCAAGCGAGCTCAAACCGAAGTGACAACAGCACGATCACGTGGTCATTGGTCCTTGTCTTATTGGTCTATACTAGCGATCATAGAATCCTTAAACGGAAAGATTTCCAAGTCCCCTCTTTATCTACCTGTGTTAGACTGCTAGCGCTGCTCGAGAATTTGGCGGTTAATATTGTAACTAAATCTTTTACACCATTCAAAAGATTTATAGCTTCTTAATTCAAAGAAATAAATTAATTTGATTCGAACCCGGGAACTTTCGCATTCGGAGGAATCACGTATCTCATACACCCCCGAGGCTGATTTTTTTTCTTTTGTTTATTTACAAAATAGTACAAATGTCTGACAACCAGCATTTGTTTATATTTTAGAATTTGAGGAATGTCAAAAGATAATAAGCAGTTTACAATTTTAACCGCCATCTGCCCCACCAGCGCTACACCTCTAGAGTACTGGAGATACCCCTGGTCTATACCTTGTCTTTCCGTGCCCACGGACGCTTGTCAACAAATCCTTAACCTCATCATGTGCTTAGTTAGATTGAAATGTCAAATATGTAAGAGAAAAATCTGATGTGATTGCTTTAGAAGACGATTTTGTTTGACATAAGATTGCTTTTGGTTATCTAGGAACTATTACATGTTATTAACAACGTAACTGCCTTTAGATAATTAATGCGGTTAACAACAAACATTAAAGTACATCTGTATTTATAAAGAAAACTGAATTAAAATATTTAAATGAGGTAAGAAAATATCACATTATTCTTATCCTTATCAGCTGACATCAGATAAATTTCGAGTTTTTATGCAGATATTGATGCTGTTTCACCAAACTGCCACTTGGGAGGTTTAGTATAGGGGTATAGAATAATGAATCACTTTTTGAGACCCAGATTCTATAGTATTATTCCCTCTACCCCTTCCTTACTCTAAGATTGCAAGCATATTTTTTCATTAGCATTATATTTTAAGCAATATTTATTAAGGTTTCACGACCAATGTAATATGAAACTAATTTAATATTATATATTTATGTATTAAATCTATATTTTCAAATAAATGACAATTAAAATAAATGACGGATTAAACATTTCTGCTATGCAGGATTGTATTTTCCAATAATATATTTTGTTTATATTGATGTGGTTATGTTCAAAAGTTTGTTTTCTCTAAAGCTGTTCCCCGTGGTTTTAAAACATTATAACAAAACAAGAAGGGAGGGGGAGGGGAAGAGAGAGAAAAAACCTAATTATTTTTAGGTTAATGTCTGGCTTGAAACTAAGACTAATTAATTATAATGAGTAATGAAGTAACGCAGGCTTAGAGCTGGTTTGCAGTTGCTACTCTAGCGCTGTAGACAGCTCCCTCTAGAGGCTATCACCAGAATCATTATTCATTACCCAGTACGTTCCACCCAGCTGAATTCCACTCCTTGTTCAGCTTTTTCACAATATTCTTTACTAAAGTTACACTTACTTATTAATTAGTTTCTCCTTTTTAAAAATAAAACAAAAAAACTATATTCTTCTCCCAGTAATTCATTTTTATGTTAAAACTATTTTTTTCTTTTTAAAAAAGCAACGAGGAAAAAAGAATTTTAATTAAACTAACAAAATATTACATTTTGCATCCGAACTTACCGAAGGTAACGGAAGCTATGTGATCGTTCTGAAGAACGAAAATATTTTATGTCTACGATTTTAAATCCACCAATTTTATTTATATTAGCTGCCAATTTTATTTATATCGTGCTGAAGATCGATTTTTGAATTTTGAAACTTTAACGGTTAATAATACCAAAAGTATAAATACGTTTATGATGCATAGATTATCGTTGGAACCGGTAAAAAATAAGGAACAAATACAAAAAAACCCGATGAAATTCCAGAATTAGTTTAAAAGTTGTTATAAGCAAACATAATTATTAATTAGTGAGATTCTTTTGTTAAACGTCAAAGTTTGTTTACATCTGTTAAAATACCGCCAACATTAGGTGGACGTCACCTCAAATAAGAATAATAATAAAATTTATGTTAAAAAATTTCAAGATAAAAAGAACTTTTTATATACTACGTTTTTAAATTTTCTGTTGAATCGTATGTAATGTTGGTAATATAATTGTTATTGTTATTTAATATATAATGTTAAATGTTAGTGAAAAAAAAATAGTTCCGAATTTATTTACTTCACATAAATGACAACCATCCAGAGAGCTGATCTTAAACCATATAAGGATAAATCTTTGTACAACGGATCTCCCTAACACCAAATCTAAGCGTGCCATCGATATATTTGAAATAATATAATCAATAACTCTCGCTGTCGTAAGACAGCGCGGATAAAACAGAAACTTTAAACGAAAGTAAATCCTTTTACTGAACAACGTAACAAATTAACAATAACTTGATAGCGCTAACGTCCGTAAAAGGTATTTAACCTGTCCTCTTGATGTCTTGATTAAGAATGAACTAGAATAATTTAATTTGACAAATAGAAAGTCAAAGTTGACATCAAGAGGCAAGTTAAATACCTTTCATAACATTGCGCCAGCGACATGGCTCCCCAAAGTTCTTCTCTTGGAACTTTCAAGCTTTGGCTCCTTGATGGGGAATCGATGTAGCTGGTAGAAGTAGGATGAGCTTCGAGACAGGCCTCTTGAGTCTCCTGTTGTCTCCATAGCGAATTGTGACCTTTCGCACTGTTCCGTCTAGACTCTTCTTCGCTTCTTCAACAACAGCCAGTGGCCATTGGTTTCTGGGGATGTGGTCGTCCTCACAGATAACCACATCACCCACTGTAATATTTCTTTTGTTTTGCTGCCACTTTTCTCTCTTTTGTAAATTTGAGATGTATTCTTTCCTCCATCTCCTCCAGAATTCTTCTGAAAGGTGTTGAACTTGTTTCCACCGTTTCTTTACATAATTTTCAGAGAATATTCCTGGAGGTGGCAATATAGGTCTCGGTTGAAGCAAGATGGCGTGATTTGGCGTTAATGGCTCGAGTGAGGATGGATCTTGAATGTTGGTGATGGTTAGAGGTCTGCCATTGACGATGCTCTCGCACTCACAAAGAAATGTTCGTAGACCATCATCTGTTAACAAGCCTTGATGATTGATGAGCATGACTTCGAGGACCTTCCTCACCGAGCCTATTAAACGTTCGACAGCACCGTTCATGTGGCTGGCCTTGGGGCAATTAAATTTCCAGATGAAATTGCATGAACGGAGCGATGAATACTTTGAGATGTCATGATGTTGTAGTTCTTTTACCGATTTTCTTAGCTCTTCTTTGGCACCAACGAAGTTGGTTCCCATATCGGATCTTAGCTCTCGGATCTCTCCTCTTCGTGATATAAATCGTCTCAACCCGTTAATAAACGAATCCGTGTTCAGAGAATCGAGAACGTCCAATGTTATGGCTCTTGAGGCAAGACAAGTAAAAATCACACCATAACGTTTTTCTTGCCTTCGCCCTAGGCGCACATAAAATGGACCGAAACAATCCACAGCGCTGTAGGCAAAGGGATAGCTTTCCACTACTCGACTCTCAGGTAGGTTCGACATTATTGGCGTTTCGTACCTTCCTCGAACTCTCTTACATACCATGCACTGAGAAATCAGTTTTCTTACATGATAATAAGCACCAATAATCCAGAACCCACGTGAGCGTAACTCATTCTGTGTCATACTTCGACCCTGATGGAAGATCCTTTCATGACAGTATCTAACTATTAACTCAGATATATGTGATTTTTTAGGTAATATTATAGGATGCCTATTTTCTAACCCGGAATATTCGAGCCGGCCTCCCACTCTTAATAGACCTAAATGATCAATAAACGGATTGAGGGATCGTAAATGATTTTTCTTAGTTAAGGTTTTATTATTTTTCAAACAATCAATTGTTTCCTTAAAATGGGCGGTTTGAGCGTGCCTAAATATAAGAGTTTCCGAATATTCTAACTCCGAAGCACTAATAGGATGTTCATAAATATTTTTCCTATCATTCTTAGACTTTAACTGATTTAAATATCGTAAAACTAATGCTAGCGACATTTTAGCTTTTTCCCACGTTGGAAACCTATCTAATCGACTTAATAAATCGGGAATCGGATCAGATGAAGTAGCTAAAGCCTTAACTGGTTTGACTTCGGGATCGTCTGGGACGAGAGGAGGGACTTCTGTTTCTCCCCAAGACTCTGAATTTTCCCAAATAAATTTAGGACCCGTTAGCCATAAGCTACTTATTACTTGACCCGCGTCAGCCCCTCGTGAAGCGACGTCGGCGGGGTTGTCCTTAGAGGCCACGTAATGCCAATCTTTAATGTTTGTAAGTTCTCTTATCTCTTGAACGCGATTAGCTATAAATATATGAAATCTACGAGATTCATTATTTATGTAACCTATGACAGCTTTACTGTCAGTCCAAAATACGTGGTTTATGTTGGGTATCTTTAATTCTTTTTCAATGAATTTACTCATTCGTGCAGCAAGTAACGCTGCAGAAAGCTCTAACCGGGGTATAGTAATTTCTTTGAGTGGTTTAACTCGTGCTTTTCCTAGTAGAAATGAACAGTGTACTTGACCTTGACTGTTTACTAACCTTAAGTACGATACTTGACCGTAACCTAATAATGATGCGTCACTAAAGTGATGCACTTCCACCTTCAAAACCGAACCGAAATCAACCGGTTTAAAGCAACGATCGACTGAAATCGTACCCGCGGCGTTAAGCCCGCTTAGCCAAACTGACCATCTTTTCTTAAAGTCGTCGCTAACTTCAACGTCCCAATTATCTTGAAATTTAGATAACTTTGATTCTCTACAGAGATCTTGTAGAATGCATTTTCCTTTCATTATGTAAGGAGCAACGAACCCAAGAGGGTCGAATGTTGAACTCACCGAGCTCAGTATTCCCCTTCTTGTAGCTTTATTATCTTCAGGTGCCGATATTTTAAGCCTAAACTGATCTAATTTCGTGTCCCATGCTAGACCCAAAACCCGTTCCATTGAAAATTCGTTCTTAATAGATAATTCTTTCAAAGTAGCATTATCCATAGCTCTTTCTGTTTCGGGAATACTTTCTAATAACTCTAAATTGTTAGAAATTATCTTATGAAACCTAAACCCTCCACGGGCACACATTTCCCTAACATTTTTAACTAAATCTATAGCTTCGACTACGCTCTTAACTGACGCGCACCCGTCATCAACGTAGTAGTTTTCTAGAACAAACTCCGCTGCCTCAGATCCTAGTTCTTGAGCGTTATCTTTTGCGGTTTGTTTTAGCGCGAAATTACTACACCCAGGAGACGACGAGGCTCCAAATAAGTGGACCGTCATACGGTACTCCTGGGGGGCTGAGTTTACATCCCCGTCTTTCCACCAAAGAAACCGAAGAAAATCTCTATGTTCCTCTTTAACGAATACTTGATGGAACATACCTTCGATATCCCCAGTGAACGCGACTAATTCTCTTCTAAATCTCATTATTACGCCTAATAAGTTGCCTGTCAAATCAGGACCCGAAAGTAAGTTTGAATTCAGTGACTGTCCTTTATACTTAGCTGAACAGTCGAACACGACGCGGATTTTTCCCGGTTTTTTTGGATGGTATACACCGTGATGCGGTATGTACCAACATTGACTTTCTTTAGATTCGGAACTAGGGACCGCTTCTGCGTGTCCTTTATCAAACATATTGTTCATGAATTTTATGTAATCATTTTTATAATTTATGTTTTTCAAAATTCGAAATTTCAAACTATTTAATCTTAATAAAGCCAAATGTCGATTATTAGGTAGAGTAAATTTTTCATTTTTGAATGGAAGAGGTAATTCATAGTGAAGATTGGACCTATGAACGAGCCCTTTATTCAATATTTCGAGAAACCTCTGATCTTCTATTGACAAGGCTAGGTCTTGTGACACCTGACTTACTTCAGGAAAATCTAATGCCACCCACGGGTTTATCAATTCTTTAACTTTAATCTTGTTTTCTACGTAGCTACTAAGGGTACATATTTTAGAATTGCTTGGTTCACAATCCATATGACCCTTCGGACCTAGCACCCCCCATCCTAGAGCTGTTCTAATGCCGTACGGTTCGGAGGGAGAACCTCTTACGATTTCCAAAGGACACAAGGCTTGTGGGCAATTATTCCCTATGAGCAAACCGATTTCAATATTTTTATTGACAGGAAAGATGTTTTCTTTTAAACAACTTAAATGATCGAATTTTCTAATAAGTTCTGGATTAGGTATATCCTCATAACAACCTGGGATATCTGGGCGTGTGTAGAACTTGTAAGGCAATTCAACTATCTCTTCCGTTTGTAAACCTTTAATTATGACGTCCGTTAATCTATAACAACTGACTCGACTCTGAGACAGGACAGTTCGAAGCTCGAGGCTTGTTGCAATGCCCGGTAACCCTAACTTTTCTTTAATACTTTCTTTGAGGAAACAAGCATCGCTCCCGTCGTCTAAAAATGCATAAGTCACGACTTGATTTGACGGATTATTTTTATCTATCACCCTAACCGGTATAATGTGGGACATTGTAGATAAGCATACTTTGACTTCCCGAGAATCGCTAGTGTGCACGTCCGCTATGACAGTTTGCGTGCTAATCTCATTTATATTTTCTGAAATATTTTTATCTTTGACGTCTTTCTTGTTTACAATTTTTGAATTGTCATCAACGACACCATCTCGGTGTAGACAAGTCGGATGTTTTTTCAGGCACTTTTCACACGATAGTCGTCTGATACATCCTTTGCTACTATGGCCCCGTTTTAAACAGCCAAAACACAAATTTTTGTTTTGTACGAACTTAATTCTTTCGTCTAAACTAGTTTTATTGAAGTCTTTACACTTAACAAATTCATGCGAACCGTTATTGCAAAATAAACATTTTATTTCACGAGATTTGGGGACGTCGCTTGACGTTTTATTAGTGCTACTAGTGCTTGGGGTATTAGACTCTAGTAAGTAACTATTGGCTTGTTTCGGTTTGGTCGCATCTTTATAACCTTTATAACTCTTAGATGGCGTATGATAGACTGGATGGTTTATGCGCCTTATGTACGAGTCAAGAACCCTTGATAAGTCCTCAATAGTTTCGTTACCGTTCTTATATTCTATCACTTGAATCCATTTATCAAACACTTTGGTTGGTAAACGACTTAAAATTTTCTTAAGACAAATTTTCGTATTTATTTCTTTTAACGAATGTCTATCGAGGACTTTACAAGCTGTTCTGACGGTATCGGCGAAAGTTGTCAAGCCCGAGACATCGTTCCACATAATATTAGGACCTTCCGTGAGTTTATTTACCCAAGACTCAGTAATAGCCACCCCACTTCCGAATCTCTCCTCAAGCAACTCCAATAGACCTTCATACGAAAGGGACATGTTGGAATCGGCTACTTTCTTAGCCTCACCTTCTAGAAAGTTACGTAACAAGGACTTTTTTATAGGGTTAGGGAGAATCCCATCTTCCAAATGAATTCGAATTTCCTCCCTAAAGATAGGAAACTTATGGCTTTCGCCGTTAAATTTATAAGTGGCTGACGAATTTATCAACTGAATTTTCGTCATCACAGTAAGCGAGTCTATTGGATTTACTGGAGGGGGTTTCGCAATGTTACCTTTATTATTTATATTTAAATTTTTGACTGATACTTTACTGACATTGTCAGATTTGACAGATTTAATACTTTTAGCATCGCTTAGAGCACTGAAATGAAAGGACCCAACAGATTCGGGAATAGAAACAAACCCTGGTTGGCTTCCGCTATCCCTGCCCTCTTTGCTGGGATTGCCCTCACCATTATGATTACCTAGGGTTTGGGCGGGAACTTGATCTTCATCTGGTTTATTCAAGATGAAATCCTCAAACAAGGATTCCTTTTCAGAAAGGATTGTCTTAATATCTACTAGATACTTGCTATTGACGGAAACGAGATCATTAAAATGGTCAGATTTTTCTTTCTTCTTGTTGTATTCTGACTTAAATTTAGCGAGATGATTGCTAAACTGAATAATAAGAAGTTTTATACTACTCAGGGCAGAACTTAGCACTTTTTCCGAACCGTTCTCCTGATGTTCGAGAAGAAGATTTACGCTCGTTAGCTCTTTCTTAATTCTTGCTTTGAGCAAACGAAGCGCTGATTCGGTATCAACATAAAGATTGTTGAAGCCCCTTTCAGATAACACCCTTAGACGACTTAGACTACGCACAGATCTAGTATCAGACTTACCAGTCTCAGACAGATGATCTTTCTTCTCACTTCTTAGACTCATTGCAAGGACAGCTTGATTCTTAAATACCTTTTACTGTCGCTGTCGTAAGACAGCGCGGATAAAACAGAAACTTTAAACGAAAGTAAATCCTTTTACTGAACAACGTAACAAATTAACAATAACTTGATAGCGCTAACGTCCGTAAAAGGTATTTAACCTGTCCTCTTGATGTCTTGATTAAGAATGAACTAGAATAATTTAATTTGACAAATAGAAAGTCAAAGTTGACATCAAGAGGCAAGTTAAATACCTTTCATAACATTGCGCCAGCGACTAATATAATCAATATTTCCTGTTTTGCTGTCATTCAATGTTTATCTATCACAAATTTGAGACCCGTCAAAATAAAAATTGCGTAAATATTGGATATGGCAAAACAAATAAACATAACTTGCGGATTTTTTCCGACTAACTTTCCGCACAGCAAAATTTGCTGAAAACTAATTAAATTCTGCTGAAAGATGGCTAAAAGTATTAAAAAAATGCATTGTCATCGTGTTCTGAGCTATGCTAAAAGTTTCAAATGTCTAGCTATTCGGGAAGTTAGTTAGAAATCGATTGCCAGATTTGTACCGGACAAACAAACAAACAAACAAGAATGCAAGCTAATAAAAACGTAGTAAAATATTATGATTTTTATTTTTTTTAAAAAAAGTAGTACGGTTAAAAAAAAATTGAAAAAAGAAAAGAAACTGCATTGATATAAAATAAAGGAGCGAACTAAAAGGGTTTTTTGGCCCTTCATAGGTCAAAGAATCCTGAATCAAAATTAATAATAGTTGGATATAAAATTTTCATTAGGGAATAATTAATTATACGAAGTTGGTTCTAGTTTTGTATTCATATTCACACAATGTAAGTCATCCTCATTTTCAAATAAATGTTTCAAACAATTAAAATTGACAAATGATCTCGACTTTCCTTCATCAAACAGTTTCTTTTATTAAATATTTTAATAATTTGTCTTTCAATTATCTTTTGCTTTTTATTTTATTAAATATTTTAATTAATTAAGTTTTTTACTGTCGCTAGAGAAAGAGATTAATTAGTTTAAATGATTAATAACCAAAATTATGATATTAACTAGAACTAAAGTTTAATAGTATAAACGTATTAATTAAATTATATACAAACCTGTGACAATAAAATTCAATTCACAATTATTTTTGTAAACTCGTACTAAAGTTTTTTATCTACATAATTATTTCTTCCTAGAATTTTTAATTATTAGTTGTTTTGCGTTTTACTAGTTAAATAATAATCATTATTGAACATTTTATCAAAATTTATATTAATAATAATTAGTTCCGGTACCTTAAAAAGGTAATTTTCAAAATATAAAATAATTTTTTTAAGTTTTTGGTAGTTTTCATACTACGGAAAGATTAAATTTTACTTTAAATCAAATTATAATTATCAATAACTGCGGGAGACATACAGAGAAATATAGACCCCTGCACCGGGACTCAAACCACGGGTCCTCCTATTAATCCGTTACAGGCGCTCTTATACCAACTTGAGCTATACGGAAGAATGATTTTTCTCTGTCGTTACCGATACAAATTCCCCGAATCCAAGCTTTCAATCTTATTCTACAAATCTAGAGAGCCAAATATTCACGGCAATAACACTAGACCGAGAATTAACGCTTATAATTATAAAGTACTCAATTAGTACCTGTACCTAGTACAATCTATTAGAAATTCAAATTTTTTAAGTTTTTGGTAGTTTTCATGCTACGGAAAGATTAAATTTTACTTTAAATCAAATTATAAACATATCGAGTGTTTTTAATTAATTTTAACAGCATTTCTATTTCATGTTTTAGCAGCACGTCTAAAGGCTTACTTTGAGCTTATTTGGTATCTTTATGTAACACGTTGGCAGCCCTGAGCCCTTCATCGGCTGTTGCGCCACGAAATATTAATATTATGAACATGTAGGTTGTTTCAAAGCTATAACTAGGAAAACATTGTAATATAGACACAAGGAAAATTAAACTGGTGGGTAGTTACCACCAAGTATCATATCTTACAGCCAGTGTAAACATCCTTCAAGTATACCTTACTATACACATATATATTATATGTATACATTAGTTATATTCCCTTAAAACTGCAACTGCTGCAATCTAACACTAAGATAATCTGCGTGTTAAAGCAGTTGTGGGGAGAGAATATAAGGAGCCTTTCGAATCCGACGTCAGACACTTACCTTTTTACAGTTCTATGTGAATGTATTATTCTGTATTATTCTTATATTATATTAATGTGAAAAATAATAAAGTGTTTTCAATTTTTAAAAAGTTATATTTTTATTTGAATAACATAAATGGCGCAGTCCGTAGGACAGGCAGAGTAATTAAAATTGACTCTGGGACGAATTGATTTTCTCAAAAAATTGGAATAATCAAGTTCGTTTTTACGATTTACCGTCGAACCGTGTCCGAATATTATCGAGTGAGTGGAACACCAGAAAACGGATCACCATATTGGATATGATTCTCCTATTGCTGTAAGTTCACCACATGTTAAATTCTACAATAATTAATTTAAAATTTCCATTAAGAAAAAAAAAAAAAAAAAAAAAAAAAAAAAAAAAATATATATATATATATATATATATATATATATATATATATATATATATATATATATATATATATAAATTAGATAAAATAATTAAAATAAACTTATTAAGATTTTTGCTATAATTGTTAAATTGATTATAATACCAAAATGACCGAAAGACAAGTAAATTATTAACTTCTGAAATTGTATGTTACTGCGATTAGATAATAGGATACCCCCATATGATGAGGGCAATCCTAATACATTATCCATATTTTTGGGTAATGCAGAAAGTTTAATATCGACATTCGGATCCTCTATTCCAAATTATTATATTAATGAATATATTTTAAAGGCAATTTTAGGGAAGCTGACAGGCAGAGCTTTGAATACCGTAGGTACTAGGACTGACTTACAGACTTAGAGGAAATTAAACAACTTTTAATCTCACATTTTGGGGACCAAAGAAACATAGAATGCCTGGTCAGAGAATTAATAAATATGTTTCCAAATAGGAACGAAAGTCCCCATGCCTTCGGCATAAGATGCCAAGATGCCAAGAGCTTGATAATATCCAAAGTGAATAGTTTAGAATTGTCAACCGAAGAAAGAAAAGCGAGCATAAAAACTTATGATGATCTAACACTGGCAACTTATATTAGAGGATTGTCAAGTAACATTCAAAATAGCATTCGCCTGAGAAATCCTATCAGTTTAGAAATGGCCATGACATATGTCATAGAGGAAGAAAATTGTAATAATTCAGTTAGACAATTGAGTACATTAAGAAATAATAACAATAATTTTCCTCAAACTTTTGGGAATAATTCAAACTATAATAATCAGAAAAGAAATTATACTAATGCAAACAATAACTTTAATAATAGGTCGAATAATAACAATAGAAATAACAATATGTTTAATAATCCAAATAGGAATAATAACAGATTTAATAATAATAATTATAACCCTAACAGATTTAATAACAATAACTATAATCCTAACAGATATAATAATAATAATTATAATCCTAATAGAAATAATTATAATACTAATAATAATTATAATACAAATACTAATAATGGTGCTAACAGAAATCAACCAACTCCAATGGAAGTAGACCCATCGTCTAGAAATACTAGACTATATGCTCAAAATGCTAATCCGGTTGAAGATCAAAACTTGTTTGTAGACGAACAGGATTTTCACAATTATGCCTCAATTGTATAAACAAGTTAAGTAACAATAAAATTAATGATAATTATGTAAATAAAATTAATGTAAAATCTAGCAGAAAATATAATAGAATAAATAGGTGTCGTACAATTACATCTATGTAATAATGACGATTTACCATTTATTAAAATTCCAGATTTAAATATTAAATTACTCATTGATACAGGGAGATCAAAGAGTTTCTTGAGTCCTGAAATTGCAAATAAATATTTTAAGGAAAATATATATAAAGAAAAGATTAAAGTTGAATCTGCTCATGATACTTCCATTCATGATCACGTTTCTATAATTCAGTTGTTTAATATTTTTAAGTCAAAGGAACTTGATAAGTTCTATATTTTTAGGTTTTAAAATCTTCATAAGTTCTATATTTTTTAGGTTTAGGATTAAAAGGATGGTCATATACTGTCATACAGTGTGTGTCAAATGTTTGTTAGTGCGTCTACAGCGCTGGAAAGTAAAATCCATATGGTTGGGAGCCAATAAGAGTTTAGGATTTTAAAATTCTGAATTCTCATTGGTTCCCCATCCTATTTGGTTCACTTTCCCGCGCTGTCAACGCACTAACAAACATTTCGATGGCTAATAAGTGATACCTCATAACTAACAAAATGGTGATTTTGAGGTTTTATTATACATTGGCCTTGGAAGGCTTGTCTGCAAGTACGTGCGAGATCTCGTAAGTGAAAAAAAAAATCCTTCACATACAAAATGGGCAGTTGTGACATCTCGTATAAGAATCGCAATCTATTTGTTATGTGATACCTTATAACTACTCCTCGTATGTGTTTTGGTGAAGATTAGTTGTGATACCTCATAACTGAGCTGGTATGTGTTTCTGGTGTATGTGTTTTGGTGAAGGTTAGTTGTGATACCTCATAACTGAGCTCGTATATGTTTCTGTATGTGTTTTGGTGAAGGTTACTGGTGACACCTCATAACTGAGCTGCAAATTCGTGAGACCTCGTATGTGTTCACTTTATTAAAGAAGTGAAATAGTGAGAACTCGTAACTACATTATTTTATGAACTGTTATAATTTGACAGTTACCAATGTTTCAGAAGGGTTACATGTTATACAAATTTATAAAACACGTAAAAAACTTAGTCAGTTAAATTAAATTTATTCTTTTAAATAGTATTTTGTTCCTCCTGTAAACCTGGCATTTTGAAGATACGATGTATCACTTATTGGCCATCGATTTGGCATAGACTTTAGTCTATTTATCAACGTACTCATTAATAAAAATTAATTACGAACAAGTTTGTTTTCTTTAAGCGTTTTAAGGGCTAAAAAATCGTGACAATTAAGAATACATTAGGTTCTATTAATTTAAAACATTAGATACCTAATTTTCGAAGTTATATTAAAAGAAATTTGCGAAGAGGTAGAACCTTAATTATAGTTTGGAAACTCTTCACAAAAACCTCCAGTTGAATTTATTACTTTCACTTACACTATAGTTTATCTTTGTCTCGAGCTTTTCCTTCGATTTATTTATCTTTTAGTGAAACTCGACTGTAATTAAATTCAGTTGTAAAATTTAAATACAGAATTGCAGGGAATAAAGATTTATTGATTAGTCCCACTAATTTGTTTTCGTGTTTTTTTCCAATTTAGTGCATTGATAACTTCACCATTCCAAGCTATTTGATTAAAACAAAATCTACCAAAACACTCAAATAACTTTCTCATGTACTAAGGAACACTGAAATTTAATCCTACAGTATCTAATATAATGGCAAGTACTTGCATCAAGTAATTTTTAGTAGATTATTAAGCATGTCCGTTATTATATTATGAAATAACTTTTATTTACGATTGATACGAAATATAAACATTATATCTCTGTTTAGATACGTAGAAAGTGATTATTTACGTCCTTGTATTCAGTGCGCATGCGCGTCTCATAGTTCTGAAGAATTCCTCTTCTTTACCACGCTAGCGCGGTAAAGAAGAGGAATTCTTCAGCTTTACGCACGATTAGTGAGTTTGTTTACATTTAACAAAACTAATTTGCGTTTAATAAACGTAATTGTTTAAATCAAGTTTTTTGTGAAAATCAATGAGTAATTTAAATGATTGTGACGAATATGAGGAGAATAATACTCCTCCAGAAATAATTCGCCACAAAATACAACTAATGAATTAATGTTATCTTTATCAAAAGAGAAATACGAACTTGTATACAGGAAGTTTATTTTTTTCTGTATTTATTATTTAAATCTAACAATCGTAGATAAAGTACGGTACGCAACTCGTGCGAAAACGGCATTTTGCATTGCTCGTGTGGTTTTACTACCCTCGCTATCGCTCGGGTGCAAACTCCACACTCGCATGCAAAATGCTACTTTCCGCAGTCGACGCGTAATGTACTATTATCTACGATATATATATAGTATATATATATATACTATTGATACGAAATATAAACATTGTATCTCTGTTTAGATGCGTAGAAAGTGATTCTTTACGTAGTTGTATTCAATGCGCATGCGCGTCTCATAGTTCTGAAGAAATCCTCTTCTTTACCACGCTAGCGCGGTAAAGAAGAGGAATTCTTCAGCTTTACGCACGATTAACGAGTTTGTTTACATTGTTAACAAAACTAATTTGCTGTTCTTTTATTAAAGTAACTGTTTATATATCGAGTTTTAAGTGAAAAACAATGAGTTAATCAAGTGACTTTGACGAAAATGTGGAGAATAATACTCCTCCAGAAATAATTAATTCGGCAAAAAATACAACTCAAGAATTAATGTCATCTATATCAAGAGAGAGATACGAACTTACTCACAGCAAGTTTATTTTTTCTGTATTTATTATTTAAATCTAACAATCGTAGATAAAGTATGGTACTCAACTCGTGCGAAAACGCCATTTTGCATTGCTTGTGAGGTTTTACTACCCTCGCTGTCGCTCGGGTGCAAACTCCATATACTCGCATGCAAAATACTACTTTCTGCACTCGACGCGTAATGTACTATTTTTTTATTTCCCCATTCTGCTACACATGATAATAAAAAATATAAACAAATTTAGGTGGAAGGCCCAACAAAATTAAACGGTCTCTAGTTCGATCCCCCGGGGGGTCACAATGTTTTTTATCAGTAATGACAACAAGGTATATTAAATGTTTTCAGGAAATGTTCATCGCTCTATAACTAGGCATCGCGTGGCTTTATCATTGAAGCGAGCGTATTGCAATGAAATACTGAATATTGAAATTTATTTATCATGATGCAGTGGCGTAGGAATTCATTTTTGACGGGGGTGACTCGGCACCTCCACTAAGGGGGGGGGGGGGGGGTAGATACTTTATAGTCCCTTCAAACCTAACGGGGGGGGGGGGGGGGGCTCAAGCCCGATAGCCCCCCCCCCCCCTCCCCGTTCCTACGCCACTGTCATGATGTCATTTATTTATTTATTTATTTATTAAACATATTTTAAGAGTCCTCAACAGCTGAAGCCACAAGTGAGGCACTCTATTACATAACAAACATACTATAATTACGCCTAAAAAAGTAACAAAAATTAAAAACCTCCCAATCAGGTGAGAGGTTACGAGATTTAAGTAAAAAAAACCAAGATAAAAAAAATATAAAAGCAATAACAAATAATTAAGTAACAACTAAACATTTTTACAAAAATTATTATAAAAAAAAACGACTAGCTTAAGAAGAAGACTAGAAAAAAAAAAAAAATAAATAAAAAAAAATAAATAAAATTTCAGATCACTCCAGAAAGGACAACACGGAACGGAGATTAGACAAACACAACAAATCAGAACAGTTAACGAGGGAGTTGCAGGACGAAACACATCTGACTAAGGGACAACAGTCTGACAACTCCTTAATATAGAGAGGGCGACCAGCTCTCCTACCAGGGGGTAGTATAACAATTTGGTCCTGAACTTGAGAACAGAAAGTCTTACCAGACAAGCAGTTCACCAAGAACAGAACCTCATGGGCCTTACGCCTCTTATACAAGGGGTCCAGCTTGAGCCGATCACACAAAGATTCATACTTGTAAAACACACGCCGAAACATATACCTGAAATAACATGCGCGGACAAATCTGCGCTGAATATTCTCAATGATTCTGGACTTAGTTGCACCATAGACATTCCACACAGGAGTTACATATTCAAGGAGAGGCCGTACGAGGGATTTGTAGAGAAGAAGAAAACACTCAAGAGATAGATTATGAGTGATCCTACGAATTAAACCAAGGCGTTGGTTAGCCTTACTAATCAAGGCGTCGAGCTGACCATCAAATCTTAGCCTACTGTCAAGGATAACACCCAGATCTCTTACTGAAGAAACTCGAGGAAGAGTAATACCATTTAAGGAGTAGGGAAAGGGTATAGGAGACAAGGAGCGAGAGAAAGAAATAACCTGACTTTTTCCAACATGTATCTCCATATTATTATCGGAACACCATTGAAGAACAAGGTTGATTGAAGATTGAAGTTCAAGATAGGAGTAGAAATTATCTATAGCTCGCAAAATTTTCAGGTCATCGGCGTATAATTCAAACAGACAGTTATGCAGAACATTACCGAGGTCATCAACAAATATACTAAAAAGAAGAGGACCCAAGATAGAGCCCTGGTGGACTCCAGAGGAAGCGGAATAATAAGATGAGGTATGTGGACCGAGACGCACGGAACAGGTACGGGAAGAAAGGTAGGATTGGAACCAATGAATAAGGACTGGACTGAAATTCAAAGAGGTAAGTTTGGAAAGGAGTATACCATGGTCAACTCTATCAAAGGCCTTAACGAAGTCAAAATAGACAGCATCCACCTGAGTCCCACGAGATACAGACGAACCAACACAACTAAGGAAGGAAACCAGGTTAGTAGCAGTTGAACGGGATGGACGGAAACCATGTTGGTGAGGATTCAGGAGAGGATCAATCTGAGGAGAAAGGTAAGAGTGCACAATACGCTCAAACACTTTACAAAACACATTACACAATGAGATGGGACGGTAATTACTAACAGACAAGCGATCACCAGACTTATAGATGGGAACAATGAGAGCTGAATTCCACAGAGAAGGAAAAATGTGGGAATCAAGGCTCAGGTTAAAAATATATTCTAAAACAGGTGCCAAGTAGCTAGAACAACCCTTAACAAAGAAAGCAGGAATGTTGTCATTACCTGAACTCTTGGTAGGTTTTAAACGACGAATAGCGTTGATAATATCACTGGTAGATACGCGAGGAACGTTAATTACATTGAGAGGTAAAGGAGAAAACGGGGACACATGATTAAAGGGAGACGAGTTTACAAACACAGAACTGAAGTGATCTGCAAACACCTCTACTAAAACTTTTGGATCTGACTCCACAGACTGGGAGACAGTAAGTTTAGGTGATTCATTATTAATACCGCGAACATTGTTTACATGCTTCCAAAAACAATTTACATTAGCTTTAATAGAATGTTCTATTTTACACTTATAACGGGTAAAATCAGATTTAAATTGAGATTTGGTCATTCTTCTGTAAATTCGAAATAAATTATAATGTATGCGATAACCGGAGACCGAGAATTTACGACAATGATAGTTTTTCTTTTTAATAAATGAACACAGTGAAGAAGAATACCACTTCGGAAAACGGGATTTCTTAGTAGAAAAACACGGTATGAAGTAATCTAACAGAGATTGTAGTCGGGTCGTCATAGTTTCCACGCAATAGTTGACATCAGAGTTTTCATACACATCCGACCAGTCAAGCGTTGCGAGTGCAGCAGTAAGCCCAGTGTAGTCGCCGGCAGCATAATTGCGACGGACAGATGTCACAGATGAAGCCTCTCTAGGACATCTGACGGAGGAGAGGTGAATATGAAGACTAGGGTGGTAAGTGTCTTCTTTAACCAAAAAGTCAGGACTACGAGACACCTGTACGTCCCGATTAGATAGAACTAAATCAAGAAGTTTGTTAAAGGAGTTCTTGATATTATTAAACTGGGATAGATTTAACTCATGCGTAAAATTGAAAAGAGCAAGGGCTCGATCTTTTTTGTCTTGCCGACTGCCTGCGTACATAAGTTTGTTCCAATCAATATCAGGGGTATTGAAATCACCCAAGAGAAATATAGAAGATGAGGCAGGAAAACAATCGGATAAAGTTTCAAAATAATTAGTTAAAACGGATAACTGAAGATGATCAGGGAAATAAGCGCAGCCGATAAAAACAGAGTTATGTTGCAGTATCAGCTCAACCCACACAGACTCAACATCACCTTCGAGATCTTTTCTTCTTATGTATTTCAGGTGTGTAGAAATAGCCAGAGCAACACCACCGCCTCTAGCCCCACCAAAAGCATCGTAATTTCTATCAGTTCGTTCAACTGAAAAGCGATCTGGAAAAAACATAGGATCTGAGCACGTCGAATCAAACCAGGTTTCAGTAAGGGCAATTATATCACTAGAGCAAGCAGACGAAGAAAGAAAAAACTCATTGGCTTTAGTACGAAGCCCACGAACATTCTGATAAAGAACTGATAAGGTCATAAAAAGTTATTTAGATCGCTCCTCCTGGATCACACCTGTCCCAATCATTGATTTTTCAAGCCGGCCACGAAAAGGCTTAACTAAAGAGCCAGCAGGCCAGATATCAGCGTTGTGAATTACGTTAAATTCGGGTTCAGGCACATCTATGTGAAAAGACGCGTACTTGTCAGACCGTGTTAGCAACCTGGTGACCAAAATATCTGTTATGTTGGCCTCCTCTTTCAAAACAGATTCAACATCCTCAGCTGATGTACTAGGATCGAGTCTAGTAACAAAAAGAGCAGAGCGACGTTTAACAACTGCTAATTTTGATCCGTTTTTAGAACCCACAATAACAGGTGGACGAGTGCGATTTTTGCTGTCATTAGAACGTCTACTAACCACAGTAAAGGGACGGTCATCATCAGATGCATTATTGCTAGTCAACTTAGAGGTGTGCACATCAGTTGCCCCAGATGAAAGGCAGGGCGAGGCCGCGCGCTCGGTTAGAGAAGGTTGAGCAGGGTACGTAGGAACGGTGTGAACGTCGGATCGAGAGGTGGAGGAGGGAGGTCTAGAGAGGGGGGACGCCCTTTGGTCTCGAGCGGTAGGAGGTGGAACAGCTGGAACAGTGGGAGCAACGCCACTGCGTTGCGTAGATCGGGGAAGGGTTATGTTCACTTGTTTAGTCACATCTACATAACTACGATTATAATTACGTAGCTCAGGTAAAGAGAGCATTTTTCGTAGTTCAGCATTTTCAGCCATTATAACATCTATTTTATTTTCGAGAGATGTCACTTTAGCAGATAGATTTTTCACAAGATCAACAGTAGCGGCTGAATTTTTGAGGATTTCAATAATCGCTTCATTCTCAAAGGAGACGGCTATGGGTGACTTAATTACATAGTTTTTTAATTTAGAAGAATCACTTACCTTAGAGGGTGTCACTACGGTGTCATCATTCTTAGAAGATTTACAGAAGGTGCAAGTATAACTGTCTCGCATGAATTCGAACTCATTTTCCGTGATTTTTAGACATTCGGCGTGAGCAAGTTTGTTACAAATTTTACACGCTAACGCATTACTTGTTGAAAAAATTTGTTTCGAGCATAATAGGCAGCTTAAAGCTGAGACCGGATTATTTCTGGTGCTAATAGTTCTTTCATTTTTAGAACCCATTGTAATGGGAGAAAACAGTTAACGAATAACCACGAACAGATAACAGAACAACAACAAGAGATAATGATTAGAACTGTACAAGACCGAGTCCAGTCTACTACTGAATAGTTGAAGATAAGTGGAAGAGGGCAGTGTGGGGTAGAGTGGGGGTACTCTACTACTTTTACAAGCTATTATTGTCGAATTTGTTTAATTTTTCAATATGTCCATATTGTGTTGATTTTTTACATGAATTAAAGTATCAATTAAGCAAAAGTTAAAGAGCGCAAACGGTTGAAATTAATATAAGGCTATCTGCGGGCTACGTTTGACAAACCATCCAAATTTCATAAAAATCAGATGAGTATTTTTGAAGAAATAGATGTAAATAAATGTATGTTGAAGAGAAACAAATGGGCACAGAAGGTTGAAACTTATATAGGACCAACAATGGGCTAACTTTAAATGGCTAAACAAAATTCATTTGCAAGATTTGACCCGAACATACATACAAACATTGCAAGTTAAATAAATACTTGTAAAAATAATCTGTTTTTGAATCTCTAATACCCTGTAGACCTTACAAAGATACTTAGAAGCAAAATACGAAAGGTAATCTACTACTACAGTATTATTGCTTGTTTAGAGCTTTGAGGTAATATATTGAGGGGGGGGGGGATGGATAAAACGTTAAATATTATTGCAAGGGATAAAAAAATTATAAAAATGTTCGTAGCAGGGTCGTATTGAACGCTAAACAAACCAATATTCTTCTTATGAATTATTCAATCATTTTAGAAAAGGAAACGGCAATAAATTATTAATATACATATAAATTGCTAATTTACTCCCTTTTTTCTTATTTACATTAGATTCCTTGTTTATAGTTTTATTTACCTTTTCTTTTGTGTGTGTGTGTGTTGAAAATAATTTTGAAAAAGGAAGGGTTTTGTTTATATTTCGTGCATTATGTAAATTGGATTTTTTTTTCTTAGGTTATTCATTCATATTCACTTAGGTAAAATAAGGTTCAAGGTTTGGTGTGTAGTAAAGAGTTCTTTATTCACAAGGAAAAATCTTTGTAAATGGACATTTTTTAAAAAAGAAGGTTTTTTAAAAATTTAGGTTGTCTTCTTTAGTTAAGTCGACGTACGATTAGATTAACACTCGTACCCAGAATTTCGTAGACAAGCAAATGCTGAACAATATTTTAACTATACCATATATATAAATTAAAGTATTTGAATTATTGACAAAAAAAAAAAAATCGTTCAAAATATATATAAAAAAATGTGAGACTCTCACGCATTAGTTCTAGAAACAGTTGTTTTCACGTATTATTCTCTTTGCATTAGTAGAAAATTTTATTATTTCAGGATTAAGAAATAGGTATGTGGAATTTAATTGAAAAATAATATATTTTCATAACATTTTAGTGAATTATAAAGAAAAAGCATGAAAACAACATTTATATAATATATATATATATATATATATATATATATATATATATATATATATATATATATATATATATATATATATATATATATATATATATTATTATTATTATAATGTATATAATATAACGGTTGTATACCAATTCTGTGTATATAAAAATCTACTTCCGTGGAGCAATGGTTATCATTTTTATGCCTGCTGAAACAGAGGTTATTGGGTCGAGACTTGTCCAGGTGAAAGATTTTTATAGGGGTAAATCAACTGCTGACTTAAGCCGGCAGTTGATTTACCTTTAAAAAAATCTTTCATTTAGACGAGTCTCGAAACGCAAACTTCGTTACATACAATTTAGTTTCAACCAAGCCAATTTACTCTACTGCACCTAAAGAAGTTTTACTTAGAAACATTTCAACCCCCAGTTTTTGAGGGACGAATTTACACAATATAACATAAGAAATTTTAGTCTTTTGTACTTTAGGAGATGAGGTGAGTTGCAGACAGACAGACAAGCACAGGAATGTATAAGAGTCCTTGTTTTCGGGCCCTAAAAATAATTAGTATTAAATAAGATTTAATATTGAATGACATACTTGGAGATATTGTTTCCGGCTCTAAGAAGCTCTGAGATGTGGGCGTAGTTGTGTTGCCTGTGTAGTAGTGAATCTCTTCTCGTACGAACTGAGCCATAATGCACAGCGTGAACGTGAAGTACAACTGCAACAGAAAAGTAAACATATAAGTAATTCAACCCATCAGCCAAATTTGGTTTTAATGAAAATAATATGTTTACAGTAGTCTCGTTTATCTGGACCCCGCTAGTCCGGACATTCGTATAATCCGGACGGGCCAAAAACTATGTACAAATTGGAACCAGGGCCTGTTAAGATTTATTAATTGTTAAGATAATTGGAGTTTCTGCTTTTATTGTCTATTAAAATGTATAAAATTGTTCATAGTATAGTTTATAGGTGTATATTCAAACAGTCTAACACGAGGAATACACGGTATTTTGTTAAAAATTAACAGATTTAAGAATAAGTAAGAACATCGATAAATCTGTTTCGGTTCCATAGAAATGTAGGGCGGAAGATATAAAGGAAGTGTATTCCAGGAAGTACAATTATATTATGTGACTGAGATGGGGAAGGGTTTTAAGAAACATGTAGCGGCGGCTCAACCCAGTTCCGTAAAATTTAGCCAAGCCAATTAGACACAACAATGTCTAATGTATCAACTTTTTGTGAAATGATTATGGCTCCTCGAATTTCATATCGGAACTCAGCCTGTTTCTCAGGAAGTCCCTTCTATATATGCCACCTGCGCAATAAATAGATTGTCATTTTATTTTAATTCATTTGATATTTGACATGACTGGTGACAGAACAGCTCTTAACTTAAATAGTGGACCTACGTTGTTTGCACCTAAGCATGTTTTGGCGACTAATAGAAGTAATTTTTACAATAAAAACCTCGATTTTAATAGTTTTACTCTTCAAAAGCTTGTTCTACAGACACATTAAAACTGATTCCGTTTAATCCGGACTTTCGGTTCTCCGGACTGGGTTCGGTCCCGTTAAACCCGGATTAGCGAGACTCTACTGTATATGAATAGTGAACCCACAAATGACCAAGGTCCAAACACTGTACCACTGACCTATAGTGCAAACATTGAACTATCATGTGATAATAAACAGTTTACGGTTTTCCGGTGAAATCCGCGTCACGAAAGGGTTAAAGTCCGACGTTTCATTCGCTTTCACTACTGGAAGCATCTTCAGGGGTGTGGTGCATCGAGATGTTGACTCGAAGCTACAACAAGACATACTCACGACTGGAGCTGAATAAATCGCGGAGAAGACGAAGGAGAAACAGAAGCAGAAGTTTGACCTTGTGATAAAAAAGTAGAGTAATTTTGAGGACATATGAGTACTACTAGCTTCTGTCAGCAGGGATCACAACAGAGTGGTAAGGGAGGCTATGGAGATGGAGAACAAAACCAGAGTACTTCAACAGAGAGGATGGATTCACTCTTTCCCGGACCTTGAAACCTCTGTGTCAAAACTCTTGACCTGAGTAGAAAACTCTCTCACTGTGAAAGCGAAACGTCGGATTCCAATCCCTTCGTGACGCGTATTTAATCGGAAAACTAAGCTGTTTATAACGAGTCTACCCGCGGAAGCCTTCGTACTAAGTTCTCAGGGGATAATTTAAATTAGAGATTAGATGGGTCTTGATCGACTGATGGAACCGGCGGAGAATAGGCTGAGGGCTCAAGCCCCTAGAGCTCCTGTGTGTTAAATTAGAGTGTTGTTATCTGTGTTAAATTAGGATTTTTTAATTGTTTAAACTTTTCTTTGCTTCCCATAATACAATGCAAGCGTAATTTTATCGGTGTATCAATCATATTGCAATTCTCACTTCTTTTTAGTGATTCATATTTTACGATTTTGGTAGTATTCATACTACGGAATGATTAAATTTTAATTTAAATCAAATTATAATTATTATAACAGAGAAAAATACATCCCGGCGCTGGAGTGTATTTTTCTCTGTCTGTTTCCCGTAGTTAATAATAATTATAATTTGATTTAAATTAAAATTCTTTTTAGTGATAATTACATGTTATAGACTATATTATTATAGTTATATGTTATTAGACTATACATACCCCTTCCGAACGAATTAAACTTTAAACGGCCTGGGTTCCTGCCCTCCCAAGAAAAATAATCCTCATTAAGCTTACTTGTTCTAGTTTAGTCTGTTCCAGTAGCTAGTTTTGTTTGTTCTAGTAGCTAGTTTTGTTTGTTCCAGTACCTAGTTTACTATTTTCCTTGTAGTTTAGTTCTGTCTAGTAGTTTAGTCTGTTCCAGTAGCTAGTTTTGTTTGTTCTAATAGCTATAGTTTAGTTTTTCCTTGTAGTTTTGTTCTGTCAAGTAGTTTAGTTTGATTTTATTAGTTTAGTTTGTTCCCGTAGCTAGTTTAGTTTTTCCTTGTAGTTTAGATTAATTGTTCTAGTTTAGTGTGTTCCTGTAGCTAGTTTGGATTGCTCCAGTAGCTATTTTAGATTTTCTAGTAGCTCTAGTTTCTTTTAGTAAGTTACTTTTATATATTTTATTAGGTTATAAAGCTGGAGTTGTTGTTTAATATTAAATTGTACCACATTATATCCTTTAGAGAAGGTATTACAATTTGTTTTTTTGCTAAAGTATCTTTTTATTAGGAAAAAAGAGCTTAAGAGGTTTTACAAGTAGGTTTGGCCCTTTTTATCTTTTCAAGTTCAGACGGAGCTCTTATACGAACACAACATAAAAGCGGAGAAATCTTCAAATTACGACTGCTTTTCACGAAAAAAAAAAAAAGTTTCTGAAGACAGAAAGAAAAACTAGAATGAAAAAGTGGATTGGGGCGCGTAGGGATCTCGGGTGAATCACAGCACTGCTCGTCCCTCGTTTTTGTAAGACCCCCCCCCCCCCTTCCTGCTTACCAGTCCGGACAAAATTCAGAACCCAACTTTTCTTTTTTTCCTCCATTTCTCTTTATGTGTCCTGTTTTTCTAACATAGTTTTTCCAAAAGAATGTCAACTACTGAGAAAGGAAAAAAAAGGAAAGAAAACACGAACTTGGTATATAAAAGCGAGAAAACCCCATTCGGATCTGCTTATACAATTTTCTTCTTTTTTTTTTTTGGACATAAGAGACAGTTCAGTCTATGTTTAGAGAAAAATAAAAATAAAATAAATAAACGACCACAAGAACGTGTTATTTCAGATAATTCGTTCCCTCTGGTGACATAATGACTGCATTAATGTAGACAAATGTATTTTTTAAATAAAATAAACTTTGCATTGTAAATTACTTCCTTAGTAAGCAAGTAATAAACACTTGAATGAAAAAAAGAAACTGATAATTGATGTGGCACATAGCATCCTTGCGTCCTATTATTGGACTAATGACCATATGAGAATAACATAATGTATATAACCACAGTCAGAGTTAAAAAAGATTTCTAATCCCAGTAATATGAAATTTAAAGAATGGTAGTTTGAACCTATTTCGATTCCCAGAAATATGAAATTTATTTTAATTTAATATTTAATGTGCGCAGACGTTTGAGATTAATATGCGAACTTCTGTGGTCTAATATTGTCAAAATATCAAATTAAAATCAAATGAGGTCTTTCAAAGATTTAGATTTATTAGCACAAAATATCAGTCTATATAACCAATTTTTCATTAATCATAAATGACTACGACGAATGTGATATAATTTCGTTGCTTTCCAAGTATGTGTCAAAATAGACTGAAGATATGAATGTTAGATCAACATTTTTTAGAGTGTGACCCCCCAATAACTCTAAACAATTGTGAAAAAATGCACAAAAGAGCCCAAGATTTTTATTTAAAAATAGACTGCCAATTGGTGTGGCACATAGCTTTCTCACATACTGTCACGTACTTTATTGATTTGATGATTTTACAAGCCTTTTTTTTTCAACACAAAAAGTGAGTTTCTAATTTTTTCCTTTAGACCCTATACTTATCAATAAGAACCCTTTTTTTATTTTTAATTGTGTCAAAATTGTTTTGATTTTTTCCATGAATTAAAGTTTGAATTTAGCAATAGATAAAGAGTACAGACGGTTCAAATTAATCTGGGGCTACCTGCAAGTTACTTTCGATATACTATAAAAGTTTCATACAAATCAGATGATTTCTTTTGAAGATATAGGTGTAAATACATGTATGTTTGTGCGCATGTGGAAGAGAAACAAATGAGCGCAGAAGTTTGAAACTTATATGGGACTAACAATGAGCTAATTATGGCCTACCATACAAATTTCATTAAAATTGGTGGATTGTAAGATATGTTGGTTCACAAAATTCGACAGACAGACACGGAACCAAAAATGTTCCCTGATGACTGAAACGGATTTCTGTCTTGGAATTTTTGAAATGGGAGATATAAACTACTTTCGTTCTTCAGAATGATCTAATAGCTTCCGTTACCTTCGGTAAGCTCGGAAGCAAAACGTGAAATCAAACAAATATTTCAAAAAACAGATTCGACGATTTAAATTAAATTTCTAAAATATTATTTATAATAATTACAAGATAAAAATAACTTTTTATATACTACGTTTTTAAATTTTCTGTTGAATCATATGTAATGTTTATAATATAATTGTTACATATAAATGACAACCATCTAGAGAGCTGATCTTAAACCTATAAAAGGACAAATCTTTGTACAAAGGATCTCACCAACACCGAATCTCAACCGTGCCATCGATATGCCCCCGTGTAGGGACGGTAAGAGAAAAATGTGTACAAGTAAAGAAGTACAGATGCAGAAAAATTAAACCGATATCTAGGACACAAGTGTAAACAAACCTGGTTGTCACACGTCATTTAATTTATTTCTTTGTTTTCTTTTCCTGTTTCGCTGTCATTCAATGTTTATCTCTTAATAAAAAATCACAAATTTGAAACCCGTCAAAATGAAGATCGTAAATATGGGATTCCCTTTGTCCCAGACCTAGCTAAATCCCGCTACCTTTCCTTCCATAATTCCCTTTCAAATCATGATAACCCTCTTGTCCAATCCGTATCCATCCCAACCCTCCCGGAAAATCCTCGCCGACGACTGAAGCGAAAATGGCCCAGAGATAATCTGGTGCCTTAAAATAGAAAATGTATAAATATCTATGAATGTATGTGTGTTTTTTGCGTGTATATTTGCGTGCTTGAGTATATTTGTACATAATAGTGAAATAAATAATAAGGATGTTAATTAATGTAATTATCTAATCAATTTAATTTAATTTATATTCTTTATTCCATTTTGGAGGATTTACCATTGGGTAATATCTCCGCTCATTGTATTCCTGATCTAAATACTTTTAAACCATTTGCTTGTTATTGTATATATATGTAATGTATTATACTTATAGTTGCAAATAAAGAAAGAAATTTAAAAAAAAAAATAATAATAAAAAAATATGGGATATATCAAAACAAATAAAATAACTTGCGGATTTCTTCCGAACTAACTTTCCATATAGCAAAATTTGCTGAAAACAGATTAAATTCTCCTGAAAGATGGCTAAAAGTATTAAAATAATGCATCGTCATCGTGTTCTGAGCTATTCTAAAAGTTTGAAAAGTCTAGCTACTCGGGAAGTTAGTTAAAAATCGATTGCAAGATTTGTACAGGACAAACAAACAAACAAACAAGATAGCAAGCTAATAAAAACGTAGTAAAATACATTTTAATACAAAAGTAACCAAATAATTGTTGTTATTATTGTATTTTTATTTATTATAAAATTTTCAATCGATAACATAGACATGGATAATCCTCTCACTGTGTTCTAGGTCGACATGATGATTTATTGGCAGCAGGTGGAACAATAGACAGGTTTGCCAACCTGGGAATTTCCTTTGTTGAGCCTTCAACTGGAAAACCTCACACACCAAATAATAATTCATGCACAACTTTCACATATAAAGTAAAAATAAAAAACTAAACAAAACAAAAAATCAGAGGAGAATAAAACATTTTGCTTTTTGTGATATATAAAGAAATCGTTCAAGTATAAAATCATTGCTTTTAATTTATTATACAACTTTAAGCAAAAGAAGCATATTATACTTTTCACCTACATTATTCTTTCATTTTGTTTAAACTTAATCATACACGTAGTAGTGGTTAGACGGAAAGGACGAACCACTTGAACCTAGCAATCAGGCCACATTGGGCCCATTTTATTAACCCCGTGGTGAAGAGTTGCAGCCACTTCACACATCATACCTGTACATTGTACCGCCGAAGCCGGTATGGTGTGGTCATTAGTGAGCTATTTAAATCAGAGCATCCTGGCACGGGATCGAACCCACGACCTTGAATCGCCTCGATTAATTAATAGCTGGGCGAGTGCCTAGAGCACCTTGGCCACGCTGGCCCCCTATATCATACACGTAGTATATATAGTATGTCCCCGAATGGAGTTGCCTAAACGTGTAAATTCATATCTTCGAAGAAAAGTCACTCTTCATAAAATCTCCTGCTTGTTCATAAATGAACATTTGTAGTATAATTTTTTGTTCAAAATGTACAGGGAAAAGTATAAAATTCTAAAATCGTACAAGATGAAACCGTACTAAATTTAGAACTATTCAAGCAAAAATTATTCTTTATAACTTTTCTTAGATACAATTCCAAATTTATTTTTCACATAAAAATTTCGAAAATCGAATTAAAAAATTAATTGAAACAGCCACATTGTTTAGTATCCACACGTTTGCACAAAAATATTTTAGTAACCATTTTTTGGACTCAGGGGTCTTAAAACGTGTAAATCCATCTAAATCGAGATTTCGTGCTGTCACAATACTTCCTCTTTATATAAAGTACGTATATGAGAAGGTAATAAAGAGGAAGCAAATGCTTTTTACCTGAATGTTACTTTAAGATTTTTTTTTTTTTTTTTCTCAAAACTTCTGTTCTGAAATAATATATAAAAATGGAATTGTTCGTGTCACAACAATATATAGTCCTTATAATATATTATACGTGTAACTTATATGAAAAAAATAAGAAAAGGGTTATAGGTATTGTTACGGTTTTTGCTTCTGCCCAGCTCAGTGCGGTTGCCAACGGGGTGGGTCTTAACATTAAAGGGGCTAAATCCTATGGGGCCCAAATTCTGAAATATTATAAGGCAAATACTGCAGAAGTTGTGCACCATAAGAGAGGTTCAGCTCACAAGTAAATTAAATAATAAGTGAACAAATTATTTAGTAAACCCATTAACAGAATAAAATTATATTTTAAGAAGAAAATTATCATGCACAATTCTATAATGATTAGTTACTTAACTTAGTAATCTGGCAATCAATAATTTAATAAATAATAAACAGAAAAACAATCATTAGAATAATTGGTACCATAGAATATACTATACTTAATATAGGAATTCATACTTAATTTTAAATGAGTATCTTTTTAATAAAGAACAACTTATACATATCTAACAATAACAAATTTAACGTGCACATGCGAGCTTAACCTAGGTATAAAATAAATTAATAAATTAGGATTACAATCACCGTATAATACATACATTCACTATCAACCAAATCAGGTAACTACTCAACTTAATAATAAGAGCTCTGGGTCTGGGTATCTTTGTACCTCCAAAGGGTAAGTATGAATAATTTTGTAGTTTGGAACTCAAGCCAGATATAAATATACATAAATAAACTTAAGACTAAGACTTAGCTGATGTGAAGACAGGTTAATCCAAAATTAATGATTCAGTAGTAACACTCCTCAGGTAACTATCCTCATCAGTATAGTTGCGTAGATCATCTCATCACCATAACAAGATGTCAGCATCAGTCACCTCAGGTAAGTATAATGATCTTTTCAATTGTCCAACCTATACTTTCCTATATAGGTTAGATTGTATCCACCGCACATGTAAGTCCTTTATAGCTATTTAGTTTAACTATAACCGCTTCACTGATCATTACTCATAACCAACTTAACTTTTAACCATTTAGACGAAAATTACTAAAGTTAATTAATACCGACTGAACCTCTAAATAATTAATTAGGATTAACAGATTTTACAGGACTGACCCTGGAATGCGTAAAACCATGCCCTCTAAGATTGGGAGGTCAGACCGCTGGCTGGTTCCTCGCTCAGCCCAGAACTGGCGGCAGAGGTTATAACGCCGAACCACGAGGGCCGCTAAAACCTTAAGGAGGGGAAAGCCTTATCTCAGGAAACCTTGTTGTTTATAAACAATCTCAGACTACAATACTTCTAACTAGATCCTAACAAGTTAGTTTCAGAGGTAAATACCTAATAAACCAACAGACCTAAACATCACAGTTTAGATACATCTAAACCGTATAAACTGTAAACAAAATAAACAATACAATTTAACAAAAGCTTAAATTTGTAACAAGAAACTCCTCCTTCGGGAAAGGGAGGAAGAGGTCTGGTTGGGAGAAGTAAATTTAGGAAGAGGATTGCTTAAGGTAATATTCGACAGAGATAAGCAACTAGGTTGAAGTTACGTTGAGTAATTACGGAGAATCTTTGAGGTCCTTTATATGCCAAGTGCCGACAAATTTGCCATCCATGTCTTCAAGTTCGTAGACAAGAGGTGAGACTTTAGCTTTGATACGACATTCGACATATTTTGGGGCTAATTTGGCTGAGAAGTGTTTGCTGGCATCAGATAAAGGGTAAGTCTTACGCCATACTACATCACCTTCCTCATAATTTCCATGACGTCGAGTACGGTTGTAAGACGAAGCACTTCTCTTGTGGGCAGCTATTAGTCTTTTATTAATATCTGTGTATATTTGTTGTAGGTGTCGGAGATCTTCTTCTCTGGATTCTGGATTATCTTCCTCAGGTAGGGTGAGTTGATGTTGTTTCCCTGAACTACAAATCTTTCTTCCGAAATTAAGGTAGGCTGGAGTGTGACCAGTAGCCTCATGATGAGCAGAATTAAGAGCAAACCTAATTTCGGGTAGAAATTTGTCCCACTTACGGTGATTCTCACGAACAAATGAACTAATAGCAGACTTTATGACTCTGTTTACCCTTTCTGTAGGATTACACTGAGCAGTGTAATGAGGAGTGTACAGAATGTCGACCTCGTAGTGAAGCATCCGTTGCTTGAAAGTATCGCTACGGTACTGTGGACCGTTATCACATATCAGTGCCTCCGGGACACCGAAGATAAGGAAGACATCTTGCTCCAGATGACGAAGGATGGTGGTGGTAGTCGAAGTTCGGAGAGGGTAGAGAAGAACAAACTTGGTAAAACAGTCAAGAACTACGAGAAGGTACTTGTTCTGTTTTGAAGAAGATGGGAATGGCCCCATAAGATCAGTACTAATGACCTGCCATGGTTTCTCAGGAACTCTATGTGACCCCATCAAACCTTTTGTCTTTCTTTGTTCAGGCTTAATAGACAAACATGTTCGACAGTGAGAAACGTATTTGTAGATATCTGAAGCCATCCCAGGCCAGTAGTAGTGCTCAGCTACACGCTGCATGGTTTTGAAACGTCCAAGATGACCGGCGGTTGGAAGATCATGGTTCTCACAGATGACAGTAGGTCGCAGCACTTTCGGAACAACCGTTTTCCAAGGATCGGTGATATGTGAGAATCTCTTATCTGCCTTAACATGTTTGTATACTTTTCCATCTTTCACCATCCACAGCGGAAACTTAGCAGGCTTTTCTTGGATGTTCTTAATCATCTTCTTGTACCATCGGTCATGATCGTTTTCAGTAACATCGATGACAGTCAGTTGTTCGAGTCCATCTGGGTTTTCTTCAAACTGAGGAGCTCTAGACAGAGCATCAGCTACCTTATTTTCTTTTCCAGCACGGTGAACGAGAGTGACGTCGTACTGCTGTAACTTCAAGGCCCATCGCGCTAAACGCCCCGTAGGTTCCTTGAGATTTTGTAGCCAAAGTAACGACGAGTGATCAGTGATGACGGTGAACGAGGTTCCTTCAATATATGGACGAAACTTTTCAACAGCCCAGATGACTCCTAAGCACTCTAGCTCCGTTGCTGAATAGTTTCGTTCACACTTAGTCAGAGACCTACTTGCATACGCGATCACCTTTTCTCCTTCTGGTAGCATCTGAGATAACGTAGCTCCAAGTCCTACGGCGGACGCATCAGTTTGAATAAAGAAACGTTGATTGAAATCAGGTGGAGTGAGGATAGGCGCAGTGACTAGAGCTTCTTTAAGACGTTGGAAAGCGTCTGAACATTCCTTAGACCACTCCCACTTTTTATTCTTTTTCAGAAGTGCAGTTAACACAGAAGAAAGTGAAGAGAATTCTGGCACGAATCTGCGATACCAGGAAGCGAGTCCAATGAATCTTCTTAACTGCTTGGTAGTCTTCGGAGCAGGGAAGTTAATAATAGCTGCAACCTTGTCTGGGTCTACCCTTAAACCGTTGGCATCCACAATGTATCCAAGATACTTCAATTCAGGTCTGCATAAATTACACTTTTCTCTGTTTAAGGTTAGGCCAGCATCAGTTAAGCGTTGTAGAACTTTCTGCAGGATCTCTCTATGTTGTTCAAAACTGCTTGTCACAATTATAATATCGTCGAGATAGACGTAGACGAACGGCTCTAGATCGGGTCCTAGCACACCATCAATAAGTCGTTGCCATGTGGCAGGACTATTGTGGAGGCCAAATGGTAATCTAGTAAATTGGAAAAGTCCTCTGCCAGGTACTGTGAAGGCGGTCTTCTCACGCGACTTCTCTTCCACGGGCACCTGCCAATACGCGGACTTAATATCCAGGGATGACAAATATTTAGCATCACGCAGCCGATCTAAGATATGAGTTACATAGGGGAGGGGATATGCGTCTTTCTTGGTCACGCTATTAATTTTCCTGAAGTCTACGCAGAACCGCATACTGCCATCGGGCTTCTTTACCATTACTACAGGCGACGACCATGGACTCTTAGATGTCTCCACTATCCCTTCCTCTAACATCTTATCTAGTTCGCTGTTCATAACTTTTTGTATTGCAGGTGACACCGGGTAATACCGTTGTTTAATCGGTGAGGCGTCTCCAGTATCGATGACATGTTGGACTAGGTTAGTACACCCTATCTTTCCCGCAGTGTTAAGAGCACAGTATCTATCCATCAGGTCTTTAAGAGTTTTCTCCTGGTCTGATGTCAAAGACTCTCGTGCATGCAGACCTTCAGAAACATCTACCGAACACAAATCTTCACTCCACGTCCAAGTGCCTTTAGAGAGGTCAGGGACGAGCTTCATTTCCCGCCAGAAATCAAGTCCCAGAATAAGTTTATTTCTCAGGTTTGGTACTATCAAGACAGATATAATTTTCAGTTGTCCTTCGAGGTAGAACGGCACATCAACAGATCCTTCTACGTCACAGATTCCTCCATCAGCAATCGTCACCTTCACACCAGAGTTCACATAACGATTGAGACCCAGGATCTTCAAGAACTTCCATCCTTCAGCATTCACCAGCGTGCGGGTAGCTCCGGAGTCCAAAAGTCCATGAAGTTCACGACCCATCACAGAAACATTAAGATAAGGTCTTCTGTCACCAGGTATAGAGCGTAGGAGTCTATCTGTAGCGGCACTGATCTGAACTTCAGTAAGCCAGTCCGTCCACTCTTGAGCATCTGTTTTTGGTCCTCTCGATTGAGCCGGAGGGGGACCTACCTTCGACTCCATCGAGAGTTTAAACGTTTCGCCATCTTATCTTGACAGGGTAAACACTTACCATTATCCAACTGTTTGTTACCGCATCTCGTGCAAAATTCAATTTTTAATTTAGGACAAGCTTGAAATCTATGCCCCGTTTCGTTACAGTGCCAGCAGGTTGATGTAGCTGTACGACTTGTACTAGGGGTACTATGATTGTCACTTCTTCGGCTGGGCGGATTTTGTGATGATCTACTGCCCTTACTAAAAGTTGTACTGCGCACATCGACCTCTGCTAGTTTTTCACGTTCTCTTCTAGGAGCTGAATACGCCAAGTCAGGTTCAAGCAGGTTTCTTTTTGTTGCCTGTGGTGGTGGTTTGAACTTTTCAATATGTTCTCTATCTTTTTGTATTTGTCTACCAGCTTGTAAAAGTTCATCCACAGTTGTTAGGTTCCTTCCGCTAAGACGTTCATAAAAATAAGGATTAATATTTTTACGAAGGATCTTTACTTTCTTGGCCTCAGTCAGTGGAGATGGAAGTCGAGCAAAATATGTTTTCATCACTGCTACGTAGGTACTAAATTTTTCGTCGGTTCCCTGTGTACGTGAGTGAATTTCTCTCATGAGTTCTTCACCATACTCATCGTCTTCAAATTCCTCGCGTAACAGAACTTCTAACTCCTTCCAAGATCGAACATCTTGATAAATGGATTTGTACCATACAAGAGCAGGTCCAGAAAAGAAATCAATAGCTCCATCGAAAACATCAACAAGGGACGCGTTGCGGGCACGGCGGTAGTGTTCCACCTCGTCTAAAAAACTACGTACACTTCTTCCGGTCCCATCACCTTTAAAAGTTATGTTCCAGTCCTTGATTGGAACTTGACTTCTAAATATGGTGGTCTTATTCCTATTCGTTTTTGTTTCAGGTTCATCATCTGACTCTGCGGAACTATTAGAACTTTTACAAGATTTATTGTCTTCTTTATCTTTCCTCTTATCACCATCACTTTCATAATCAGCTTTCTCGTCAGGTGGAGAGGGGGAAAGTTTGTCAAAACAGTCCAAAATTTGTTGAATTAAGTCAGATTTTTCCTGGTTCATAGGATCATCCTTAGGTTCAATTCTGGTTGCACGC
This sequence comes from Gerris lacustris, assembly GCA_951217055.1. NCBI lineage: Eukaryota > Metazoa > Arthropoda > Insecta > Hemiptera > Gerridae > Gerris > Gerris lacustris. Next base: position 5,466,525 of record OX578279.1, read on the forward strand.
CCCATAAGGTGAGTTAACAAGGTATCTAATTTTCTTTTAGTCCAATCTCCTGCTAATATCTCCTTTTCACAAATGCCTATTTTGGATTTGATAGTAGCTATCTCAGCAGACCAGTCCATATTAGCAGGCATGGTAATAGCATACCGACCTTTCTTCTCTAAAGTCATCAGTTTACTTAATTTAGCTCTTAGATCTTTTACTGTTCCTAAAGTAACTACACCTCGTATCTTCAGCTCGTACTCGACTTCATCTTTGGCGAGACGGTGGATGTCCATGATGATAAAGAAGTGTTTAAACAATATATAAAGCAATAAAATATTCCAAAAATTATTACAAAAAAAATTAAATAAATAATATCCAAGTTAGTATTATAACACACAATAATTATACGATAAAAATATTATGAAGAATAATAGCGAAATTAAACTCTAGGTAACAATTTTAATACATTTATAAAATTTTCTTGACTGTAAATAGAATAAGTTGTTTCTAATCTGCTAAATAACAGACACACTTCATTCAACACATCATATACAATCAAACAGATCACAAAAATTAATTAATTACAAGGAATTTAATATTATTTCTTTGAGCGCCACCTCGTTTTTTTTTAAAAAAAAATTAAAATAGTAAAAGCGGTAAAACGAGGAAAATCCAATTAAACTAAAAAAAATAAATAAATTAACATGCAACAATAATAAATACAAATTCAAGAAACAAGTATATAATAATAATATAATAAATAATTTACGAAGATCCGTATTTGCTTAATTGTATTACAATTTTAAATTTAATAAGTTATTAATTAATAGAGTTTACAGTGCTTAAATAATAGACGTATTAAGATTAGTAAAAGACGGTATAGGAAAAGCGATGTGTAAGACAGAGTTAGGTAAATAGATGTAATAAGGTATAGGGAGAGCAATGAGTTAGACAGAGTGCTGTGATAGATACGGCATTCCAATAAGAACACGAGAGTGGAAGGGAGTATAATACTGGTACGGTAATGAGTAGGAAAGAGTTGGATCTATAGTAGAGATGGAGGGGAGTGGGGAGGAGTCTCCAGGCGGCTTTGGCGGCTCGAACCGCGGCCCTCAGCTGACCGGCGGCTACTACACACTCTCAACACAGAACGCTCGGCGGCTATACTATTAGAATTGAATGGGAATTCATAACACAGAACTACAACCTTATTATTTAAAATAACACAGTTAAATTTATCTAATATCTTATTAACTGCTAAGAATGTAAACAAGACAAAGAGATAAGTGTTTTTGCAATTATCTATAGACCAACTAAACATAGAAAACTTATAGGAGATATTAGAAACAATTTAAGGGATTTAATGACATAAAATGTAAAACAAAATATTCCTACACTCGGAATAAAAGGCCCCACGTTGCAGGCGCTATTGTTACGGTTTTTGCTTCTGCCCAGCTCAGTGCGGTTGCCAACGGGGTGGGTCTTAACATTAAAGGGGCTAAATCCTATGGGGCCCAAATTCTGAAATATTATAAGGCAAATACTGCAGAAGTTGTGCACCATAAGAGAGGTTCAGCTCACAAGTAAATTAAATAATAAGTGAACAAATTATTTAGTAAACCCATTAACAGAATAAAATTATATTTTAAGAAGAAAATTATCATGCACAATTCTATAATGATTAGTTACTTAACTTAGTAATCTGGCAATCAATAATTTAATAAATAATAAACAGAAAAACAATCATTAGAATAATTGGTACCATAGAATATACTATACTTAATATAGGAATTCATACTTAATTTTAAATGAGTATCTTTTTAATAAAGAACAACTTATACATATCTAACAATAACAAATTTAACGTGCACATGCGAGCTTAACCTAGGTATAAAATAAATTAATAAATTAGGATTACAATCACCGTATAATACATACATTCACTATCAACCAAATCAGGTAACTACTCAACTTAATAATAAGAGCTCTGGGTCTGGGTATCTTTGTACCTCCAAAGGGTAAGTATGAATAATTTTGTAGTTTGGAACTCAAGCCAGATATAAATATACATAAATAAACTTAAGACTAAGACTTAGCTGATGTGAAGACAGGTTAATCCAAAATTAATGATTCAGTAGTAACACTCCTCAGGTAACTATCCTCATCAGTATAGTTGCGTAGATCATCTCATCACCATAACAAGATGTCAGCATCAGTCACCTCAGGTAAGTATAATGATCTTTTCAATTGTCCAACCTATACTTTCCTATATAGGTTAGATTGTATCCACCGCACATGTAAGTCCTTTATAGCTATTTAGTTTAACTATAACCGCTTCACTGATCATTACTCATAACCAACTTAACTTTTAACCATTTAGACGAAAATTACTAAAGTTAATTAATACCGACTGAACCTCTAAATAATTAATTAGGATTAACAGATTTTACAGGACTGACCCTGGAATGCGTAAAACCATGCCCTCTAAGATTGGGAGGTCAGACCGCTGGCTGGTTCCTCGCTCAGCCCAGAACTGGCGGCAGAGGTTATAACGCCGAACCACGAGGGCCGCTAAAACCTTAAGGAGGGGAAAGCCTTATCTCAGGAAACCTTGTTGTTTATAAACAATCTCAGACTACAATACTTCTAACTAGATCCTAACAAGTTAGTTTCAGAGGTAAATACCTAATAAACCAACAGACCTAAACATCACAGTTTAGATACATCTAAACCGTATAAACTGTAAACAAAATAAACAATACAATTTAACAAAAGCTTAAATTTGTAACAGTATATATATATTTTCTTTACACCTATAGCATAAAATAAATCGGTATTGTCATATTTCATATTTGTACGGTTTTTCTTTTCTACTACATTTGCCTAAACGTAGTTGAAAGTGATTGAGCGTATGAATGTGGCGTATTAATATGCTCTCAGCCACTTTACCGGTGCTTTTATGTTGCTTTTCATCCCTTTTTTACCAATAGATATGAGATTTTTCTCCCTTTCTTTTCGTATCTAACGTAATACCCTCAATTTCTCTTTGTTCGATAAAGGGTTTTTATACATTTTTTTTTTCGGCAAAAGAGTTCGATATATTACAGAAGAAAAAGCTTGGGAGTAATAAAAAGGAGGGAGAGAAGCACAACGCAATAGACCAATAAAATACAATAAAGTCTGAATATTTTACTTTATTCTTTCTCTAGAGTAGAGACTACCTTTTCTCTTTCTCTGTACTTTTTAGAAATAAAACGTAAATTTATTCTTTGTTTTTATGGCAGATATATTTTTTTCCTCTCACCAGATTTCTTTTGTTAAAAAATATACACATATTAGATTTTTATTTTTCTAATAAATACTATAAATTGTTGAAATAAAACTTATAGTGCAGGAGATAGCGAGCAAAAAACTGTCTGACTAACATCAAGCTAGAATTTCTTGTCCAAGTTAATCTTTCAGTGCCTATAAAGAATATGTGGTTGACTAAGTTCGTCTGCGAGACATAGCTAATTGACATTTGAAAAAAACAAAATGGTGGAGCAGCAATGTCCCTCGAATTATGATGGAGAATGTGATTTTTATGATCCTGAGTACAGAATTAGTTAGCAGACCGAAAATCAAGTTGATGTTAGTTTGTCCCTTAACCCTAGAAAGCTAACCTGGAGTAAAAATGACTCCCATTTTTTTTCAACTACGAATGCACGGTGTCTGTAAAACACAGAACTCCCACATCTCAGCTATGCTATCTCCCACTCTTGAATGACCCTTCTACACTTCTATCAGTTTCACATTCAGATTCTAAAGAGGACATATCGTTTGTTTTTCTGCAGTCACGGAGTCATTTTGACTCCTGTTTAGTCTTACACGTAAATTTTTTGTAGGTCATTTTGACGCAGAATAGTATTTTTTAGAATAGTATGTCGTGTTATTGTTTATTTTGGCATTTTAAATCTTATAAATTAAATATTATATAACTTTTAATTCATTAATTATTTCAAATTAAAGGTAATATAATTTTAATTTATTCATTTATAAGTATAAATTGTTATATTTTTTTTTGTCGTTATATGTCTAAATTATATAAAGTTAATAGAATATGAATATAGTCAAATAATGGAGAAAAAATACAATGATCTAAACGACATGTATCGCTTGATGAAGGAAATGACGGATTCAGATGCCGATTATGAAAAAGAGCGTATTCGACAATAATGGTGACGATTGTGATTTGGACCCTGATTTGAAAATAGAAAATGCCTTTTTTGATCCCATCAGCGATGATGAGGAAAATGATAAATTAATTGAAACAATTTACGAAATAGAAAAACCAAAGGAAAGGAAAGAAAAAAGTTACATAAAAAAAGTAAATAAAACCACTCCGGTAGATAACAATACCGGATATGTAATAGTAGTCCAGATTGAAAAACCGGAATTAAAAGGAAAAAATGGTTTTTTATGGGAAACAAAGCACCCAAGTGTCCCATCAACTAGCACTAAAACGTGTTAAAAAAATATTGTACATATTAGGCCTTTATATTTTAATAAAACTGGGTATAATAGATTTGGGAGTCAATATGACTCAAGGTTAGTCTTAAGAGGTTAAAAAATATGGTTAGCGTTCTAGAGTTAATAGTTGACCACTTTGATTTCGAGTAATATTTGAATAACTAACCATCCAAGGGTCCATACTAACATCAACTTGATTTTAGTTCTAGTAACTAATTTTGTACTCAGGATCATGAAAATCACATTGTCCACCATAATTGGTGGTACATGACCGCTCTCCCCCCTTTTTTTTTTTTTTTTTTTTTTTTTCCAAACGTCTATTGCCAAGCTATGTCCCGCAGACGAACTTAAAGATTAACACTAATAGATTGACATGCACACGAAATTCTCTTGATATTTTTCACACTATCACCTGGACTATTATTTCAAGCTTCTTTTTTTTATTCTTTTTTTAAGGTTTCGTAGGTAAAACCAAAAAAAGAAACCCTTATAGTTTCGTTCCTGAGTCTGTCTGTCACTCTGTACGGTTCCAATAACTTCTGAATAAAGATATAAATATGAAACTTTGAAGTATTAAAGATCGTTTTGACGCGCACACAGGAAAGATATAGCGAACTCAATATTATCAGCCGTTAAAATCCAAAATGACGGATAATTCATGTCACGTGAAAAAAATATTTTTATAAAATTTTGTGTGAGGTATCAAATTAAAGGTATTGAAGACTAGATTACAAATATATATACCACTTAGGGGAAGTTTTTAATTTTCGGCGCCATTTTGTCAAAAAAACTAAATTTTGCGTGTCCCCCCCCCCTAAAATCGTATTTCCGCTCTTAAATATCGAAAAATATGCAAAATGTGCGATCTGGTGGGCCATAGAAAAAATAAGATTAGCAATTTGATCTGATTTTCTGGGAATCATTTTCTGGGAAAAGATGGCGGATAATTCACTCGAAAAAAACTATTTTTTTAAAAATATTGCGTGGGGTATCAAATGAAAGGCATTGAAGAGTAGATTACAAAAGTATTAAAAACTTTTTTTAGATTTGATTTTTTATTGTATTTATAAATTGAAATATACAAAAATACAAATGTCCTCCTACCAACTATCCTATAACGGCTATTCTTAAAATTTTGAAATAATTCAGGCTTATATACCCTATGGTGGACCGATGAATATTTCCGGAAAAAAAATAATGTACCTTTTCGTTATAACCGATAAAAAACATTGTGACCCCCGGGGCATTGAACCAGGAACCTCTTCCTCTGTAACACGTGAAAATTATTTAATTTTCTGCAGTTATTAGAAGTATAAAAAATATGCCAAGCGGTCTTCTGGACCATAGGAAAAATTAGAATAGCAATTTTAACTGATTAAGTGGGAATCCAATATGGCGGATAATTCCACCACAAAAAAAGATTTTTTTAAAAAAAATGTTGTATAGGGTAACAAATTAAAGGTAATAAAGAGTAGATTACAAAATGTATATCACGTGTTAATTGCTTAATTTGCCACGCCTTTTACTAAAAGCATCAAACATTTGCGTCTCCCCCCCCCCCCCTCCTTAATATAATTAGTTTTATGTTAAGGATACCAACGAAACCCTTTTTACGTGAGACGTTAACAAAGGGGACTTTCAAAATAAAGTCCGAAGCAGTTTGACCTCACTCGCCAAGGTACAAACCTTGTTTCCGGTGCTTCTGCCAAGGCAATTAATGGGGCCTGAGTAGCTCCATTATTTCGGGCTCCTAACGGGAGAGCTGGCTCTCAATTAGTCAAGTTAAGCAGGACCGGGCGTGGTCAGTAGTTGGGTGGGTGTTCACCTGACCATATAACTCTGTGTCTGTCCTCGCTGGGATTCGAATCATCGCTACGGATATTGATAATGACCTGGGTTTCAGGTGAGTCCGTGAGTGAATTGAAGTCCTCGGCTACGCCGGTTCCTCAAGAACGGGGATAGTAAAAATGGGACTAATAAGGACCAAATTTCTAGGTTCGAACAATTGATTCGTCCTCGCCCTTATAACAACCGGAACTAGGTTTCAATCCGGGAACCCCAATGGAGTAATTATTTAACCCGATTCCAGTGGCGGATTAAGGGTGTCATCTAGGGGGTGGCGATCTGACCCTCCAAGGGGCTTTGGGAGTATGGAAAGCCCTAAGGAAAGGAAAGGGGGGGAGTTTTCAGGATTCCTCCCCCCCCCCCCCCGACTGCAGTACAATATCTTAACCGTAAGTCATAGGTGTCGTTAGCAGTTAATTATTGTATAGTGCATAAAGCGGGGGGTCCGGGGGTCCCCCCGGAAAAGCGGGGGGGGGGATATATTGCGGGGCCGGGGGTCCTCCCTAGGAAAAATTTGAAAATATGACCTCTCAAAACAGAGCTTAAATGCATTTCTGAGGTAAAATTTGATTTTAATACTTAGTCACAAAAGGGTAATTTTTGGCTCGATTAAGTATATGGTGTAGTTTGTTGGAAAACAAGTATGAAAATGAACACAAGTACATTTTTAAAAAAAAATATAATACAAACTTAAAAGTATAGTTATTGTAACACAATAAAAGGCACCTAATCATTCCATTTGTCTAAAATTCCTAAAAAAATTTTCGTTCTTGAGAACGAAAATGTATCACAGTTTGTTACCTTCGGTAAGCTCGGAAGCTAAAGGGGGATTTTTAATATTTTCGTTTTATACATCTACGGAGCCGTTAAGCCCATGACAACGGACCTAATTTCATATTTAGAAAAAAATAGTTAAATTAATTTAGACCTTAAGTTATTATATCTATTTGAAGACCGTCAAATCAAAGCAAATACTCGTACTTATTTTTATTGAAATAAATGCGGTTGATTCAGATAGGCAATAACAAACATTTTGCTAAAACTACGGATCTATAAATTAATTTATCACATAAATTATCAGAATATGTGAATTTGTTTAAACAAATTAATCTATTATCGGCGCGGCGTCTCCATTGAAAACTAGGACATTTTGGCGTCCCGAAAAGTGTTTTCGGGAGACAAGTTCGGGATTTAAAGTCCAAAACCGGGACAACTCCGGGACGCCTGGCGTCATCATAAGTATATTATTGGGGGGGGGGGATATATTGCGGGGCCGGGGGTCCTCCCTAGGAAAATTTTGAAAATATTACCTCTCAAAACAGCGCTTTTATGCATTTCTGATATGAAATTTGGTAGTCGTTGGAAAAAAGTATAATCAAGGGGGGGGGGGGCGGTCGCCCCCCCCCCTTTAATCCGCCACTGCCCGATTCAAATAAGAATGTTTGAAACGATGATATATTTATTGTTAATGCCTTATAGATAAGCGACGCTAGAGATGATGTTTTTGGGAGTTAGAGAAGGATGTAATACTATTAGAGTTGGAACGAAGTCAAGTGGAAGCAGCGTCTAACCAGATCGGAAAATACTTCAAAGCAAAGTTCAGTTTTCCCCCCAACCTCGAGCCTGTTCCACCGTAAACCTTGCTTTCATACTCGGAAAATACTTCCTCACTGAAAACTTTGCACACAACACCGAAACATCATCAAATTTCCCAACAAAAAACACAGAACTTGTCTATTTTCTTCAGTTGACCCCTTATGTTTTTATTAGATTTTTTTTTTTTTTTTTTTTTTTTTTTTTTTATTCTTTAGGGATGAAAAATGAGTAAAACCAACCATATTTTCTTTTAATTCATAATTTGACTATATTTAGCCCATACCTGGGCAACTTCATGCCTTGAATTGATTATCCAGATTTACATTATTGGTAAATATATTTTAAAGATTGAAATAAAATCTAAATCACTATTGGAGTAAATGTCACAGGTATCATTTTCATTCTATTGATAACAAGTTACTCTAACTACCCAAAGATCTAAAGAAAAAGAAAGTCTAATACACACAAAACTTGTTCCGTGGCATTTTTAGTATGATTTATAACAACGCAACATTTAGATTTTTCAGCATTTTTAGGGTTTTGTAGATTCTTCTCAAAACCCTTATGCCGAGGGTGATGTGTCAGTCTGTCCGTCGCTCTTTGGTTCATAGGGCCCGAACCGTTTAAGCTAAAGAGCTGAAATTTGAAATACTGGTGTAACTTTTTGACCCAACCACAGGAAAAATATACAGAAGTTCAAAATTAAATATGCGCATGCGCAATTCGCAAAAATGTTATAAACTCAAAAATTTATATTTTTTTTAATTTTCGAGTGGGGTATCAAATGAAAGCTGCTGAAGAGTAGGACGCAAATATATATAAGCTTTTGTAAATTTTGCATTCCTTATTGGGTAAAAAAATCCCCCCCCCCCCAACCACTATACTTCGGCTGGTTCTAAAATTTCGAAATAATTCATGCTAATGCTTTATTGTGGGGCGATAAAAATTCCGGGAGTTCATCCCAAATTTTAAAAAATTTCCAATTTTCGGCGCGAAAATTTGAAGTGAGCCATAAATTTTATGTTTTTAAAATTTTGAGTTGGGTATCAAATAAAAGCTGCTGAAGAGTAGGACGCAAAGATATATATACATTTTCAAATTATGCATTCCTTATTGGGTAAAAAAATCAAAATATACCCCAAAAAAAATCCCCCCCCCCCCAACCACTACACATCTGCTGGTCCTAAAATTTCGAAATAATTCATGCTAATGCCTTATTGTGGGGCGATGGAAATTCCGGGAGTTCATCCCAAATTTCAAAAAATTGACAATTTTGGGCGCGAAAATTTGAAGTGCGCCAAACATTTTATTTTTTTTAAATTTTGATTTGGGTATCATATGAAAGCTGGTGAAGAGTAGGATTCAAATATATATTTGCTTTTTTAAATTTTTCATTCTTTATTAATTTTATAAGTCAAAATATACCCCCAAAAATTTCCCCCCTCCCTAACCACTATATAACGGGTGGTCCTAAAATTTCGAAATAATTCATGGTTATACCTTATGGCGAAGCGATGGAAATGGTTTGAAAAAATGAATTTTTCTAGTTGTTATTAGCAATGAAAAATATTGTGACCCCCCGGGGGATCGAACCCGGACCCTTGAGATCGAAGAATAAAATCATAATTACATAACGGGCATGCTTAATCTTCTACAAAACCCTAAAAAGTACTTGGACGCAAGTACTTCCCTGTGATTTTAATTAAATTATTCAACAAATAATTTTTCCTCCAGAAGGGAGAAAACATTTACTTTCCACCCTAGTTTATAGGGAGGAAAGGATCCCATTACAGCCTAATTGTGAAAATCGTTGTGGAAAGTAGAAATCGTGGCGGAGAGTAAAAATCGTGGTGTAAAGTAACATAAGAGCCAACTTATTATTGTTTAAAAATCAGCGTTGCTTGTTTTGTAACTAGTAGCAGTTTCTTTTTAACTGAATGACTCGACTGCTTAACAGTTTTTTTTTTTGTTTTTTTTAATATTAGAGAGTTTAAATAACACGTACTTTTGATTGCCGTGATGCTATAATTTGTATCGTCATTTTAAAATGTATGACTTCATAACTGAGTTTAAACAAGACTTTTAGAAAAGAGGTAGGTTACGTCTAATCAGGTTATATTTATGTTTTTGATTTCTCGTATTTTGGAGATAAACACAAATAAATTAAATATTATTCAGTTAGTCATTTTGTAGTATTAATAAACAATTGAATTATTATTATAGTTACATAGTTATAGAAAGTTATTATAGAAATCAAAGAAAACATAGTTGTAATTGATGAATTGCACATTTAATTTACATTATTTTTTTTACTATAAGATGTTATAAAACTTTTTTATTTTTTTTTTAAAAGTCATTGGTAAAATTAAAGGTATACAAATTTGTAAATTAAGTTATTAATACCTAAATAAATAGATAAATCAAAATCTTAGGTTTTATTTTTATTAATTTTCTCCCTTCTTGAGGAAAAATCTTGTACGTACACCGGGAGCAAAAAGTCATAGTACCCTCGCTATAATTAACTCCCTCGTCTATGCCTCGGGATTAAACTTCATGGTTCCCTCGGCTGCGCCTCTGGAACCATCTAAATAACTCCCTCGGCTACGCCTCGGGATTTAAACAGTATGGTTCCCTCGGCTGCGTCTCAGGAACCAACCAAAACGCTCAGTCTGTAATGACTTATTTTCCTCCCTTGGTGCGTAAATAACTATTTCCGATGATTTTGATCACTTGTTCATCCTCTATCATAAACGGTAGAAGAGGAACCCACTAAGTAAAGTAAAACGATAGAAGAGGAACCCACTAAGTAAAGTAAAACGGTAGAAGAGGAACCCACTAAGTAAAGTAAAACGGTAGAAGAGGAACCCACTAAGTAAAGTAAAACGATAGAAGAGGAACCCACTAAGTAAAGTAAAACGGTAGAAGAGGAACCCACTAAGTAAAGTAAAACGGTAGAAGAGGAACCCACTAAGTAAAGTAAAACGATAGAAGAGGAACCCACTAAGTAAAGTAAAACGATAGAAGAGGAACCCACTAAGTAAAGTAAAACGGTAGAAGAGGAACCCACTAAGTAAAGTAAAACGGTAGAAGAGGAACCCACTAAGTAAAGTAAAACGGTAGAAGAGGAACCCACTAAGTAAAGTAAAACGGTAGAAGAGGAACCCACTAAGTAAAGTAAAACGGTAGAAGAGGAACCCAGTAAGTAAAGTAAAACGGTAGAAGAGGAACCCACTAAGTAAAGTAAAACGGTAGAAGAGGAATCCACTAAGTAAAGTAAAACGGTAGAAGAGGAACCCAGTAAGTAAAGTAAAACGGTAGAAGAGGAACCCACTAAGTAAAGTAAAACGGTAGAAGAGGAACCCAGTAAGTAAAGTAAAACGGTAGAAGAGGAACCCACTAAGTAAAGTAAAACGGTAGAAGAGGAATCCACTAAGTAAAGTAAAACGGTAGAAGAGGAACCCACTAAGTAAAGTAAAACGGTAGAAGAGGAACCCACTAAGTAAAGTAAAACGGTAGAAGAGGAACCCACTAAGTAAAGTAAAACGGTAGAAGAGGAATCCACTAAGTAAAGTAAAACGGTAGAAGAGGAACCCACTAAGTAAAGTAAAACGATAGAAGAGGAACCCACTAAGTAAAGTAAAACGATAGAAGAGGAACCCACAAAGTAAAGTAAAACGGTAGAAGAGGAACCCACTAAGTAAAGTAAAACGGTAGAAGAGGAACCCACTAAGTAAAGTAAAACGGTAGAAGAGGAACCCACTAAGTAAAGTAAAACGGTAGAAGAGGAACCTACTAAGTAAAGTAAAACGGTAGAAGAGGAACCCAGTAAGTAAAGTAAAACGGTAGAAGAGGAACCCACTAAGTAAAGTAAAACGGTAGAAGAGGAATCCACTAAGTAAAGTAAAACGGTAGAAGAGGAACCCACTAAGTAAAGTAAAACGGTAGAAGAGGAACCCAGTAAGTAAAGTAAAACGGTAGAAGAGGAACCCACTAAGTAAAGTAAAACGGTAGAAGAGGAATCCACTAAGTAAAGTAAAACGGTAGAAGAGGAACCCACTAAGTAAAGTAAAACGGTAGAAGAGGAACCCACTAAGTAAAGTAAAACGGTAGAAGAGGAACCCACTAAGTAAAGTAAAACGGTAGAAGAGGAACCCAGTAAGTAAAGTAAACCGGTAGAAGAGGAACCCACTAAGTAAAGTAAAACGGTAGAAGAGGAATCCACTAAGTAAAGTAAAACGGTAGAAGAGGAACCCACTAAGTAAAGTAAAACGGTAGAAGAGGAATCCACTAAGTAAAGTAAAACGGTAGAAGAGGAACCCACTAAGTAAAGTAAAACGGTAGAAGAGGAACCCACTAAGTAAAGTAAAACGGTAGAAGAGGAATCCACTAAGTAAAGTAAAACGGTAGAAGAGGAACCCACTAAGTAAAGTAAAACGGTAGAAGAGGAACCCACTAAGTAAAGTAAAACGGTATAAGAGGAACCCACTAAGTAAAGTAAAACGGTAGAAGAGGAACCCACTAAGTAAAGTAAAACGGTAGAAGAGGAACCCACTAAGTAAAGTAAAACGGTAGAAGAGGAACCCACTAAGTAAAGTAAAACGGTAGAAGAGGAAACCACTAAGTAAAGTAAAACGGTAGAAGAGGAACCCAATAAGTAAAGTAAAACGGTAGAAGAGGAACCCACTAAGTAAAGTAAAACGGTAGAAGAGGAACCCACTAAGTAAAGTAAAACGGTAGAAGAGGAACCCACTAAGTAAAGTAAAACGGTATAAGAGGAACCCACTAAGTAAAGTAAAACGGTATAAGAGGAACCCACTAAGTAAAGTAAAACGGTAGAAGAGGAACCCACTAAGTAAAGTAAAACGGTAGAAGAGGAACCCACTAAGTAAAGGAATAAGAGTAATGGAAATACAAAAAACCACCTGTTGAAAATTACCACTTAAAATTAATATGTTTGCTTGTGCTTGTAGGTAGATTACTGTTATTAATAGTTTATTAATTTAAAACTTCATTTTTAAATTAATTATGACGACTAAATGTGTCAACATGTTTAATAAAAAAAATTAAATAAATTTAGTATCACTATAAACATGAAAATGTTTTGTCAGAGGTTGTCCGTCCGATTCTTCTATTATGTTTTATACTCTAAGATCTTTTTACAATGTTCTAAACTCTAACAAGATGGACTGAGTATTTATTATTATAATATTTGCTAAGGATATTCAAACACAATGTTCTCTAGAAATAAACAAAGATAATATTACAAGCAAACTCTTTGTACAATAATATCTTTATAATACAAAAAAAAGAATAAGGATTTCTTCAATAAGATGATTTTCTTCAAAGAAAATACCAAATATTGTTATTATATTACTCAACTCTTATACAGATATATTATATATATATATATATATATATATATATATATATATATATATATATATATATATATATATATATATATATATATATATATATATATATATATATATATGTATATATATATATATATATGTATATATATACATATATATATATATATATATATATATATATATATATATATATATATATATATATATATATATATATATATATATATATATATAGATATAAATTCATAATGTAAATATGTATGAAAAGTGAATAAAAAATATAATATTATAAGTCTATAAATATTCTGCGGTTATTATATTTGGAAATAAAATATCCTTGTTTCAGATTAATATTAAAATGCGGAAAAGTACGAAAACAAATTTTTTTTCGCGAGAGGACTTATTTTTACACAAGTGTTTTTGGTTGGGATTTCACTTCTTATTGTAAATAATTTTCTTTTCTTAGCCTCTTGTTCTTTTTGAACGCATATTATTAAAGAAGAGAGAGAAATGATATGGAAAAGGCATATTTTCAAATAAAAAAAATTCTTGTGGTGTCGCGGGACACGTAAGGAACAAAGTTCCTTACACTTTTCATTAAATATAAATTATAAAATCTCACTCCTAAGTATACGATACTAACTACTTATGCATGGCGGAGTTAAAAACGAGACAAAATTAAAAGTAACTAACTATTTGTAGGTACTTACTTAAGGAATTAAGGAAAAATTAAAAGAATAGTTATTTATGCACTTAGGGAGTAAAGTAGTCCATTATTCTCTGAGCGAATAAGTTGGTTCTTGAGGCGAAGCTGAAGGAACCACTGTTTCTAAATCCCGAGGCGAAGCCGAGGGAATAATGCTAATTAGCTCCCGAGAAGAGCCGAGGGCGAGCCGATACAATATTTCCAGTAGGGAGAAAATACATTTTTTCATCTATTGCTAAGTTTTTATTTATTATTTCAATAAATAACAATAATTGTAAGCACTTTTAATAGTAGATTTAAGAGATTCAATATTAAAAACAAATTATAATTGCAATTAAACTCAAATGGAAGGTTATTTAGATGCACGTTTAAATAATGATACAAGGTCGAAAAAGCAGTGTCGCCAACCTGATTTTTACAATCTCACTATATTAGGCATTCATTCTCTACTATTTATAAAATATGTAAGTCGGCAATCCTTCTTTTTCTCTTTGGATTTACTTTTTCTCCCTACTTTTTGAGTTCAGGGAAGAAAAGTCTTATTTTAGTCCCTCTATACTAATCCAAAATCATAAATTCTTTTCCCTACTGGAGATAAAAGCATTTTTTTATCATTGAAGCGAGCTTTTTTCGATAAATATGTATTGGACATTAAGAAAAAAGTTAATCATGATGAGTTTATAGTTAAGAGGGTGGTTGTATAGGGAACAGTCCTGTTTCCTACCTAGCCGGCCTCATTTTAAAATATGATAAAATATATCACATCACTACGCAAAACTTCTGCTTGTATCAGGTTAAATTTTACATACCTGTTTGAATTGTACTTTAGACGATGTACATGAGGTTTTATTAAAATTGTTACGTTAGAACGTAAGATATCGGTAAAAAGATAACGTAAGATATCGGTTGTATTTTCTATATTAAACGTTAAGGACCTCTTTAATAAATTTAGCGATCTTTATCACTTCATAGCAGTGTCGGTGTTGGTTTACTAAAAACATTTATTTTAAAACGTTGTTTGTCTCATTGAATAGATAATGTTAGAATTTTTTCCCGACCTAAAATTCCAATTTTACATTTGAGAGTTTACGTTTACGCGAGCGTTGCACGTGAATGCTTGGGCGGGTAACGTTAGCCAACGAGCTTGATCTGGACAATGGTAAAATGAACATGTTTACCAATTTTCTACTAAATCGGTCAACTTTTACTCAAGTTATCATTATCGGTAGATTTAGTGACGGTCGTTTTTAGGGTCCGTAGGCAAAACCAAGGACCCTTATATTTTCCTGCGTGTGTCTGTCCGTCCGTCCTCTCGCGTGCTCTCACGACTACACCTTTTGTCCGATCACTTTGAAATTTGGCATGTATGTGTCTTGTACCTGCCCACATATTTTAAAAATATAGCGACTTAAAAAAAATATTTAAAAAAAAAAATAGGGTACAAAAACTTAAGGGTTAAATTTATTTTATTTTTTTTCGACACCGTGAGGGGTATCATATGAAAGGGTACGTCGAGCTGATTACAAAAATATATAATTCTTTGGATTTAACTTTGATAGGGCGAGCGTAGGCAAGTTTGAAGTGGGTGTGAAACGTGTCCCCCCCCCCCCTCTATCTCGCTTATGTGAAGTGCAAAAACTCTGAAAAAATTCCTGAACATTCTTCGACCAAAAGTAAAGATACCACTTTTTGGAAATTTCGAAAAAAATATTATTTTATTTTTTATTGACAAAATATGTTTTTTTATAACTTTGGTCTTTTCAATGTATTTATATGGTTGTAGTCCGGTTCTGTAGCAAAAAAATACTTTATCAGAAGTTTGTTTATGTGTTTTGATAATATCAGACCCATAGGATAGTTCAAAGTAAGCTTTTTAGCATTTTAAAAAAAAACCATCAATAGGGTACTACTTAAACTATACAGTGTGGCCTACGGACCCTCGCTGTGTGCTGAATAGCACACACTTGACCTGTTTATTATTTATTAATCTTGCATATTATTTATATTATATTGTTTGTTTATTATCCTATTTATTATTTATATTGTATAATAAGATGCAATAATAATATTTAATTTCTATTCTCCCTCAATAAAAACTTCTGATAAATGTATTTCATTAATTTCATATATATTAAGCGTTATTGTTTAACACTAAAACGTATAAAGAGATAACAGGTATAAAAATAGCTCGGCCTTCCTCTTAGTAACTTTTTACAATTTAGTTATAACAGCTGTTTTATTACTTTGGGTAACATAAAGTTAAAAACGCTCAGCGTGGGCCAAGGAAATTACTGACCCTTAAAAATAGTCGTGTGCAACCTCCTCGCATCCCACTATTTCCCACTTTCCACACGATGTGGAGGGGGAAAGTACGTGTTTTTATAGTATAACCACGTGTTACCTTTTATCTAGAATTATCACCATTTCCCCTTTCCCAAACTCTTTCCCTTTCCCCACTTACCCCACGGTCTCTCTTCGTCATCTCCTGTTTTCCCTTCTAATTATGAAAAGTTTATGTATGTTTTCTTTTTAAAAGCGTGCTCGTTCTACACAAAATATTTTAAAGGTGGGGGAAGTGAATCCACGTAGGTGGGTCCATTAAGCAAATTTGGACATCGTCCTGTTTAATTAAGGACGGGAGGGGGACAGAAGTGTTGACTCATCCTCTTGATATATATATATATATATATATATATATATATATATATATATATATATATATATATATATATATATATATATATATATAATCATCAGTGCGACCACTTCTTACTTAAATGTGAACGCTAACACCTCCACTACAGCAATTCCTTTACACCTGTGACATCATTATTATTAAATTTCTCTGTCAATTAGTGTGGCACATGGCTTCCTCGCTTTCTTTATCGTATAATTTAATGCGTTTATCCATTTAAATCCTATTATTACTACGTTTTTATAAGCTTGCTTTCTTGTTTGTTTGTCCGGTACAAATCTGGCAATCGATTTCTAACTAACTTCCCGAATACCTAGACATTTGAAACTTTTAGCATAGATCAGAACACGATGACAATGCATTATTTTAATACTTTTAGCTATCTTTCAGCAGAGTTTATTTGGTTTTCAGCAACTTTTTCTGTATGGAAAGTTAGTTCGTTTTGCCATGTCTCAAATTTGTGATAGATAAACATTGAATGGCAAACAGCAAAACAGGAAATATCGATTATATTATTTAGATTATTTCAAATATATCGATGACACGGTTTAGATTTGGTGTTGGGGAGATCCGTTGTACAAAGATTTGTCCTTTTATAGGTTTAAGATCAGCTCTCTAGATAGTTGTCATTTATGTGAAGTAAATAAATTCGGAACTATTTTTTTTTTTTCACTAACATTATATATTATATAACAATAACAATTATATTATCAACATTACATTCGATTCAACAAAAAATTTAAAAACGTTGTAAATAAAAAGTTCTTTTTATCTTGAAATTATTATCCAATTTATTTCATTTTGCCCTCATATCTAAATCTGTCAAAATTGTTTTTATTTTTTACACTAATTAAAGTATCAATTTAGCAAAATGTTAAGGAGCACAGACAGTTGAAATTAATCTGGGGCTATCTGCGGGCTACTTTCAACGAACCAGCAAAATTTCATAAAAATCAGAAGAGTACTTTTGAAGATATAGGTGTGAATAAATGTTTGTTTGTGCGCATGTGGAAGAGAATCAAATGGGCGCAGAAAGGTTGAAACATATGGGACCAACAATGGGCTAATCATGTCGTACCATCAAAATGTCTTTTAAATCAGACGTGTAGTTTTTAAGGTAATATGTTGGTTCGCAAAAATAGAGCGACATACCGACAGACCGAAAGGGAGAAATGGGACCAAAAAGTTCTTTGATGCCTGAAATAGATTTCCGTCGGAATTTTTGAAATCGGAGAAATAAAATATTTTTTTGTTCTTCAGAACGATCACATAGCTCCTGTTACCTTCGGTTAGCTCGGAAGCAAAAATATTACTCTTACAAGTGTCAATAATAATAATATAATGATGACATTGAAGTGTTTAAAACTGAACTTCAATGTCAGTCACAGTTCAAACATCTCACGCTTACTAGTTATATTCTTTCAAATAATCGTGATTATGACATCATAATAAGTGCGTTTGTCGTGGGACTTAAGAGGAGGAAGGTAATATGAATGCAAACAAAAGTGTGGGTCGAGAGCAGGTTAGAAACGTGGTCTACTCAGAGAACTCACTCAAGTGCCGGATGAAATCCGCATTATTACTATTTTTTGCAAACGGATGATCAACTATTTCAGCATTTCGTTGCATTGGTTTCACTAATAATAAAAATTAGGTTCGAGACAACTCAGACAAAATTTCTTATATACGAGTTCATAATTACTTAGACCAATGTTTTATATTTAGTAGTTTTCAAAATATGTCATAATAATTTAAAATATGTCATAATAATAACTTTTCCTTAGCAGGAAATCGAACCCGACCTCTCTCCGTCCACGATTAAAGCTATTTTCTCAGGAACTAGATTTTTCCCAGAAAAACGGCTTACATCGTTAGATTCGTATTTAAATGAACTACATTTATTAAAGTATACCCATTTGATTTTAAAGCGTTGTTGATAGATTGTCAAATGTAGTATAGGCCACTGATGATTTCATATTAATGTCAACCATCTGAGCACATTAAATAGCAAATAAAAACACCTGATCTCTTAAAGTACCCAACACGAAAATTTGAAACTTTGCAGATAAGTGATGTGTAATAGCTCAGTCACAGAAATATTATAAAGAAGCTCCAAAACATCATCCCTTAAAAACTATGGGGGTTGACATTATTTTTTAACGGAAATGTATCATGTGGGGGGTTAAATGAAAGAAAAGGACGCCCTGAGCACAAATTTTATTATCACAAAATTTCCTTTTATTGCAGCCATTTTAAGAACAAATATGGCTACATTGTGGGTGTTAAAAAGAAGTTGATGGTAATATGGCATGTTACATATAATTTTCAAGCATTTTAAGTTAGATTAACAATATGCAAGTTTAAAAATATTTCCTTGTAGCAATAATTAAAATTAATATACCATATTTTATATCCATGAATGTATTTATATTTATATGTCATAAATATCCATAGAGGAAAATGGATTTCATTCTACGTGAGTTCTTTATGCACGACATTACTAGTATTTTTTAATTATACGCCTAACGAGGATAATAATACATTGAATAAACTCGAAATTACATCAATAATAATCATTAATATAATTAATAATACCCCTGACAGGCGCTTACTGATCAGAAATGTATAATTAAAATTTAAAATTGGAATCTATCAACGTTAGCTTTTTAGAATTTTCTCCATGGATAAACAAATTTGGTTTCACTCGAGTTTAGGGAAAATTAACAGATTTGGTTTAAATTTAACCACTCTGTTCCAAAATCACGGGAAATGTCCACTCAATAATAAACCAACTAAACCTCTGACGTAGCCGCAAATTAAATTATACAAAGAACGTCCGGCAACATGCTCGCTTCAATGAATTTAGCAGGGTCGTTTGCAATTCTACTCGACTTGGCTCGTTTCCATCCCTCCTGAATCCCAAATTGAAGAATATACAAACTGAATTGTAAATGTTAACCCTTATTATAATATGTTATAACATATTTGTGTATGTCTGTATTATAAAGAATACGACTAATAAATATCAATTACATTATTATAACAGTTAATATTATTACATTATTATTTGCAATTCAAAACATCCTTTTTGTATGTAACTATTACACGTCCCTTTCTGCACTTGAGATTGTTTCTGGTTGAAATTTGACCCCAAATTGTTATTCCAAAAGATCTTCACTGTGGTTTTAGTATCATAAATTGTATAAATTATTGTTACTTTAATATTTATGGAGTCCATTACTGAAAATTCCAGTTAGAATGTACTTTGGAATTAACGAAGCGACCTTATCCACTACATTATAAAGTTGCTGAAGCCATTCGGAAGGTCTCGGCTCTTCTCGGGGTGTTGCATTACAGTGTTAGTTACATATTATGTTATGTTATCTACATTTGTATTGTGCGAAAATTAGCAATCAGGAATAATTGCTTATTACATTGCTATCCGATCAGTGATAAGTTTATAACTAAATAAATAAAAAAAAAAGAAAGTTCTATGGCAAGTAATCTATATTTCTATATAATATATAAAAATGGATGACTGTTTGATTGTTTGTGCTTTATAGACTTCGATACCGTTTGACAGATCGCCAGGAAACGATAAAATGTGGCGTGCTTGCACAGAAAAATCAAACTACTTCCTCTAAAGACAAATCTATGATTACCGAAAATAAGCAGCTTGGCTATTCATGCTGTGCCTCCATCCCGGCTATCAAATTTTTTCCGCAAGCCGACACAACACGTGCCAGCTTTCCTCAAGCCGTCACAAAACGTGCTAGCTTTCTCAAGCCGGCGCCGGCGTGGCCGTGTTGATTAAATCACTTGCCACGTTATTAATGCACTAGTCAATTTACAAAAACAATAAATAAATAAAAATAACCAATTTTGACCTCTGTAAAGATAGTGATTTTATATGTTTTCAATCAGCAAATTTCATTTTATTTATGTGTGGTGGAGCAAGAAGAAAGTAAAAACAAAAGAATTTATTATTTTTAATAAATCGTGCCTGCTTTCCTCATAACCGACACAACACGTGCCTACTTTCATCATAAGCCGACACTGCACGTGCCTACTTTCCTCATAAGCCGACACAACACGTGCCTACTTTCCTCATAAGCCGACACTGCACGTGCCTACTTTCCTCATAAGCCGACACTGCACGTGCCTACTTTCCTCATAAGCCGACACTACACGTGCCTGCTTTCCTCAAGCCCACACAAAACATGCCACCTTTCCTCAAGCCAACGCAACCCGTGCTAGCTTTCCTCAAGCCAACACAACACGTGCTAGCTTTCCTCAAGCCAACACAACACGTACTAGCTTTCCTCAAGCCGACGCAACACGTACAAGCTTTCTTCAAGCCGACACAACACGTACTAGCTTTCCTCAAGCCGACGCAACACGTACAAGCTTTCTTCAAGCCGACACAACACGTACTAGCTTTCCTCAAGCCGACGCAACAAGTGCTAGCTTTCCTCAAGCCGACGCAACACGTACAAGCTTTCTTCAAGCCGACACAACACGTACTGGCTTTCCTCAAGCCGACGCAACACGTGCTAGCTTTCCTCAAGCCAACAAACAAGTTTTCTCAAGCCGGCGTGGGCGTGTAGATTAAATTACTTACCACGTCTGCTCGGCCATCGCTGTATCATAGGAACCCTCGCTGTGAAGCTCTGAATTATATGACTCACTAATGATCACATCATACGCGCTTCAGCGGAACAATATTCAGAAGTATGATTTGTGAAGTGGCTGCAACTCTCTACCACAGGGCTAGAAAAATGGGCCTAAAGATGGCCTAATTGCTAGGTTCCAACAAGTGGTTCTTCCTACCCGTCTAGTACTAGTACTAGCACCTTACTACTACTACTCCTCAAGCCGGCACAACTCGTGCCTGTTTTCGGAATGTTAGGCAGAATCTGCAAGACTGAGGCCGCTTGTATGTTGATGAGGGAATTTCATACTTTTCTTGTGCACAAATACTTTGAGGATCTAGTTTTAGTAAACTTTATTTTGTGTTCAGTACTAAAATGAAACGTGTTTTCATTACCAAACCGTTAACAAATAAGATAAGTTTGGTAACGGCAATGTTATCGTTTAGTGCTGACAATACACTTTAAATTTCGAGCTTAACTGCTTTTTAAACCAATTTCTATCTTAATTATAACGCTTTAAAATAATTAACACACTTTCAAAATATGTTATAAACTTAATAGCTATATTTAAGACTCTGTTTAAACAAATAACAAATACCATTAATATTCTCTAAGTTCATTTAATTAGAAAACTAAGCTATTCTAATAAGTTTATTAATGGAGACTCTTCGCTAGCACAACTATAACTTTATATATTGGAAGTAAATTCATAATAAATTCTTGAATAAAGTTCATAATAGAGTGTTATGGGTTTCTCTACCAGGTTGCGCTAGAGTAGAATCCCCAGGAGTCAAATTAAAGATTTTCTTCTCTACTTAAACACTTTTGGTTAGTAACACAGGTAGGGCTGTGAATGTATATTCGGGAGAAAAATTGCTTCCGAGCTTACCGAAGGTAATGGAAGCTATGTGATCATCCAGAAGAACGAATATATTTTATGTCTCCGATTTCAAAAATTCATAGACAGAAATCCGTTTAAAAAATCAGGGAAGATTTTTGGTCCCATGTTAATAGGTACTCTCTGTCGCCCTGTCTGTCTGTCTGTAGGTCTGTCACTCAATTTTTGCAAACCACTTTACCTTAAAAACTACACGTCCGAATTTAATCATTGATAGTCCCATATATAAATTTCAACCTTTTGCGCCCATTTGTTTCTCTTCCACATTCGCACAAACATACCTATATCTTCACAAGTAAATAATCATGGATAATTATCATGGAAGTAAATTAAATTACCAGTTGTTATATTTAAAGACTGAATTAAAGACGAACTAATTAGCAACAATTCTTGTTATTGGCTTTCCACTCTGCGGAGTTTTACATCATAGTAACTATATAAATGCATTTCTTCTGCTTATAATAAGATTATCAAGCGATGTTTTCATTAGAACATTTTACAGCCGAACAAATCCAACTCTTCAACAAACTTTCTCTAAATATTTTACTTTTATCATAAAAAAAGAAAAAAGTTACAAAGCTAACATTAGATTCGATTTAAGTACTAAGTTAGTTTTATTTAACTTAAATTATGCAGATTTGAGTTTATAATTTACTTGGATAATAAAAGTTGTAAATACGATAATTTTATAGCACAACTGACAACTCCCGTTTCATCTAATTGAATTGACTTTTATATAACTAGTGATGCGGTGCATAAAGAACTCGCGTAGAAAGGTGCTTTTATATCAGCCATACTATGTTCTCAATAATGATATCAGGATAATATTTCAGTGAAACCTGACATTCTTATTTAACCTGAAAAGATCATTAAAATGATTCTGTCCATTATCTTTATATAATAATAATATTAACGCAGGCTCGCTACGCTCACCTCTTGATTCAGCATTTCTAGTACATATGTATTAAATAAAGTTATTGCAGGCTCGCTGCGCTCACCTGTTGATTTAGCGTTTGTAGTAAATATGTATTAAATAAAGTTATAGCAGGCTCGCTGCGCTCGCCTGTTGTTTTAGCGTTTTTAGTAAATATGTATTAAATAAAGTTATAGCAGGCTCGCTACGCTCGCCTGTTTACACAGGAAATATAGTAATTATTTTATAAAATAAAGAAGGCTCGCTACGCTCGCCTATTTGATTCAGAATTTGTAGTAAAGATTTATTAAATCAAGATATTGTAGGCTCGCTGCGCTCGCCTGATATACAGTTAATATAGTAATTATTTAATCAAATTAAAGAAGGCTGGCTACGCTCGCCTATTTGATTCATAATTTGTTGTAAATATTTATTAAATAAAGTTATTGCAGGCTCGCTGCGCTCGCCTGTTGATTTAGCATTTGTAGTAAATATTTATTAAATAAAGTTACTGTAGGCTCGCTGCGCTCGCCTGTTGATTTAGCGTTTTTAGTAAATATGTATTAAATAAAGTTATAGCAGGCTCGCTACGCTCGCCTGATATACAGTTAATATAGTAATTATTTAATCAAATTAAAGAAGGCTCGCTACGCTCGCCTATTTGATTCAGAATTTGTTGTAAATATTTATTAAATAAAGTTATTGCAGGCTCGCCTGTTGATTTAGCATTTGTAGTAAATATTTATTAAATAAAGTTATTGTAGGCTCGCTACGCTCGCCTGTTGATTTAGCGCTTTTAGTAAGTATTTATTAAATAAATTTATTGCAGGCTCGCTTCTCTCGCCTGTTTATACAGTTAATATAGTAATTATTTAATCAAATTAAAGAAGGCTCGCTACGCTCGCCTGTTTGATTCAGAATTTGTTGTAAATATTTATTAAATAAAGTTATTAAAGGCTCGCTACGCTCGCTTATTATACAGTAAATATACAAATTATTTAATCAAATAAATTAAAGAAGGCTCGCTACGCGCGCCTGTTTATACAGTAAATATAGTAATTATTTAATCAAATTAAAGATGGCTCGCTACGCTCGCCGGTTTGATTCAGAATTTGTAGTAAATATAATTAAACAAAGTAATTGTATGCTCGCTGCACTCGCAAGTTTATACAGCATAAAATTATCCAGAAATACTAAATAAATTGGTGAGTGCAGCGAACCTTCAATATATACCCAGTTAAATGAAAACTAATTTTAAATGTTGTCTATACAGGGCGAGACAACAATAACATTATTACAACTCCTGTATAAACGTGCGATCATAGCGAGCCTGCAATACCTCTATTAAACAACGTTTAACTAAATTTCCAGTTTAAACTGCTTAGTATGCAATAATTATACTAAATAATAATTATCTACAATTGGTTGAAAATATATTGAGTGAAATTTTAATAGTTATTTACTCTTTTCTTACTTCTAAACCCTTTAAAACGATGTATAAAATGCCATACGGACGAAAAACGTTTTGTCATTCACCTTATTGGCCGCCATCTTGAAAATATAAATTATGAAATTTGAAAATTTATTGACTCTATTCCTACTTTTATAGACCTTTAGATTAATGTATTACATGCCAAGCAGATCAAATTTTTTTTAATAGTCCGCCATATTGAAAATATTATGTGTGACATTTTTAATACTTAGATATTCCTTTCCTAAACTTCAAGACCTTTAAATTGATGTATAACATGTCACACTGACTAAAAACTTTTTGTTTAGTCGTCCGCCATGTTGGCCGCCATCTTAAAAGTGTGAAGTATTAAATTTTATCAGTTAAATATTATTTTCCTCCTTTTAAAGGCCTTTAAAACGATGTATAACACATTAAGCTGACTTAAACTTTTTTTTTTAGTCGTCCGCCATATTGGCAGCCATCTTGAAAATATTAACTGTGATATTTTATTAGTTAAATTTTCTTTTCCTTCTCTTAAAGACCTTTAAAACGATGTATAACACATTATGCTGACTAAAACTTTTTATTTTTGTCGTCCGCCATATTGGCCGCCATCTTGAAAATATGAAGTGTGAAATTTGATTAGTTACATATTCTTTTCCTTCTCTTAAAGACCTTCAAAACGATGTATAACACATTATGCTGGCTTAAAACTTTTTTTTTAGTCGTCCGCCATATTGGCCGCCATCTTGGAAATAATTAGTGAGGAATTTTCAAAAACTATACAGTTCTCAAAAATGCTGAGATGCATCTACGTGCCAAATTTCGCTGAAATTGATCAATTTTTACTCCAGTTATCGTTAGACAAACAAACAAACAAACAAACAAACAAACAAACTTTTCAAATCCCAAGTCTCTGAAATGAAGAACTCACTACGCTCGTTCAATAATTAACAGAATGTAACTTCGTGTTTTCTTATGTAATTCTTAAAGAATATAATGATAATTTCGCTTATAAAAGTAAAAGCACAAGTTACGAGACAATTTTGATCTTAAAACATGATATTAAGGAAACTAATAGTTGAAGATTATTTTTACTAGTTTGCACCTTTGATAAATTTGGTTAATTTCTTTGTGGATCATACGGGCATGATGATGATGCCTGTAATAGGTGAATAAATGGATTCAATGATCCAAAAAAAAAAAAATGATCCAAAACTAATCGCATCCAGAGAATGATTTCCGTGACTAAATTGAACAGAAGTCACAAAACACTAATAAAAAACTTGCTTTTCTTCAAAGCTTCCTCGATAATATTTTGTTTCCAAGCTTACAGAAAGTAACAAAGTTTTGTTTATTTCTTGTCTTCGAATTCAAATATTGCTGGAAAAAAAATTTCATTTCAGACATCGAGTAAAGGCCGGGCCACACCTTTCCGCACCGTGCCCGCACCGTATAAAGGCCGTGTGTTGGCCAACACTCGGTGAGGAATAAATCTATGGAAATGTTAAGCGTAGTCCCCACCTATCTGCACCGACACCGCACCCGCACAAACACATGGATTAGTTTTGTTTACTTTTTGACGGGCACGGTGCGGGTCGTCCTTAAAATACTTAACCTACACCATCTACTTTCTTCATTATTTTTATTATTCTATAAAAAAACTATTTAAACTATTTGGAACTTTATTATTTATATAGATTCACAACACTTTATTTATTTATTTTACTTTTAAAATGGAGGTCGAAAAATTAATCGAAATTATTAAAAAATACCCAGTTTTATATGATCAGTCAAGTGAAAAATACAGAAATGCTGAGTATAAAGAACGTGTTTAAAGGTTATTGCCAGCAGCATGGAAATTGAAGGATTTTTAATGTTATATATTTTGTTACGATACAATGTTATATGTACATACTTTAAATTAAACAGTGCAGGAGAATTATGATCGTCAAAAAACGAGGTTCCTTAACAAATTATCATTATTATTGATTAAGACAATTTACTTATTATTAAAATTAAATAATTGAATTGAAGTACACAAGTCTCGTTAATCCAGACATTCGGTTAAAATCCATACGGACCTCGATCATTTTCTAATAATGTAGAATCAATAAACTTTGAATTTTATCAATAAGATGGTAAGTTTTTGAAACTACTACGTGAGCATAAAAAAATATACTAACTCTGAGTTGAGATAGAAAGCACGGCCCTCATACGGTGCGGGCGCGGTGCGGACAGGTGTGGCCCGGCCTTAACTCTTTGCGAACCACCATATCATAAAAACTACTTGTCCAACTTCTATGCAATTTAAATTATACATAATATTATATGCAGTCGTTGGGAACATATTATTTTCAAAATTATGCACACAAACATTTTGCTTCCGAGCTTACCAAAGGTAACGGAAGCTATGTGATTTATCTGACCAACGAAAATATTTTGTCTGCAATTTCAAAAATTCCAAGACAGAATCTGTTTCAGACATCAAGGAACATTTTACGTTACAGCTCAATTTTTGTAAACCAATATATCTCTTACAAACTACACGTCCGATTTTAATGAAATTTGTATGGTAGGTCATAATTAGCTCATTGTTGGTCCCATATAATTTTTGACCCTCTGAGCGTACGCCCATTTGTTTCTCTTTAACTTGCACAAAAACATACATTTATTTACACCTATATCTTCAAAAGTACTCATCTAATTTTTATGAAATTTGGATGGTTGTCGAAATTAGACCGTAGATAGCAACAGATTAATTTCAACCGACGGCGCTCTTTAACTTTTGCAAAATTGATACTTTAATTTATTTAAAAAATCAAAATAATTTTGGCATATTAAAAAAACGGGGGAAAAAATAAAATAAATTAAATAATAATGGCTTGTTAAAGCATAAAATCAATAATGTACGTGATAGGATGCGAGGAAGCTATGTGCCACACCAATTGGCAGTCTATTTTATACTTCGATTTTGCTCCGTGGTATGATATTCAAACTTGTAAGCCAAATTTTGTCAAAAAAAACAAAAAAAAAAAAACAACAACAACCAGCATTTTAGGCTCCACGAATCTGCAAGGACCACAGACAGATGACTTACTAGGTATTTTCTAAATAAACCCTTTTTTAGGGGATCTTAAAACTTGTAAATCAAAATAAAATTTTGCGCCATCGCAATACCTTCTTTAGAGAGATAGTTTCAAATGTACCCTACGTCCATATTGTCTATACTTTAATTACTTTTAGTTAATTTTTAAAAAATTTCGAGGGGCCGGTTTTGAAATCGATAAAAATAAACAACGTAACATCATGTCTCCATTTAGAATTGGCAACATTACACGTTTCCA
The DNA here is from genome assembly GCA_951217055.1 of Gerris lacustris. Lineage (NCBI taxonomy): Eukaryota > Metazoa > Arthropoda > Insecta > Hemiptera > Gerridae > Gerris > Gerris lacustris. Next base: position 5,494,496 of record OX578279.1, read on the forward strand.
GTAACATGTTAGATGTGAAAGAAAAAAAGAAAAAATCAAGTGAGAGACCATAACAGAAATTCTCAATTTATTTTTTACGATGCGATCGACAGCAAAACTTGTGATAAGGGAATGCGATACCATTGCACAGCTATTCATGGGGTCGAATGAGATAGCGTTAGCGTGGTATCAAATATCTGCAAACCGATAAAGACTCACGTTGAAATCCGTTTGAGCATGGTGTAATAGAGGCCCTTATCGTACCTCGCATATGCCACGTATATTCCCAAGTGATCACCAATGCACCAGTAATTGAAGATCGTTGGGTGAAATTTCAGTTTGGCTTAACCCGAAGAGAACAGGTACCGTACAATCTCTGTACGTTCTTTATGTTATGTACACAAGAGATCCACACTCAAAGCCCCCCAATGGTTCCTAAGCTATTAGGCTGCTTCGCAAAATAAATTGAGTTTGAAATTACAGCATTTGAAAATTGGATAGCTTAACATTGTAAATAGTTAGTGCAAATGCCTGGATTTGAATTTTTATCAATTTTTTTCGAGTTCGAATGCAGCACTAACATTTTAAATGTTGATAGAGCTTCTAGTTCTTACTATTATATAGCTGTCAGTAGATAAAACAATGATTACTTGTTATGAGACTACTTTGTCAAACACCCTAAGTAGGCAGAAAATTATAAGAGGTGTCCCATACGCTTCTTTTAATATGTTACCTACCTATAATGATATCCATAAAATGTTGAAAAGTAGAATTGGTAACAAAGTAAATAACTATTAAGACAAAGGGATATTTAGTCTAATGTTCTTTGAGAGAAAGGCATATCAAACTTCTTAGATAGACATATTTTAAAAACAAACTTTTTTGGGACTCAGGGGACCTCAAAACGTGTAAATCCATCAAAATATAAAAATCGAATTTTCACGCACAATACTTTCTAAATAACAAAATAAATAAAAAAACCTCAGATCCGTAACAGAGTACCACGGCTGTTGCTGATTTGTAACTTTAAAATGGTGCAGAAAAATTACTTTTAAATAAATGGTTAATTACACAATTTGTAAAAGACACCAAAGGATGTGCCACACACGCGTGACACATAGGAACTGTTCCAACATCAGACATAACGTCATTAAGATGTTGGCTCGGCATTGCGCCATATCCTGCATCGTTTCGTCGCGTCCGACTCATCAGGGGCCCGACAATGCCCACCCAACTCTGGACCTGTACCTTGCGTGGCACATCCTTTGGTGTCTCTCACAAATTGTGTAGCCAATTGCTGTGTGCAAACACGGTATTAAATTGTTGAAATGGTTATTTTTTTTATTTTTTTTTTTATTACAAATAACTTGTTCAAAGTCTGAAAAAAAACCAGAATGTAAATTGCATAATAGCATCAAAAATTGGAAGGTAGCCAAAATAAATGCAAAGAAAACATGTGAAACAGGAAATAAGGAAACAGAGGAAAGTGGTAAGTTGTAAAAATATTGTAGTGAAGGTTATACGCAAGTTACAACTTGGAACAAGTTAACCCAGGTTATAAACAACTCCATTCCTAACTCCATTAATAAATATCCTCTCTTGTGTAATCTATTGCACGCAGACTATTCTACACAAAAAAAAAACCCTTTAAAAGATAAACAAATATTGTATATTTTACGCCGGTCTGATCGTCTAGTATTTATATTGTTTACATATATAGTACAGATAGGACACGGAGATAGAGTCACATCGGTAATATTGCTTTAGTTGGTCTGTAGAATTAAGTGGGGTGTACACATGGGAAGCATCCCTTAAGACTATGTATAAGTTAAAGAAAATCCAATGAAAATAAGGGCTCAACGGACGAATATAGACATGGAAGGTTGGTTCGCCGATATTTGTTCGGAAGAACCAAGTTCACCTGTGTTTGGTGGTTTGAGGCAAATTCATGAAGAACTTGAAATTCCATCAGCTTCCTATGTGTTGGGCGCTTTATTCTCTTGACGTCAGACAGTCATTATTTTTCCATAATTTACTTATACGAAGTAGTTCCTTGTTTAGGCTTATATAAATTTTATATATTTTAATAATCTAGTTTGGAAGGAATATACACAATTATTATTTACGTTATCTTTATCTTTATTTTTTCTTTATACAATATATATTTATCTGCTTATAGTTCAGAGTACAATCCCTATCACTAACACCTTTATCTAACCCCCTCCTCCCTAGCCCTCCTCTGCTAAGGCAGTGCAGTCTTGACAGTGAGTCTCTAAGGCAGTGGTTCTTAACCTTTTGGTAACCACGGCCCCCTTAAAATCTCCAATTATAATATATATAGTACCTAAATACCTTTCGAGACCCCCTGGGGGGCCGCGGCCCCCCGGTTAAGAACCACTGCTCTAAGGTACATCAATCTGCCATAATCTACCATTACCTTCAAATCTTTAACATCATCTTTGTCATTCATCTTCTTTCATCATATCATATCTTCATCACTCATTTTTTTCAATCATACACAATCACACTCCTGTCACATACATTCATCATCAGACAAGTTTCTTTCATTCAACCTTCATCACAACCATCATCATCAAACCTTCATCACAACCATCATCATCAAACGTTCATCACAACCATCATCATCAAACCTTCATCACCATCATCAAGAATCAAGGTACCGATATCACCATTATCATACATCTCGCTCACCATTGCTGCAACACCACTATTCATCCCAATTTCCTTTCCTTCCTTATAATTATAATATTTCCCAACCAACCTTAAACCTATCTTTTAAATTACCACTATCTATTTTTTAATTAATCATTTTTACCTCCTTTCACCATTTTAACCTTATGTAGATTTTATTTATTATTATGTTTTTATATTTAATTTAACTTCTATCTCATCATTCTCCTTATTACTAATTAATCACTTGTATAATTTTATTATTCAAATTAATCTTTTATTTTTAATTAATCTTTATTATTTTTAAATATTATTTAAAGTCACAAATATAATTTTATTTAGAATCTCGAATTTTTCTATTTCTTTATGTGAAGAACTTTATTTTGTATTTCCCTCTTTTTTATGACCAATAAATTAAGCTCATTTCATTTCTTTTATAAACCCTTGATTGAATGTTTATTCTTTTTTATTACCTATTTTTACCTATAATTACAGTCCAAAATTATCATATTTAAATCAAACCAGCCCTATATTTTATCACTGGAGAAGAGACCGGGTCTATATTTAATAGCCCTCTCTGCCCCAGCATCCCCTGCTGCCCCTATCTTTTTGGAACGAAGTTCCTTCTGGTACGTTCTGGAGCTCGGGAGAAAATCCGAAAAAAAACTACCGAATAAAATCACCGTCACGCAAAATCTGTCACGAAATCTACCAATGACAATAACTTGAGTAAAAGATAACCGAGTTAAATGAAATTTGGTACACATGTTCATTTTACCAATGCCCGGGCTAAGTTCGTTGATCAACGTTATCCACCCAAGCGTTCACGCGCAACGCTCGCGTAAACGTAAGCTTCAAATTTAATTTGAATTTTAGGACGGGAAAAAATTCTAACTTCATCTATATAATGAGACAAACAACTTTTTTAAATACATTTTTATAGTAAAACGAACATCGACACTGCCAGGAAGTGATAAAGATCGCTAAATTTATTAAAGCGGACCTAAACGTTTTAAATAAAGAAAGCAACGTTTTTACCGATATCTTACGTTCTAACGTAACGATTTCAATAAAACTTCATACACATCGTCTAAAGTACAGTTGAAAAAGGCATGTAAAATTTCAACCTGATACAAGCAGAAGTTTTTTGGTGTTGGTGATTTATATTTTATATTATAATATTTTAACTGGAGATTCGCCGACGGAGGTCTGATGGGACAGTTCTTTTCTTATCTACAACCATCTGCTTTAACTATAAACTAATCAAAATGAACTTTTTTCTCAATTTACAATACATCATTTATTGTAAGACGTTCTTCTAAAAGGGCCTACACACGACCCGACACGACCAGCCGACCGTCGCGTCAGGGCGAACGGGGTTGGCCCCGACAGTTGGAGCGTGTGTAGGCTTGTCGGCGGACTAAAACTGCCGGACCCGACGGTCGGGTGGTTGGTCGTACGAGACGACCAACCGCCCGACCGTCGATTCCGGGGAGCTCCCCACCCTCGATTCCTGTCGGGTCAGTTCGTGTGTAGCGCTGTTGGCCGATTCCTCAACCCGACACGACCAAACTCCCTATGTAGAGAGGAGTTTGGTCGTGTCGGGTCGTGTGTAGAGACGGCCCCGACAAGGATTGTTAAGGAGTTTGGTCGTGTCGGGTGTAGGGCCTTTTAAAGTTAATAAAAAGTTTTTCTTTTAATTTTGCCTTAACTCCGCTAGTACAAATAGTTACTTAATGTTATCTCTTATTCTAACTCTGCCATGTATAAGTAGTTAGTATCATATACTTAGCACTGTAATTATGTAATTTATATTTAATATAAAGCGTAAGGAACTTCGTTCCTACCACGTGTCCTACGACACCACACGTATATTTTTTTTATTTTAATAGGTATTTTCTTTAAGAGAGGGGCCCCATCTTCATCCCCCTCCCCCAACCCCAAGTTGGTACAATGACGTTTGTATCATGACTAACTGCCGATTTTTCGATTGATTGAGATAACTTTTTAAATTTTAGTTACGCAATATGATATTTATTTATCTTTAGTATTATAAAACCAATAATTTTATAACAATTAAACAAAGGAGTGTGTATATGGAGGTCGAATAAAAGCAATTATATTAATTATGTCTCTTCGAGTAAATTGACTTTTTTTAATTTCATAAAGCAGTTATCAGTCTTATAAGACCTATTAGTACCGAGATGATTTCTTTTTCCAGCAATTAATGGCTTTTAATTTTACTCATTGCAACTTTTATTTATATCAGAAATCATTTCTTTCCATGGGACCAACAATGTTCCTTGATTTCTAAAACATTGGAATTTTTTAAACATAGGAGAACTAAACAAATGTTTCGTTCTTCAAAATTATCACATGACATCGCTGTTAACTTCGGTTAGCTCGGAAGCGAAAATGAAAATTAATTTTTCCAATCTTTGTTTTCAGAACAAACATAATATAATTTTAAATAGTATTTTGATCTATACTTAATGATTTCAAAATAATATTCAGTGGGGCACGTGAAATAATCTAGAACTAAAAAAAATGAAAAAGATTCACAGAGTGAAATATATTTTAAAATGTACTTTCCTAAAATATGTTCTTTAATCAAATAATATTTATTTGCATTTCCGTAATTTATACATAATATGCATTAATTAAATGCACGAACCTTACAAATTAATAATAGGTATAAAATATCATTGAAACATATAAATATATATTATATATATTTGAGAATGCAATTTTAATTAAGGTGTGAGGTTTCCTTGATATGTGCGACACAACTGTGCTTTAATTATAATTAAAACTTGTTCCATTCAATATAGAGAATCTAGAGCTCGAGCTCTCGGATTAATTATTAATTAATTCCTTCAAAACCTTTTAAAATTTATATTATTTAGCACTGCTGAAATAAAAATCAGCCAACATTTGTATAAAATTGAAATTGTAAATATATTATGCATACATAAATATTATGTATATTCAAAACAAAAATTAATTAAACATCAAAGCTATGCGGATTTACTTTGCCGCTAAAGCTTATCGGAATAAAACATATTTATTTAAGTAAGTATAATATACCTTTGGGTATGTTACACGTGATCAGATTAATAAAAAAAAAAAATATATCTCGGTGCAGTATGAGATTTTTTAAAAACTTAATGTAGAAGATGTTTGGCAGTCGTTATGTTAAAATATGTTTTTATATTTTATGTTTTCCTTTTATATTTTGAATTTAAGCTCTGAAGGTTGTAGTAACCTAATTCTTTTATTAGTGGATTTGAAATACTATAATGATATTTACTCAGTGGCGGATTAAAGGGGGGGGCGGGGGTGGCGACCGCCCCCCCCCTTGATTATACTTTTTTCCAACGACTACCAAATTTCATATCAGAAATGCATAAAAGTGCTGTTTTGAGAGGTAATATTTTCAAAATTTTCCGAGGGAGGACCCCCGGCCCCGCAATATATCCCCCCCCCCCCAATAATATACTTATGATGACGCCAGGCGTCCCGGAGTTGTCCCGGTTTTGGACTTTAAATCCCGAACTTGTCTCCCGAAAACACTTTTCGGGACGCAAAAATGTCCTAGTTTTCAATGGAGACGCCGCGCCGATAATAGATTAATTTGTTTAAACAAATTCACATATTCTGATAATTTATGTGATAAATTAATTTATAGATCCGTAGTTTTAGCAAAATGTTTGTTATTGCCTATCTGAATCAACCGCATTTATTTCAATAAAAATAAGTACGAGTATTTGCTTTGATTTGACGGTCTTCAAATAGATATAATAACTTAAGGTCTAAATTAATTTAACTATTTTTTTCTAAATATGAAATTAGGTCCGTTGTCATGGGCTTAACGGCTCCGTAGATGTATAAAACGAAAATATTAAAAATTCCCCTTTAGCTTCCGAGCTTACCGAAGGTAACAAACTGTGATACATTTTCGTTCTCAAGAACGAAAATTTTTTTAGGTATTTTAGACAAAGGGAATGATTAAGTGCACAACTTTTATCGTGTTACAATAACTATATTTTTAAGTTTGTATTATATTTTTTTTAAAAAATGTACTTGTATTCATGTTCATACTTGTTTTCCAACAAACTACACCATATACCTAATCAAGCCAAAAATGACCCTTTTGTGACTAAGTATTAAAATCAAATTTTAGCTCAGAAATGCATTTAAGCCCTGTTTTGAGAGGTCATATTTTCAAATTTTTTCCCGGACCCCCCGCTTTATGCACCCTACAATAATTAACTGCTAAAACGACACCTATGACTTACGGTTAAAATATTGTACTGCAGTCGGGGGGGGGGGGGGGGGGGGGGGAATCCTGAGAACCCCCCCCCCCTCCCCTTTCCTTAGGGCTTTCCATACTCCCGAAACCCCTTGGAGGGTCAGATCGCCACCCCCTAGATGACACCCTTAATCCGCCACTGTATTTACTAAAGAAGTTTAATTATAAATTCTTATAATTATGTAAGGAGATTATAAGATATGTATGGATTTCTGTAATTTAAGTTTGTCGGACCTCCATACAACTAAATTGATGGTTTCAGAAAAAAAAAACGATTATAGAAATTTCGTGGTATAGATTCTTTTTATTTTTTAAGAGAAATAAGTTGATTATAAAAAAAATATATTTAAAAACAAGCTTTTATTCGTATTCTTTTCAGCAAACCTTTTCATTTGATACCCACATCATGGGCGAGCAAAAAAATAACTAGTCCACCATCTTGTGCTACCCGCCATATTGGATTTAAAATGACGTCAATTAGCTAACCATGCATTGTCATCCAAACAAACTATACGTGTATGCAAAATTTCAATTCAATCGGTTGAGGATAACTGCTTTTAAATTCAGTTGCAAGATTTGACCCGAACATACATACATACATACATACATACATACATACAAACATACAAACGTTGCAAGTTAAATAAAAGCTTGTAAAAATGAGTGTTCCTGAAAGAGGAATATTTTTATCCCATTTATTTTATACCACTTTCAACGAAAGCAGATAAGCCTCATCTGCGTCTTCATACTCACGACCTTTAGACCTTTTTTACAGGCTTTTATTTAACTTGCAATGTTTGTATGTATGTATGTATGTATGTATGTATGTTCGTGTTCGGGTCAAATCTTGCAACTGAATTTTAAAGCAGTTATCCTCAACCGATTGAAATGAAATTTTGCATGCACGTTTAGTTTGGATGACAATGCATGGTTAGTATGTGACTTTATTCTAAATCCAATATGGCGGATTAGTTATTTTTTAAGCACCCCCATGATATGGGTATCAAATTAAAGGGTTGGATGAGAAGAATACGAATAAAAGCTTGCTTTAAAAAAAAAAAAAAAAAAAAAAATGAAAATATCCACTTGCTTGGTGTAGTTAAAATATTAAATCCCGGTGTTTAAAAATTGTAGACATGGAACTTTTCACATTTTCGGGATACTTCTTTGTCCTTCATTTCCTTATTACGTCTTTGAATAGATTATTTTTCCTGCAAGTAATGACTTTCTGCTGTAAAAAGTCAAGAGCTTCATAATGTCCGAAACGAATTCTAATCAGAGATTAAGAGATTTCTCTGTAATGTACAAAGATGGTTCTGATTCTACTTAAACTAATGGAGGTAGACTCAACAATGATTAGAGTGCTAGAGCAACAAACTCCTTAAAAATGTTTCTAACAAAATTAAAAGAATGCAAAAACGCCACCAGTATTAAGTCTCAGAAAGTTTTTCGGTCCGATTGTTATCCTTATTTTTATCAATTTTGCTCGGTGAAAAGAAATTATTTTCATTCAGTAGAAACACTTAAAGACGGTGAGCGGTGAGTTTCGTAAGGACACCAAAAAATATATATTTTATAGAAATTTTTGTTGTACACAAGTTGGTTATAAGGAGGTCCGATAATAGGTTTGTTCCAACCACCAGTTTCAAATTATTCCGAAATCAACGTAATGCGGTCATTGCATCAGTTTGCAATTGATTGGTGATTTCGTTTTGACGGAACGCTCCTAAACTCGAACCAAACTGAGGTGGTTAGAGGACCACCTCTAACCACCTCATTATGGTAGGTTTGTCGCTGTTATCAGAACTTGTTGAGTTGATCGTTTACTTCTACCTCCATGCACCTTTATCAGTGGTCCCTGTGTTTTTGCGTTCCAGTGCTATCCAAAATACCTGAACTTATTAAACAAAACATTACCAATCGCTTAAATCAGGGCCAGATTTAGACTTAGGCGGTCACCTAGGGGCTCGCACAACAAGGGGGGGGGGGGGGGGGCGGCACACCACAAATATTTCATTTTATAACGCTAATTAACCTAGGTAAGCTCGAAAGTTGGAGGTAAAACCTACATGCTCATAGAGGATGTGATGAAAACACACATCCACATTTTTAGGAATGTTTATTAGATATACATGAATTCACGATTTCATTTTGATTTAAGCAATTCACAATTTTTGGGCTTACTGTGGTGAGCCAGTTTTAGAGTCTCTGCACACACGTATTTTAATTGATATAATCCTAAATAATACACTTTTGTTTTAAAAACAAGAGAGAAACACTTTATTTACATAAATAACAGTGATGCTGCTCAAATAGAATGGGTTGCTAAATCATAGCTTATCATAGCCTAGTTAAAGAAAGAAAAATTTAAGGAACAAAGTGGATTGTTTCCACATTTGACGTAATTGTTTCAAAATGGAATATCAAAAGTCCATCTTGGGAAATAGGTCAAATTTTTATTTATTTATTTTTTATTTTTTCACAAATATCTAGAAAATGTCATTATATGCACCAAAAATTCATCATCGCTTTCGTACAAAAACATTTTAGTAGGTAAGAAAAGTTGAATCGTAAAGGCATATATGTTATAAGAGAAAGGAAAATAATAGGCGAGCAAAACCAAAACAATGAAGCGGAAGGTTACGTTTCTGTTCACCCAAACTACTAGTCCCTGCCGCCGATCGCTGACTGCTCTGACTGGTTCCAAACCAATCCGTGATTCAATCAGAGTCTAGTTGGAACAACCGACTAGCAGTCAGAGTTTGAGTTTGGGTTTCGTTGGAACGCTCTGTTCCTAATGCGCATGCGTCAGACAGTTTTAAACTACATAGTTTGAAGTGTGGTTGGAACAAAACTTATGTATTATAATTTTCTATGATTTTACAATTGTTTTAATAAAAATAAAGTGATTTAGAATTTTGGAATCGGGCATAAAACTGCAAACTAGGCAGGCATACGATAATAATGTCGATTTAATCATTTTTTTTATCATGAATTTATGTTTTCAATTTAATGAGGATTCTGTTCAAAATATCAGGTATATAGTGAAGAGGGTTGAATTTAGTAGTGAGTGTAGGAATTTTCGATTAAGTGAGGCAGGTTAAATATAGTTTTAGATCGAGAATTTAACCTAAATACTTCACTATCCACCAATTTGAAAAATATCGTCGAGGCTTAGCGTACACGTTTAAAGGACAGTGCTTAATAAGTAACCAACTTAAAAATAAGGAGTTGGTTATAGATATATGTTGATATATGAGCCGCAATCCTGCGTAGTATGTGTTCACATAAGCTTATTATTTATTGACATGATAGTCCCCATTTTTCATTTATGCCTCATTGTCTTGAAAACTAGGTTTTCCCCGGTAAAATGACCGACATAGTTTTATCGGTATTGAAATAAATCTCTATCACTAATTAAACCATATTGCATATCTTGGCTAGTCAATGGAAAAATGTGTCCGATAAAAAGGAACAAAACCTTCTCACATACGAGTATATTATGATATTGAATATACAATCCTATAAATTCTAAATTTAATCATTTTATAATGAAATATATTTTAAATAAATCGGGTACGGGGTACCTCGGAACTTTTCCTCACTTCAGAGGCCACTAAAGTAGCCTCTCCTGCAGCTTCGCAGCAGGAGGAAGCAACATTGGACGTGGTCAATACTTGGAGGGGTGACCGTTCTGAACTAACTGATTTATTATCATTCTTCAAAAAAAAACCTTATTTTTAATAACCTATATTTTTATTTATTTATTTATTTATTGTTTTCATATGGGTGTTCGACAACTTGGTCATGTACACCCGATACAGTAGTTATTTACACATTTTTGATTAATTTGAGTCTATACATCTTTCACTAAATCTAAATGTTCCAAATATTTAAATAGCTTTTGAACAGTGGTTTCGTCGTCTCGTAGAATTTCAGAAATTGTTGTTGGAAGTTCAAACTGTTTTCTTTCCTCGTCAAGTCTGTTGCAGTCGCAGAGGATATGGTGAACAGTCAATGTTTCTCCACATAACCTACAGGTTGGTGGGTCTTGTCGTGTGATGAGGTAGCCGTGCGTCAGTCGTGTGTGTCCAATCCGGAGTCGTGCCAAAATTATTTCTTCCCGTCTGTTTTGTCTGCAGCATGTTTTCCAGTCTGTGATGAGAGGTTTAATATATTTTAATTTTGTGTTTGAACCGTTTGTCCAGTCTTCTTGCCATTGTCTAAGTAAGGTAGTCCATAGAGTTTTATTTAGGTCCTTAGCAGTGATCACGGTTTCGAGTTCTTCTCCCTTGTTTATTGCCTCCTTCGCCATTTTGTCCACCTTCTCGTTTCCTTCTATATTTCTATGGCTGGGAACCCAGCAGTATTTTACTTTGATTTGGTTTGTATATTCATAATCTCGTATCGCTGCGACGACGGAACTTTCTGAGTATAGTTTACACAGAGCTTGGAGAGCACATTGTGAGTCGGTGTAGATAACTATTTTCTTCATGTTGTTTTCAGTCGCGTGCTTAACAGCTTTTCTGATCGCTTCAAGCTCGACTGTGTTTATAGAGCTCCACTTACTACAAGCGTATTGCTTAGATACCTCATTCTGAATGAAGGCACAACCACTTCCTTCGTTGTTTTTCGAGGCGTCTGTGTAAAAAAGGGCTGCATCGGCATTCTTGATCATATGCTTGCGGTGTTCCTGCACATATTGAACGTCAAGTGTTTCAATCTTTCGTTGAGAATGTCCCAAGTAATTTATTCTAGGTTAGGTCATAATCCAGGGTGGCTTTTCATAGAGGTTCAAAGGTGTTGGTTTTGGTAGGTCTGATAGTCCTACTAAAGAGATTAGCTGTTTGAAACGGAGGCCAGCTGGTTTGGGATGGTGGGTGTTACGGTTATACAAAGGAATGGAATTTTGATTTAGAAATAATTGGGCTGAAGGATTTTCTGGAGTTTGCAGGAGCCTATAACCTAAGCGAAGCAGCGTGAGATTTCTTCTAAAGGATAGTGTTGGCTCATTACATTCTACCAAAATGCTGTCAACAGGGCTGGTTCTGAAAGAGCCAGTCACTATGCGTAGAGCTAAGTTATGAACAGGGTCCAACCTTTTAAGATGAATTTCTTTTGCTGAACCGTATATCTCACAGCCGTAGTCCATCTTACTTCTAATGAGTTGATTGTAAAGTCTCAATAGTGTATACCGATCTGCTCCCCAACTGTGTGACTGGATCATACATAGAAAGTTAAGACCTCGTAAGCACTTTGATCTTAAGTTTTCAATATGGGACTTAAACGTTAGTTTTCTATCTACAATGAGGCCAAGGTATTTAACCTCCTCAACTGTTGGTATGATTTGGCCTGAGAGTCTAAGAGTTATTGGTTGGTGTCTCCTTTTTCTTGAAAATGTCACACAACATGATTTTGTGGGTGAAAAGGTGAAGCCATTACATGAGGCCCAGTTTCTCATTCTATTGATACACTGCTGCAAAACTGGAGTGGCCATGGTACTAGTTTTAGATCTAAAAAGTACTGTTACATCGTCCACGAAGAAAAAGGTTTCAACGCTTGGTGGAATTACTGACTCAAGATCATTGATCGCCAGTATAAATAGGGTCACACTTAAAACTGCCCCTTGAGGGACACCGTTTTCTTGAATGTAGGAAGTTGATAACGTATCTCCTATCTTCACTCTGAACCTCCGCTCAGCCAAAAAGTTCTTAATAAAAGTTGGCAGGTGACCTTCAAAGCCTGTTTTCTGTAACTGCTTAAGGATAAGGTATCGCCACGTCTTATCATAGGCTTTCTCGCAATCAAAGAATACACCTACAGTTTCTTTGCCTTGAGTAAACCCGTCCCTGATGTAGTTTTCTAATCTCACGAGGTTGTCTATGGTCGATCTTCTTTTCCTGAAACCACTCTGGTATCTTGACAGCAGGTTCTTTGATTCCAGCTCCCACATAAGTCTTGCATTAACCATTTTTTCGAGCAATTTGCTAAGTGTGTTGGTCATTGCTATTGGCCTGTATGATTCTGGGAATGTGGTGTTCTTTCCAGGTTTTGCAATAGGTATTAATATTGCTTCCCGCCAGCTATCAGGATAGGTTTGGGAAGTCCACAGGATGTTGTAGAGTTTCAGGACGTAGAGTCGAAATGATTTAGGTAGGTTTTTCAGCATAATATTATGGATTTGATCTGGTCCTGGTGCAGTTAGTTTCAATGAGTTGAGAGCAGTTTCCAGTTCCCAAAGACTGAATTCTTTGTTATAGAATTGGGAATTAGAGGTGTTATCATCAAATACAATTTCGTTTACCTCAGATTGGATTTTTATGTTCTGAAAATCCTGAGTGTAAGCTCTGTTTGAGCTGACTTTAGCGAAATGGGATGCCATTGTTTCAGCTACTTGTTGCGGATTAGAGACTAGGTCATTATTGATATTTAGGACTGGTAAGGCAAGGACACTTTTCTTCCCATATAACGCTTTAACTTTCTTCCACACTTCAAAGGATGGAGTGAATTGATTTAGAGAAGATACGTAACTCCTCCATGATGCTAATTTGGCCTGTTTGAACACATATTTGCTTTTAGCTCTCGCTTTCCTATATCTTGCAAGGTTTTCTTGAGTAGCATTAGCTTTGAACTGCCTCAGAGTTTTACGTCTCTCTTTGAGAGCGATTTTGCAATCTTTATTCCACCAGGGGACTAACGGGCGGCCTCTGCCATGGGTTGATCTTGGTATTGCTAGGTTGGCGGCATTTAAAATTGATGTTGTGATAAAGGTAAGGAGTAGTTCTGCTCTAATCTCGTTCACTAAAGGAGGAGACGCTTCACACAGGTGCCTTCTAAAGCAAGCCCAATCTGCATTTTTAAATGACCACCGGGTGGAAGGTGATGGACTAGGGTTATTAGGGAAAATGGAAATATATATCGGGTAATGATCACTACCATACAAATAGGGTGATATTGAAAAATCGGATAAGCGACTCACAGCTGGTGATGATATTACTAGGTCGATAGCATCCTGATTGCCGGTCCTCGCATCCATGTAAGTGGGCTGTCCGTTGTTGTGAAGGAACAGTCCTTGATCTTCTATGAATGCTTCTATAATGCGTCCTCTTGCATCGTCAGAAGATGAACCCCACACTCTACTATGGGCGTTGAAGTCCCCTGCTACCATGAAAGGGGCTTTAAGTTGATGTACAATGTTGTTTAACTCCCGCCGCGTAACTTCTTCTCCGCATTCCAAGTAGACGTTACAAATTGTGATTGGATATGTTCCTCCCACAACAGTTGTTAAAACATGGAGGTTGGTGTTTATAACAGTTTCTCTACTAGGTATGCTTACCGACACTAGCGTTGCCAAGCCTCCCCGCCAACTTCCTGCGGGGGGGTCCTGACGGTAGATTTTGAAACCAGGGATGTTGATTAAGTTTACAGATGGCAAGTGGGTTTCTTGAAGCATTAGAACATGTAACTTTTCCCTGTGTAGAAGTAATCGAATATCTTCACTACGCGTTCTGTATCCTTTACAATTCCAACTACATATTTTAATATTTTGATGGGTCATAATAATTTATTTCTTTCCTTTGTTTTTCTTCCCCTTCTTAGATCCTTTTTTAGTTGGCTCGTTTCGATGTTTATCACCTCCCGGTCCTTCGCTGATCTTGTTACTGCTGGATGTGGAGTCTTCTGAGTCTGGATCCCAGTCGTTAATCCACATCATCTCTTTTTCCGCTTGAGAGTCTAACCTAAAACTTCTATCTGGCTGTTTACTAGTGATGTTTAAAGGTTTCATGTTGTTGACGTCTTTTTGAGATTCAGATTTTTTGTCTTCGGGCTTGTCACTTATGTCTGAAGGTGTAAACTGAGTTCCTTGGTCCTTGGTTTTTCTTTGTTTAATTTTATTTTTACAAGTAGTACAGTTCGAAGATGGGGAAGGTTCTAGTGGGCCGCTGTTAGTTTTGCCTAAAACTTTAGAGTAGGTGGTTTCAAAGAGGATTGGTTGTGTGCTTCGGACTTTGTTTCTAGCTTCCGCAAAGGATATTCTCTCCAGGGTCTTAATTTCCACTACCTTCTTTTCTAGTTGCCACCTCGGGCAATTCCTGTCTGTTGCCGAGTGTTGGCCGTTACAATTAATACACTTTATATAATTACAAGTACCTTCATGTGCGAGTTCTCCGCATCCAGGACATACGGCTGGGCTCTTACAGTTGGCTTTGACATGTTGAAACCGGTGACAGTTATGACATTTTAGCGGAAGAGGGATATATGGCCTGACGGGCACACTCATATAGCCAATTTTAAGTTTTTGAGGAAGAGTTGTTAACCCGAATACGATGATATAGCTTTGAGTTGGTTGAAGGTTTCCATTCACCCTCCTGTTTATTCTTATAACATCTTCAACTCCCTGAGATAGTAGGTTTTCTTTTATATCATCGATGGCTACCAGGTCTAAGTCGTAACAAGTTATGACACCTTTGATTTTGTTTAAGGTTTTGTGTGGCTCAACTATGACCGACAGATGTCTATTTTCCGGTAATAACTTTAACAGTTTGTCCGCTTGCTCATGA
Organism: Gerris lacustris; assembly: GCA_951217055.1. Classification (NCBI taxonomy): domain Eukaryota; kingdom Metazoa; phylum Arthropoda; class Insecta; order Hemiptera; family Gerridae; genus Gerris; species Gerris lacustris. Next base: position 5,510,039 of record OX578279.1, read on the forward strand.
GTAAAGGTTTCTACAAGAAGGGACCCGTCCCTCAGTTTTCTCGCACCTTTGACATTGCCCGCTATTTGGGATAAAACCTTATCGATCAGGAACGGTGAAACGTTTGCCATTGTTTCACCATTTGCCCGTTTGAGAATTAAGAAGTTATACTTCGGTTTAAAGACTGGAGGATTATATATTGGAGGAGAGCTTACTCGCGGTCGCTTTGTTTTAGAGGTATCCGAGGTCTCGCCGAAATTATTTTGTTTGTTTTTATTTGTTGACATATACGACTTGGTAACCGTTGAGGGAATCGTGTCGTTATCTATTGGAACTTGAAAATTTTCATCTTCGTCCCATCCTCCAGGATCTGGAGGCCGGGCCCGAACCCTCTCCATGCACTTTAACACTTTAATTTAAGTATAATAAAAGTAAAAAGATTTTTAAAAAACTTACGTGTTGAACTTGTCAAGAGCTGTCAAAACACTCTAACCTATATTTTATTTAATTATTTAAAGTTTGGCGGTATTTTGATAGATGTAAACAAACTTTGACGTCATCAAAATTATCGCACTATTAAATAATTATATTCGCTTATAACTTTTAAACTAATTAATGGAATTTCATCGTTTTTGTTTTTTTATATTTGTTCATTAATTTTTTCCGGTTCTAACGATATGCTATACGTCAAAAACCTATTTATACTTTCAGTATTATTAACCGTCAAAGTTTAAAAATTCAAAAATTTATAACTTCAAAATGGCGGCCAAAATCAAAATGAAATTTAGTGGGCTTGTTTGTCGTACAGAGAGGTACATTCTAGCCAAATTTCAACTCGAGCAAGACCATTTTCGATTTATTACGATTTTGTTTAAATTTTTGCTGATTCAGCAAACTGGGTTCAAGATGGCGGAAAAAGTTGATTTTCCGGGCGGCACAACTACAGGTTAAGACTGATTTTTCTGCCAAGTCTCAACTCTCTAGGTTAAATACCTTGGGCGCTACGATGATAACACACATACACACATACATACGTCATGCTGAAAACTACTTAGGAGGTCTTAAAAACACCTAAAACGGATAATTCCGTTGAAATCTCGAAAAAATATTTTTGGTGAAATCAATACTTTTCCTACTATTAGTAGTGAGGAAAAGTAAAAAATTGTTCATCAAAAGATTGTTTGAATTTCTGCTAAATCAAATTCATCTTCATTTATTTCATAAGTATCTCCAAAACTAAATGTTTTCCCAGAAAACGACAAACCAAAATCTGGTTTTCATCAAAATTTGGGATTCACGAAAAATCACAATACTCTCTCTCAATATTATATGAGAAAGTAAAAATCAGCAATAAAAGCCTTTTTATATAGCTTGGCTAGATATTTAAATAGACAGTTTGCCAGTTATGTAACATTGGATTGGCAGTGACTTTCATAAATATTATTGTATTATTAATTTGTCAAAATAATTGTTCAAGATTAAAAATACAATATTGTTTACGATTGATGTGAAATATAATCATTGTATCTCTATTTAGATGCGTAGAAAGTGATTCTTTACGTACTTGTATTCATTGGGCATGTGTGATTTTATAATTCCCTTTTTTTTCCGCCCTAGGGCGGTAAAAAAGAAGAATTCTTCACCTTTTTGTTTACACCTAACAAAACTAATTTGCAGTTTGTTTAATTAAAGTAACTGTTAATATCGAGTTTTTAGAGAAAAACAATGAGTGATTCAAGTGATAAGACGAAAATTAGGAGAATAATACACCGAAATAATTAATTCGGCAAAAAAAACAACTAATGAATTAATGTTATCTTTATTAAAAGAGAAATTCAAACTTAGAAATACAACTACAGGAAGTTTATTAAATTCTTTTTTCTGTATTTATTATTAAAATCCAACAATGGTAGATAAAGTACGGTACGCAACTCGTGCGAAAACGGTATTTTGCTTTGCTAGTGGTTATACTACCCTCGCTATCGCTCGGGTGCAACCTCCACACTTGCATGCAATATGCTACTTTCCGCACTAGACGCGTAATGTACTATTATAGTTATAGAACACACCCCCCATTAAGACTAAATCCAAATAAGCCTTTTTGGCACTTCTTTACTTTAGTACACCCCTTAGTTCTAAACAATAGTCTGCCCTACAAAAGTCAGAAAGGTTTGTGTGTTGGTCTCCCTAAGACATTGAGACTCCTGCGGCAGTTTTATTACGCTATCTTAAGATTGTGTCCTATCTTGTGTAAGGCTAAATCTTATGCAGAAAACTGCAGAATAATAACTTCTACAGTTTTCTCAGTGTATATTTAATGTTCCTTTGTTTTAATAGTTAATTAGTCAGAGATATCACATTTATATATACAAGTGGGATATTCCATTGTCCCAAGATACATTGGACTAAATATCCCTTTGACTTAATAGTAATTTAGACTAAGGAGTACATACATATACATACTAATTTGTATAAGTATCTTTGTCTAAATTAACTAACTATTAAGACAATGGAATATAGGGGGGTGCTTAAATAAATAAATTGGTAGTGCGCGAAGTCTCACGTAAAAAGGGTTTCGTTGGTGTTGTAAACATGAAATTAGTAGTTGGGGGGGGGGGGGGGTGCAAAATTTGGATGTTTTTTGACAAAATGGCGTAGAAAATTAAACGCTTTCCACAAGTGTTATATATTTTTGTAATCTACTCTTCAATACCTTTCAATTAATACCCCACTCAAAATTTAAAAAAATCATTTTTTTTTTTCGCATGACATGAGTTTTCCGCCATTTTGGATTTGAAAAGCTGATAGTTTTGAGTTTGCTATATTTTTCCTGTGTGCGCGTCAAAACGATCTTTAATACTGGAAAGTTTCTTTTTATTCAAAAGTTATTGGAACCGTACAGAGTGACAGACAGACAAACAGACACATGAACGAAACTATAAGGGTTTCTTTTTTTGGTTTTAGCAACGAAACCCTAGAAAGTACCGCCTTTTTGCATAACTTAGCTAAGTATTATTTTTATATAGACTAAATAAGCAATAAAAGCATTTTTACATAACTTAGCTAGGTATATAGACTAAATCATCTATATATAAGCCTTTTTGCATAACTTAGCCAGTTATTATATAGGCTAAATATATTATGCCATTTTTGACTTGGCAAGGTATTGGAATTGCTAGTCAAGTTTTTTTTTGAACAACTTGGCTAGGTAATGACTAAATTACCAATGATTTCGTCTATATTAAGGGATTTAGTCAAATTTGACTAATCTAACTCTAAAACCGGACAAAGAACAACTTAACAAAGACCATCATTAACACAATTTGAAACCAATTTTATTTATCATTATTTAGAAATTTAAAAAAAAATCTTATTTTTAGAACAATTAAAGAAAAAGGTAACATAAAATGATAAAGTTGAGGTTATAAATAGATATTTTCGTTTTAATTATTCGAGGAAGTATTAACACTTTTCATTATCATTTTCCTTCTTTTATTTTACTAATTTGCTACCTCTGTAAGAAAAGCTTTTACAATCTAACAGACCGGAAAATTTCCCTCAAAACAATACACGGACTTATTTTAATTACCCCTTTACTCAAAAGAAAAAAAACCTTTTGTTCTTCATTTTATTCAAAATAAAAATAGCCTGCCAATTAGTGTGGCACATAGCTTCCTCGCATCCTATCATGTACTTTATTGTTATATTAACATTAAAATTATAGTTATATTACTTTATTGTTATATTGTTTATTGTGTAATAGTATATTACGCGTCTAGTGCGGAAAGTAGCATTTTGCATGCGAGTGTGGAGTTTGCACCCGAGCGACAGCGAGGGTAGTAAAACCACACGAGCAATGCAAAATGCCATTTTCGCACGAGTTGCGTACCGTACTTTATCTACGATTGATAGATTTAAATAATAAATGCAGAAAAAAATAAACTTGCTGTATGTAAGTTCGTATCTCTCTCTTGATAAAGATGGCATTAATCTTGAGTTGTATTTTTTGCCGAATCAATTATTTCTGGAGGATTATTATTCTCCACGCATTTTCGTCAAAGTCACTTGGTTCACTTATTCTTTTTCACTAAAAACTCGATATAAACAGTTACTTTAATAAAAGAACAGCAAATTAGTTTTGTTAAATGTAAACAAACCCACTAATCGTGCGTAAAGCTGAAGAATTCCTCTTCTTTACCGCCCTAGGGTGGTAAAGAAGAGGAATTCTTTAGAACTATGAGACACGCATGCGCAATGAATACAAGTACGTAAAGAATCACTTTCTATGCATCTAAACAGAGATACAATCTTTATATTTTGTATCAATCGTAGATAAAAACTATTAATAGTTTTAGCGATCTTTAACACTTCATAGCGGTGTCGCTGTTGGTTTAACTTAAAAATTATTTGTTTGAAAATGGAATATCAAATGTCCATCTTGGAAAATACATAGGTCAAATTTTTAATTATTATTATTATTATTTTTATTTATTTATTTTTTTTTTTTCACAAATATCTAGAAAATGTCATTATATGCACCAAAAATTGATTATCGCTTTCGTACAAAAACATTTTAGTAAGTAAGAAGAGTTGAATCGCAAAGGCATATATGTTATAAGAGAAAGGAGAATAATAGGCGAGCAAAACCAAAACAATGAAGCGGAAGGTTACGTTTCTGTTCACCCGAACTACTAGTCCCTGCCGCCGATCACTGACTGCTCTGACTGGTCTGAAACCAATCCGTGATTCAATCAGAGCCTATAGTTGGAACAGCCGTCTAACAGTCAGAGTTTGAGTTTGGGTTTCGTTGTAATGCTCTGTTCCTAATGCGCATGTGTCAGACAGTTTCAAACTAGTTTGAAGTGTGGTTGGAACAAACCTTAGGTATTTTATAATTTTCTATGATTTTACAACATTTGTTTTAATAAACCTAGAGTGATTTGGAATTTTGGAATCGGGCATAAACTGCAAACTAGGCAGGCATACGATTATAATGTCAATGTAATAATTTGTTTTTTTATCATGATTTTTTTTTTTTTCAATTTAATGAGGATATTGTTCAAAATATTTATCAGGTATATAGTGAAGAGTGTTGAATTTATTTTAGGAATTTTCGATTAAGTGAGGCAGGTTAAATATAGTTTTAGATCGAGAATTTAATCTAAATACTTCACTATCCATCAATTTGAAAAATATCATCGAGGTTTAGCGTACACGTTTAAAGGACAGTGCTTAATAAGTAACCAACTTAAAAATAAGGAGTTGGTCATAGATATATGTTGATATATGAGCCGCAATCTTGCGTAGTATGTTTTCACATAAGCTTATTATTAATTGACATGATAGTCCCCATTTTTCATTTATGCCTCATTGTCTTGAAAACTAGGTTTTCCCCGGTAAAATGACCGACATAGTTTTATCGGTATTGAAATAAATCTCTTATCACTAATTAAACCATATTGCATATCATTGCTAATCAATGGAAAAATGTGTCCGATAAAATGGAACAAAACCTTCTCACATACGAGTATATTATCATACTGAATATAAAATCCTATAAATTCTAAATTTAATAATTTTATAATGAAAATTTATTTTTATAAGAGTGTTCAACAAAAGATTGTTTGTATTTCGCTTTTGAATTTCAGCTAAATCAAATTCATCTTCATTTATTTCATATATATCTCCAAAACTAAATGTTTTCCCAGAAAACGACAAACCAAAATCTGGTTTTCATCAAAATTTGAGATTCACGAAAAATCACAATATTTTCTCTCAATATTATATGAAAAAGTAAAAATCAGCAATAAAAGCCTTTTTATATAGCTTGGTTAGATATTGAAAAAGACAGTTTGGCTGTTATGTATCATTGGACTGGCAGTGACTATCATAAATATTATTATATTATTAATTTGTTAAAATAATTGATTAAAAATACAATATTGTCTACGATTGATGTGAAATATAAACATTGTATCTCTATTTAGATGCGTAGAAAGTGATTCTTTACGTACTTGTATTCATTGGGCATGTGTGATTTTATAATTCTACTTTTTTTCGCCCTAGGGCGGTAAAAAAGAAGAATTCTTCACCTTTTTGTTTACACCTAACAAAACTAATTTGCTGTTTGTTTAATTAAAGTAACTGTTTATATCGAGTTTTTAGTGAAAAACAATGAGTGATTCAAGTGATAAGACGAAAATGAGGAGAATAATACGCCTCCCGAAATAATTAATTCGGCAAAAAATACAACTAATGAATTAATGTTATGTTTATTAAAAGAGAAATTCAAACTTAGAAATACAACTACAGGAAGTTTATTAAATATCTTTGTCTAAATTAACTAACTATTAAGACAATGGCATATAGGGGGGTGCTTAAATAAATAAATTGGTAGTGCGCGAAGTCTCACGTAAAAAGGGTTTCGTTGGTGTTGTAAACATGAAATTAGTAGTTGGGGGGGGGGGGGGGGTGGTGCAAAATTTGGATTTTTTTTTACAAAATGGCGTAGAAAATTAAACGCTTTCCACAAGTGGTATATATTTTTGTAATCTACTCTTCAATACCTTTCAATTAATACCCCACTCAAAATTTAAAAAACAATTTTTTTTTCGCACGACGTGAATTTTCCGCAATTTTGGATTTGAAAAGCTGATAGTTTTGAGTTTGCTATATTTTTCCTGTGTGCGCGTCAAAACGATCTTTAATATTGGAAAGTTTCTTTTTATTCAAAAGTTATTGGAACCGTACAGAGTGACAGACAGACAAACAGACACATGAACGAAACTATAAGGGTTTCTTTTTTTGGTTTTAGCAACGAAACCCTAGAAAGTACCGCCTTTTTGCATAACTTAGCTAAGTATTATTTTTATATAGACTAAATAAGCAATAAAAGCATTTTTACATAACTTAGCTAGGTATATAGACTAAATCATCTATATATAAGCCTTTTTGCATAACTTAGCCAGTTATTATATAGGCTAAATATATTATGCCATTTTTGACTTGGCAAGGTATTGGAATTGCTAGTCAAGTTTTTTTTTGAACAACTTGGCTAGGTAATGACTAAATTACCAATGATTTCGTCTATATTAAGGGATTTAGTCAAATTTGACTAATCTAACTCTAAAACCGGACAAAGAACAACTTAACAAAGACCATCATTAACACAATTTGAAACCAATTTTATTTATCATTATTTAGAAATTTAAAAAAAAATCTTATTTTTAGAACAATTAAAGAAAAAGGTAACATAAAATGATAAAGTTGAGGTTATAAATAGATATTTTCGTTTTAATTATTCGAGGAAGTATTAACACTTTTCATTATCATTTTCCTTCTTTTATTTTACTAATTTGCTACCTCTGTAAGAAAAGCTTTTACAATCTAACAGACCGGAAAATTTCCCTCAAAACAATACACGGACTTATTTTAATTACCCCTTTACTCAAAAGAAAAAAAACCTTTTGTTCTTCATTTTATTCAAAATAAAAATAGCCTGCCAATTAGTGTGGCACATAGCTTCCTCGCATCCTATCATGTACTTTATTGTTATATTAACATTAAAATTATAGTTATATTACTTTATTGTTATATTGTTTATTGTGTAATAGTATATTACGCGTCTAGTGCGGAAAGTAGCATTTTGCATGCGAGTGTGGAGTTTGCACCCGAGCGACAGCGAGGGTAGTAAAACCACACGAGCAATGCAAAATGCCATTTTCGCACGAGTTGCGTACCGTACTTTATCTACGATTGATAGATTTAAATAATAAATGCAGAAAAAAATAAACTTGCTGTATGTAAGTTCGTATCTCTCTCTTGATAAAGATGGCATTAATCTTGAGTTGTATTTTTTGCCGAATCAATTATTTCTGGAGGATTATTATTCTCCACGCATTTTCGTCAAAGTCACTTGGTTCACTTATTCTTTTTCACTAAAAACTCGATATAAACAGTTACTTTAATAAAAGAACAGCAAATTTGTTTTGTTAAATTTAAACAAACCCACTAATCGTGCGTAAAGCTGAAGAATTCCTCTTCTTTACCGCCCTAGGGTGGTAAAGAAGAGGAATTCTTTAGAACTATGAGACACGCATGCGCAATGAATACAAGTACGTAAAGAATCACTTTCTATGCATCTAAACAGAGATACAATCTTTATATTTTGTATCAATCGTAGATAAAAACTATTAATAGTTTTAGCGATCTTTAACACTTCATAGCGGTGTCGCTGTTGGTTTAACTTAAAAATTATTTGTTTAAAAAATGTTTGTCTCATTGAATAGATGAAGTTAGATTTTTTTCCTGACCTAAAATTCCAATTTTAAATTTAAAGTTTATGTTTACGCGAGCGTTGCTCGTGAACGCTTGGACGGATAACGTTGTCCAAGGAACTCGCCCTGGGCATTGGTAAAATGAACATGTCTACCAAATTTCATCAAAATCGGTCGACATTTACTCAAGTTATCGTCGCACGTTTATAATTCGCGGACACAATGACCGACAGACAGACAGACAGACACGAGACCAAAAATGTTCTCTGATGTCTGAAACGGATTTCTGTCTTGGAATTTTTAAAATCGGAGGCATAAAAGGGTTTCGTTCTCAAAAGTGAAGACAATGCTTGCGTTACCTTCGGTAAGCTTGGAAGCAAAATGACACAATTATGGAGAGCAGATTAATTAAAGTTTCCACTTTTCTAAATCCGTACATATTTTCCGTAATATTTTCTTTATTTTAGAGGAAAATATCAGCTGTTTTGCAACCAAAAGTTGCAACTGTCTAACTTTTATGTGAGCAATTATAACTGCAGAATCATTGCGTACATATATTACTATTTTATTGGTTTTGCTCCCAAGCTTACCGAAGGTATAAAAAGCTGTGTGATCGTTCTGATGAACGAAAATATTTAAAGTCTCCAATTTCAAAAATTTTCAGGCATCATAGAACATTTTTGGCTCTGTTTCTGACTGTCAGTCTGTCGCTCAATTTTTGCAAACCACCATATCTTAAAAACTAAGTATTTGATTTCAATGAAGTTTGTATGGTAGGTCATAATTCGCCCATGTTGGTCCCTGGTATATATATATATATATATATATATATATATATATATATATATATATATATATATATATATATATATATATATATATATATATATACAGAAAACAAACAAAACTCAGGTTTAGGTCACAAAAAACCGTCTTTATGTTGCAATCCCAACGTTTCGGTTTTTCGGCCGTAAAACATATCTAAACAACGACCCGAGTCGTTGTTTAGATGTTTTACGGCCCCTGAAGAAGGTTTTAAGTAAAAACCGAAACGTCGGGATTGTAGCATAAAGACGGTTTTTTGTGACCGAAACCTGAGTTTTGTTTGTTTTCTGTTTATATTTACGGTCGAGAATCTATTCATATATATATATATATTATATATATATATATATATATATATATATATATATATATATATATATATATATATATATATATATATATATATATATATATTATATATATTATATATATATATATATATATATATATATATATATATATATATATATATATATATATATATATATATATATATATATATATATATGTGTTTATATGTGTTTGTGTGTGTGTGTGTTATATATATATATATATATATATATATATATATATATATATATATATATATATATATATATATATATATATATATATATATATATATATATATATATATATATATTTGTTTATAATATTCAAATAATTCTTAGAAGTTATTTTCAGTCTCTCCCTGACATTCAAGCAGGGAAGATTCTCAGTACATAGAGTAAATTCAATTCACATGTATATATAATAAAAAATGACGTTACAAATTTTATTTTAAAGAAAATAATAGTGAATGTAATTATATTGAGACTAATGTGATTTGAAAAACTATAAGGTAATTATGTTTTGTTTTTTTATTTATAGAAAAATATATTGCTGAAAATTGTTAACTTTAATTTCATTTTAAAGAAATTTTTATTTGTTAAAAATTGTTAACTTTAATTTCATTTTAAAGAAATTTTTATTTGTTAAAAATTGTTAACTTTAATTTCATTTTAAAGAAATTTTAATATTCTGAATAATCTATTAATTTGTCAAAAAATGTTTATATGTTAAAGCCTGAAGAAGCCCTAATGTGGAGGGCGAAATATAGCATATTTTATAAAAAAAGAAAAGTTATGTTTTATATTTAATATATAAAATACCTTTTCCAAACGAAACCCTATACAAGGCCAAATATTTCCGTAGAGAAAATTGTTAATGAAAATTCATGGGTTCAAAACTACAAGTTAAAGAAGAAATTAAATAAATTAGACAATAAAGGCTTGTAAAAGCGTAAAATCAATTAAGTTCGAGATAGGATTCGAGGAAGTTATGTGCTACACTAATTGGCTGTCTATGTTGATAAATAATAAATGAGATTATTAACTTTTAATTATTTAATACTTTCTACTAATTTGATGTATCTCCTTTATTCTTTACCCGCGTAATGGTTAAAGAAGATCACGTGTTAGCTATGTATTTAATTACACGTATATAGTTTACTTTACTTTATTTGAAGGTAAACATCTTTGAACGAGCGTGAATTCTGCGTATTTCAAACATTTGGTATTTTAAAAGTTATTGTGTTTTTCTATTAATAAATTGTGTAAAAATTGAGCGATTGGAAGGTACGCACCAGAGGTACGGTTATCCCGACCTGGCCACGAAAATGTTATAAAAATAAATTAAAAAATGAAAATAGCAAAATTGTTAATGTCCTGTAGGATGTAATTTGCATTTATGTGCAGATAATCAGCAAATAACATGATAATAATGTTCTATTAAATAAGAGTAATTAATTTTAATGCATACCTACTTGTAATAAAATACGAAATTATGTTACAATAAAGATAATTGAATTTCTAATTGATTGTACTAAGTACAGGTACTAATTGAGTACTTTATAATTACAAGCGTATTTCTCGGTCTAGTTCTATGGTTGTTTGTTGACTTCTAAGACTTGTAGAAACTTAATTCGGGATTAGCTATCGATATCGTCAGAGGAAATAATTCTTCAGTGTAGCTTAATTGGTTAGAGCTGGATATGAGGGGGAGGTCTGTGGTTCGAGTCCCGGCGCTGAAGTCTATTTTTCTCTGTCTGTCTCCCTTTATAAATTGTAATTATAATTTGATTTAAATTAAAATTTAAACGTTCCGTAGTATGAATACTACCAATAACTTGTAAAAATTGAATAAAGATAATATTAATTATATTGTTTTAATTATTTTTCACACATAGCGCCAACTTCTAGACGGATAAAGCGCGCGAAGCGTCCGATCCGGCTAGTGTGTTCTAAGATAACTATACTAAGTGGTTGCACGATGTGAAATACTCTAAACTCACGTGACCTTTTTATTCGCTGATAGTATCTATACGTGTAGAGTGAACTTCCTTACCAGTACTAAGGGTTCCTTTGTGACACGATGTCATTAACCTACATTTGACATTATTTTTTTCGAGTGTAATAACTCAAGCATTAAGTCATTACCTTCTGTTCCTAAGTTGGAGGAATCTTCTTGTTGTATATTTGTTTCCTGTAGATTTAGTGTTATTCTGTCGACTCTTTAAACTTCCTACACTAACACGACGTGTTTGCGTCATATTAATGAGATGTTAGTAAGGCACGACTTCATAAGACTCAGTGAAGATTCATTGTAGAACCTGCCAGTTTCACGTAGATTCTCACGGCATCAACAAACTCCTTGTTTCTCTGCTTGAGACAAAAATATTATTATAAATCATATTTTTATCAGAAATTATTGTTTTATTATTTTTTTTAAATCAAACATTTTAAAACGAATAACTAACAGTTCAATGAATAACTAAAGACTCGATACATAACTAACGGTTAATTAAAAAAATAACTAACAATTCTTTAAATAACTAACGATTAATTAAATAAATAGCTAATGAATAATTTATAGTATTCCGTAATTTTAGATTATTCTATATTATTAGTAAGTAGTGCATTTTTCACTGGGAGATAATTGGGGTACAGTATTGAAACTTATATGTTAGTAAGTTTTTCTCAGTAATTGCTATATTATTTTTTCTATAATCAAACATTTTAAAACTATGCAAAACGAATAACTAACATTTCATTAAATAACTAAAGACTCAATAAATAACTATCGAGTCATTATATAATTAACAATTAATTAAATAACTAACAATTAATTAAATAAATGACTATCGAATAATTCATAGTATTCCGAAATTCCAGATTGTAGTACAGTAGGAGTAAGTAGTGCATTTCACTGGCAGATAATTGGGGTACAGTATTGAAACTTATATGTTAGTAAGTTTTTCTCAGTAATTGCTATATTATTTTTTCTATAATCAAACATTTTAAAACTATGCAAAACGAATAACTAACATTTCATTAAATAACTAAAGACTCAATAAATAACTAATGAGTCATTAAATAACTTACAATTAATTAAATAACTAACGATTAATTAAATAAATTACTATAAAATAATTCATAGTATTCCGAAATTCCAGATTGTAGTATAGTATTAGTGAGTACTGCATTTCACTGGCAGATAATTGGGGTACAGTATTAAAACTTATATGTTAGTAAGTTTTCTCAGTAATTGTTATACTAATTTTTCTATAGTCAAACATTTTAAAACTATACAAAACTAATAACTAACATTTCATTAAATAACTAAAGACTCAATAAATAACTAATGAGTCATTAAATAACTTACAATTAATTAAATAACTAACGATTAATTAAATAAATTACTATAAAATAATTCATAGTATTCCGAAATTCCAGATTGTAGTATAGTATTAGTGAGTACTGCATTTCACTGGCAGATAATTGGGGTACAGTATTAAAACTTATATGTTAGTAAGTTTTCTCAGTAATTGTTATATTATTTTTTCTATAATCAAACATTTTAAAACTATAGATACAAAACGAATAACTAACGAATCATTAAATACCTAACAATTTATTAAATAACAAACGATTAATTAAATAAATAACTATCGATTAACTAATAGTATTCCGTAATTCCAGATTATAGTATAGTATTAGTGAGCACTGCATTACATTGGTACATAATTGGGGTACAGTATTGTATCTATGTTAGTAAGTTAACAGATAGTCGATGTAGACATTATAGTGTATAAAATATTTTGAAGAATGTCTGCTCAATTTTTAGTATTTAGCAAGAGTAAATACCTCTCTTGTAATTGATATAGTATGCCTCTTCTCTCGAACAACAATTTATTTAAATCAAATGCTTAATCAATTACTACTAATAATAACTATTTTATTAAAATAAATGTAATTACTGTCAATAAAGCAATAACTATTGATTATATTCTAATATCATTACGTTTAGGTCCGTTTCTGCCTTCTTACATTTACATTTTTATATCAAAATATACCAATATATTATATTTAATTGTATAATTTTTAAATATAATATTTCTTATCTTAATGTACAATTATTTAAACATCTTTATATAAAATTATTTATTATCTTCACTTTTTTGTTATTTGAATTAATGTCTTTTTAAATAGAATTATACTTTTATATTTTATTTTATTATTATCTTTATGACATTTTTATTTTCTTGTTCTTCATCTTTCAAGATATTTTATTTACATTTGTGCTGTATTACTTTTAAATTATTGTAATTTAAATCCTTCATTATTTATTTAAGATTTCTTTTATTAAGATGCCGAAACAAATTTATTTAAGTGAACTGAAAATATATTATAAATCTTTTATTATTGTTTTTATATCTTCTTATGTATCTTTTTTCAATGTATATTTTTCCACTCTTTCATTTATAATATTCTTTTATACTTTATATTTTTAAATTGAACAATACTTTGAAGTTAAATTTATAATTTAGAGTATAGTTTGTCACAGCAATGTGTGGAAATTTTCAATATGATTTTTATTTATTCATTTTAATTTTTTTCAGAAGCTTATTTTATATAAATTAACTTAGTTTAAAACTTAAAACTTCGTTTTTTTTTTAATTTTATATAATTACTTTATAATTATTAAAGTATTTTCAATTGAAAAAAACATTCTTACTTTTATTTATTTATCTACGTACACGTTATATTTTATTTATTCATATAATATAATACTACATCTTCTATTTTACATATAATATGATCTTTCTAACAAAAAAAAAAAAAAAAAAATATTGATACGTTATTTAGTGTATTTCATTAGCAGATATCAATAACTATTTTTTAAATTAATATATTTTTACAAATCAAATTCAATTACAGAGAATATATAATAAGTACTAATTTTTAAAATTGAAGACATGGACAGTTAAAATTCATCATGGAATATATTAATGGTAAGTCAACGGTTTTTTATTATTGTTATAAATAATTAAATATCTAATATTAAAATTTTTATAAAATAGAATTTAAATATATTTTAATTTACATGCAATCTATTAATGCCCCCCCCCCCCCCCCCCTTCACTACCCCTGTAGTTGGCATTTAATAATTTAATATGTTGATATTTAATTAGCTATTATTTTTTAATCTTGCACATACTTGACTAATATTTCAATAATTTATAAAATGAAATTCTCAATATTTTTGGCAAAGCGAAATAATCGTTACTTTATACTGCAAGTTATTTATTTGGTTATATTATTCTGTACCATATATTTCTTTAAAAAAAAAAAATGATATTCAATTAATTATGACCCTGTAAAATTGTAATACATATTCTTATAATATATGAGCAAGTGACTCCCCACTTAAGTAGAAATATAAAAATACTTGTAAAAAGACCTTGAGTTTTTTTTGGCAAAATTAAGTTATAATTGGGCTTAAAAAGTCAAATTAAATTTAAAAACTATAAAAAAAATCATCTGGTACTGAGAACCTCGGAACTTTTCCTCACTTTGGAGGCCACTAAAGTGGCCTCTCCTGCTGCTTCGCTGATGAAGCAGCATTGGACGTGGTCAGTACTTATGGATAAGTGACCGTTTTAAACTAACTGATTTTTTTATTTTTTTTTATAATTTTTTAAAATAATGTTTATACATTATTTTTAATTATTTTATATCATTTATTTGATTATTTGAATTTTAACAGATGTAAACAAACTTTGACGTTTAACAAAAGTATCGCACTAATTAATAATTATGTTCGCTTATAACTTTTAAACTAATTAATGGAATTTCGTTTTATTTTATAAATATATATATTTGTTCCTTATTTTTTACCGGTTCCAAGGATATGCTCTAATATGTCAAAAACGTATTTATACTTTCGGTATGAACTGTCAAAGTTTTTAAATTCTAAAATCGATAACTTCAAAATGGTGGCTAATATCGACATTAAATTTGGTGGATTTGTTTGTCATACAGAGAGGTACATTCTCGCTAAATTGCAACTTGATCGGACCAGTTTTTGTTTCAAATTTTTGTTGGCTCAGCAAACTAGGTAGATGGCAGAAAATGTTGATTTTCCTACTACTAGTAAGGACTGATTTGTCTGTCTAGATTTAACTCTCTAGGTTAAATACCGCTACGATGATAACATACATACTGAAAACCACTCAGGAGCTCTTAAAAATTCCCAAAACGGATAATTTTGTAAAAAAAAAGTTGTAATAAAAAAATGTTTTGAGTGTAAATATAACTTAATAAAAAGAAATTTGGGAAAAAAATTCAACCTTTCGGTAAACCTATTTCGTTAAAACGTTTTCACTATATTTTCGCACTGGTTAAAAAATGTTAACACATAATCAAGTTTTTTGTTAATTTTAAAATGATCTGTTTGATTTTAAATATGGTTTATGTTAATATGGTATTAAATGTATTTTAGTGTGCATGTGCAAGAGAATCAAATCGGCACAAAAGGTAGAAACTTATATGGTACCAACAATAGGCTAATTGTTACCTACCATCCGAATTTGATTAAAATCGCTCGCGTAGATTTTAAGATATATTGGTTCGCAAAAATTAAGTGACAAACCGATTTTTTTTTTATATTTCGGGGGGCTTTTACACCCGAAGACGCAGGCCACAGGTGGGCCCATTGAACAAACCCGGGTTAGGGACCGAAATCTTCACACTAGTGTGAAGATATGTTCTTAACCATGACTCCCCTTCTGGTTGTAATACAACCAAGAGTGTCATCATCATGGTTTCCAGGCCGAAACCTGGTGGCACCACTCTTTCGAGGAGCTTCCCATTTGTTTAAACCAGGGGTTCCCATAGTTTTTTTTACCAAGCCCCCCCACAGTCAAGAATAAATCTTCTCACCCCCCCCCCCCCTTCACAATTGTATGAGATAATGAAAAAATAAAATAAACCATTATTACATTGAATACCCATTCATTTATTTGCATTACTATTATTTTTATAACATTACAAGTCAATCTTATGGGATCTTATGAGATGGATTAGCTTGCATTTTTTTTTTACAAGATTCCCTGTTACTGAAAAATCATTTTTGCACAAATATGTGCTTAAAAAAGGTAAATACAAGCGAAGTGCTTGGTGTGATATACTGGGGTACACTATGTAATACTTAACCCAAAACGATGATTTGTCCATTTTATCAAAATCGGCAGCAGAACCTTTTTTTTATTTCTAAAGCTTGTTCTTGAAGTGTTTCGAGCAGGGAATCTATGTTGACACTGAAAGGATCCATTGTTAATCTGTAAATGTTGTCATTACTTGTGTTAGGAAAGTATCTGTTGAATTCGTCAGTAAGGTTTCTCCAACTGGTTTGATATTTGGATTTTTATATAATCGCATTAGACGTTCGGACTGCAAACCTATCTCGATCTCGAGGTCCCACGCCCCCCTTGACTTATCTTCACGCCTTCCTTGGGGGGGGGGGGGGCGCTTTGGGAACCAATGGTTAAAACAATGCTGGGTGGATATTGCGCGAGGGACCTGGTCCGGGAATCGAACCCAGAGCTGAGGCCACCTTCTGACCCTGCTCGATGCTGCTTAACTTGCGTTATTGCACGGCAAGCGCTCTAGCCTCAGAGCCACCCAGCCCCGTCAGACCGACAGTGAGACACGGAATTAATTTTACGCAAATTAACTTTATACGTTTTATTATCAAAGGTGAAAATAAGTATCTTTGATAACATCCAATCAGTAACGATTAAACTTAATTAACATTTTTTTTTTAAATTTATCACAATAATGCTTTTTTTTAAATTATTTTTCTAAATAAGCTTATCTATTAATTGATTAATAAAGACTTCTAATTGTAATTAACACGAAAGAAAATAATGGTTTAAATAACGAATCATTAAAATAGATAAATTCGTAAAACTTTCCATTATTTTCTTTTGTAGTATATGTATTCGTTGAAGTATTAAAGCCGATAAAATTGTCGTTTTTACCCAATTAGTAATATCCCTAATTTTTCATTGAATTTGTAACTTATTTTAAATTATAATAGGTTCAGAGTGTTTTCTAATTAGTCCGTTCTTCAAGAAATACCGTGTTGTAACAAATTTGTATGGTGCTATCTTCCCTAGTTTTCCATCTATACGTGCTTTTTAAAAAAGATGAATAACTCAAGAACGGTTTGGGTTATTTTTTTGAAACTTTACTATCGTTTTAGTCTCACTACAATTCATTTAGGTGGAAATAGATATTACTTTGGGTTTTAAAATGGCGACCATTTCAAAAATTTTAAGTTTAACTTGAAAACAAGCAGTTGCTTCAAAAAATGAAATAGAGGCCAAAAATGCTCTTTTTCAGACAAAAGTTATTTAATTACCAAGTAGTTAAGCTTTAAAATTTTGAAATTAAAATTAATATATTCCCCCAAATTCCTGAAGAAATGTGTACGAAAATAAACATGCATTTAAACATATAAGTTGGTGTTTAATAAAATATATTAAAAATAGACTGTCAATTGGTGTGGCACATAGCTTCCTCGCATCCTATCACATACTTTATTGATTTTATGCTTTTATAAGCCATTATTGTCTAATTGGTTTAATTGTTTCCCTCGTTTCTTTTTTTTCCTTCAAAATTGTTTTGCTTTTTTACACGAATTAAAGTATCAATTTAGCAAAAGTTAAAGAGCGTAGACGGTTCAAATTAATCTGGGGCTATCTGCGGGTTACTTTCGATAAACTATAAAGGTTCATTTAAATAAGATAAGTACTATGAAGTAGTACTTATGAAGCTATAGGTGTAAATAAATGTATGTTTGAGCGCATGTGGAAGAGAAACAAATAAGCGCAGAGGGTTGAAACTTATATGGGAGCAACAATAGGCTATTTATGACCTACCACCTAAATTTCATTAAAATTGAACGAGTACTTTTTAAGATATGTTGGTTCGCAAAAATTGAACGACAGACCGACAGACATACACGGAAACAAAAATGTTCCCTGATGTCTGAAACGGATTTCTGTCTTGGAATTTTGGAAAGCAGAGACCTAACAATTTTTCGTTCTCCATAACGATCACATAGCTTTCGCTACCTTCGGTAAGCTCGGAAGTAATAAAATAAAAGAAACTATTGAACAAGATATGTTTGTCCAATTCTTACTTAACGTCAGCATAAAAATAAAGACAAACGTCTGACTGAAGAATAAGAGAGCAAGTGGAGGTAAGACAATGGAATAATAAAAATCGGTCCAAAACATCTCTGACTAACTTTCTCATATACGAGTCCATAATTACTTAGCCCAGTGCTTTCCATTTATTAGTTTTCGTTGGTACATTTAATTATAATTGAACATTTTATCAAAATGTATCGTAAAAATAACTATAATTCTCCTCAGCGGGGAATCGAACCCGGCCTCTCTCCGTTCGCATTTAAAGCTATGTCCTGAGGAACTAGATTTTTCCCGGAAAAACGGCTTATATCGTTAGAATAATATTTGAATGGACTACATTTTTACTTTTCCTCACCTTCTCCGAAGGTATATTGGAAAAGTATGGTTTTTTAACCAAAACAAAATCTGAAACACATATTTCAACGGAATTATCCGTTTTGGGTGTTTATAAGACGATTTGAGTGGTTTTTAGCTGGATATCAGTGTGTCCGTCTGTGTGTGCGTCTATGCGTCTGTCTGTGTCACGCATAACTCCCACAGTTATAAACTATAGACTTGAAACTTACAAAAGCTACAAAAAACCAGTTCTTAAATGCAGTTGCGCTGCCCGAAAATTCATTATATTCCGCTATCTTGAACCCAGTTTATTGAGTCAGCAATACTTTAAAAAAAATCTTAAAAAATCGAAAAGAGTTGAAATTTTGCACGAATGTACCTGTTTTTATGATAAACAAATCCACCATATTTCATTTTGATATTGGCCGCCATTTTGAAGTGATCGATTTTTGAATTTTGAAACTTTAACGTTTAATAATACCGAAAGTAAGTATAAATACGTTTTTGACATAGATATCGTCAGATCCGGTAAAAATTGAGGAACTATTATAAAAAAATCCCTTTTAAATTCCATTAATTATTTTAAAAGTTATAAGCGAACATAATTATTAATTAGTGTGGTTTGTTAACATCTGTAAAAATACCTAAGTACATATACAAAATTCAAATAATTAAATTAATTAAATAAAATAAATACATTTTATTTTTTTAAAAGGTATAATAAAAAAAAATTAGTTAGTTCAAAACGGTCACCCATCTAAGTACTGACCTCACCCAATGATGCTTCCTCCTGCTGCGAAGCAGTAAGAGAGGCCACTTCAGTGGCCTTCGAAGTGAGGAAAAGTCCCGAGTTACCCCGTACCCATTTTTCCCCCTTTTTTTCAAAGTTTTTGAGAGGAAGCGAAGTGAATATAACTATTGAGATTTCACACATAATATTTTCAAGATGGTGGTCAATATGACGGATGACTAAATAATGGGTTTTAGACAACATGACATGGCATACTTGTACGGTGGTTTAAAAGGTCTTGAAGAATAGGAAAAAGAATACGTAACAATTACTACAATTTTGTGCCGACATAGAAAATCAATATTAAAAATATAATATAAACTTTTCTACGTAAGTTCTTAATTATCCGCATCACTATTAAAGATAGGTTGAAATTAATTCTTAAATTTAAATCAAATTATAATTATTATTAACTACGGGAAACAGACAGAGAAAAATACACTCCAGCGCTGGGATTTGAACCACAGGCCTCTATATAGATAATAATAATTATAATTTGATTTAAATTAAAATTTAAACTTTCCGTAGTATGAATACTACCAAAATCGTAAAATATGAATTTCTAATTGATTGTACTAGGTACAGGTACTAATTGGGTACTTTATAATTATAAGCGTTATTTCTCGGTCCAGTTCTATGTCATTAATGTTGAATTCTCAGATTTGTGGAAAATTGAAAGCTTAAATGGACCAAGGTATCATTAACGTCAGAGGAAATCATTCTCCTGCGTAGCTTAGTTGGTAGAGCGCTATACCGGTAATATAGAGGCCTGTGGTTCAAATCCCAGCGCTGGAGTGTATTTTTCTCTGTCTGTTTCCCGTACTTAATAATAATTATAATTTGATTTAAATTAAACTTAATCTTTCCGTAGTATGAATACTACCAAAATCGTAAAATATGAATTTTTAATTCTTAAATTTAAACAAAGATGATATAAACTTACACCAAGTTAGCTGATAATATCATTTAGTTGCTAATATGTCTAACTCTCTTACATTAGACGAGCCGTAAAGCCCGTGGCAACGGGCTTAATTTTATTTTTAGAAAATAAAAATGAAATTAATTTGGATAAGTTATTATATCTAATTGAAGATCAACAAATCAAAACAAACATTAATTTTTATTGGAATAAATGCGGTTGCCCTAGCTTAGCAATAACAAATCATTAGGAGGTGAGTCGTCGCCGTCGGAACACTACTCCATTATATAAATAAAATTGCAATCACCTAGAAAGAACTTTTATCTATTCATGCAGTACTTTTATTCAGGTCTTTGCTATCTACAATTGTATACACTTTTATCATCTATAATTGTGCAAAGTTTAATATTATCTCTTCTTTGTTGTACATAAGGTCAAAACAATAATCCAAATAATACGACACATGGCAAATGCGTCTATATAATTTGCACAAGTCATTGAAAACTTATATAATAACTCGACCTTCGATTTTAACAAATAAATGTTAGTTAATGATTTTTTAACTTTATCATTATATTATAATCAGTTTAACTTTATTATGAATGAATGTTGTAAACGGTAATCTTACCAAGATTACTGTTAGTGATACTGATACTACTGTCAGTAGTACTAGCAGTAGCAGTAACTGACAGTGATACCGATCATTCACAGAATGTATATGTTATAATTTATTCTGATATATGCTGTGAAATATTCAGCTTTCTAGATAGTGGGAAATAGAGTTAAATAGGGTGCCATTTAGTGTGGCACATAGCTTCCTCGCATCCTATTCCGTATACTTTAATGATTTTATGATTTTACTATCTACTTTTGTCACATTTATTTAATTTTCCCCGTCTTTTAAAAGTCAATATTGTTTTGATTTTGCTTCCGAGCTTTCCGAAGGTAATGGAAGCTATGTGATCGTTCTAAAGAACGGAAAATTTTTAGGTATCCGATTTCAAAAAAATCCAAGACAGAATTTCGTTTCAGACATCAGGGATCATTTTCGGTTCCGTGTCTGTCTGTCGGTCTGTCGGTCGGTCTGTCGGTCTGTCTGTCTGTCGGTCGGTTTGTCGTTCAATTTTTGCGAACCAACATATCTTAAAAACTACACGTCCAATTTTAATGAAATTTGGGTGGTAGGTCATAATTTGCCCATTGTTGGTCCCATATTAGTTTCAACCTTCTGCGCATATTTGTTTCTCTTCCACATGCGCACAAACATACATTTATTCACACCTATAGCTTCAAAAGTACTTATTCGATTTGAATGAACCTTTTATTAATATGAACCGTCTGCGCTCTTTAACGTTTGCTAAATTGATACTTTAATTCGTGTAAAAAATCAAAACAATTTTGACAGATTAAAAAAACAACGGGGGAAACAATTAAAGCAATTAGACAATAATGGCTTGTAAAAGCATGAAATTAATAAAGTACGTGGATAGGATGCGAGGAAGCTATTTGCCACATCAATTGGCAGTCTATTTTAAATAAATGAAAGTATCAAATTTAGGAAAATATACTGTGTGCAGACGGTTGAAATGAATCTGGTGCTATCTGCAGTCAACTTTCGACAAACCATACAAATTTCATAAAAATCAGATTAGTACTGTTGGAGATATAGGTGTAAATAAATGTATGTTTGTGAGCATGTGGAAAAGCCACAAATAGGCACAGAAGATAGAAACTGATAAGGAACCATTAATAGACTTGACCTAACGCCTAAATTTCATTACAACTAACATGTAATATTTAGGATATTATGCGGGTTCGCAAAAATGATCGACTGATTGACTGACAGAGGGGCAAATATGGAAACCGGTTTCTGCCTACAAATTTTTGAACTCAAAGACATAATAATTGTTCGTTCTTCAGAACGATTACATAGGTTCCGTTACCTTTACCGAATCTATATCAGTGAAATACGGAAATTTCATAATTACCATTGAATTCAAAAAAAAAAAAAAAAAAAAATAGATTTGATTTATATAGCCATTAGTGTGAAAAAGCTAATAAATAATATTACCAACTATAACTATCGCAAGTCTCTAAATATAAATGTTGTTAATTATCTCACCTAACAGATGCGTAATTTATAATTCGTCAATAATGATTTAATATTTGCGATTTCCTCAAAATACATCAAATTAGAAACCTAATCACTTTCTTGTTAAATAAAAAAATATTCTTTCAGATAATTTATTGTCATTTATCCAATAAATAAGTATAGGGTGAAGTGATTTCCCATGTTCTACAATATTTATGTCCACCAATTATACGTTTGGTTCCTTAAACACTATATATATATATATATATATAAATATATATATATATATATATATATATATATATATATATATATATATATATATATATATATATATATATATATATATATATATTGAAGTTTAAAGGTGAAAATTAATTTGTGACAAAAATAATTATAATACATTATTTGGTTTAGTGTTAAATATATTCTTGTAGAAAGAAATGACAAGTTAAGTGATAAGGGTTAAATACCGGTTATCAGTAATTGCAAATTTTTAGTATAAATACAAGCAAGTAATTAGAGTAGAGAGGTTTGATTAGATTTGCTTTAAGTAAAGTATATTGGGTAAACTTAGTTTGGAGTAGATAAGTTCAGTACTGTCAGTGGGACTTGAATAAGCATGTGTACTTCGCTATTAATATCTGCTGGTAAGTTCAATCTACGTATTATTATAATGAATTTAGTCTCATACATAATTAATTGTTAATTTTAAAACGACAATTTATTTCTTTTAGCGATTTTTTGTGGATTAACTTAACAATAAAAATTCCTTCCCGATAGAGAATCAAACCCTACCTTTACAATTATCTCAGAAACTTAATATGTACAAATATACAAAGTTATACTAGGTTATTTTCTTATTTAAATTCTTAGAAATTAGATTTAAAAAAATAAAAAATAAATAAATTCGTCTTAGCCGATTTTGAGGAGTATGTTCTTTTTAGGGTTTCGTTGGTAAAACCAAAAAAAGAAACCCTTATAGTTCTTTCTGTCTGTCACTCTGTACGGTTCCAATAACTTTTGAATAAAAAGAGATAGAAACATGAACCTTTCCAATATTAAAGATCGTTCTGACGCGCACACAGGAAAAATATAGCGAACTCAAAATTATCAACTGTTCAAATCCAAGATGGCGGATAACTCATGTCATGCGATTTTTTTTTGAGTGAGGTATCAAATGAAAGGTATTACAAGTAGATTACAACAATATATACCATTTAGGGAAAGTGTTCAACTTTCGGCACCATTTTGTCAAAAAACATCAAAATTTGCCCCCCCCCCCCCCCCCCAAATACTAATTTTATGTTTACAACACCAACGAAACCCTTTTAACGAGGGACTTCACGCACTACCAATTTATTTCAGAACAAAATAACTATTAGTCCAGCGTTTACCATTTATTAATTCTTTCAAGCTAAATTTAAAAATTGGAATGAATAATTTTCCATTTGAAATGATTAAAATTACTGTATTAGAAAAAAAAAAATGTCATACAAATTTATATAGATCGAAGATTTATCTTTTCTTAGCGTGCCATCGATAAAAACATGGCTGCGTTAACAAAGAGATTTATGGTTTAATTCTAGATGTCAGCATTATTTTTATCTGTCGTTCCCTCGCTCTACTTAACTATATTTACCATTAATATTAGTTAATTAATGATTAGCTACTTATAGAATCCAATTATAAATTATTCATAATAAAAATTAATCACAAAAATCCAAATTAACGTTGTTTTGAAACCATGTTTAGAATTATAGGTTGAACTCATCGTGTATCGGTTGGTGAACACGATTTACGATTGCTTACTCTCTTGATAACAATTAGCGTTAAATTCAAATTGTTCTGGATTCACGATAACACGAGCCATGTTCGACTGTGGACGCTCCAATCTCAGCCCCCCTCCCTTCCAATACCAGTAAATCTCGTGCCTTTTACAAAATCCACTTCGGTCGTCAATTAGTTTATCGGGTATTTTACTGTTTTTACTGATTTTACTAATGCAACACTGGAAAGGATAATGTTTAACTTTCACAGTCTAATTTATTGGAAGAGTCCAGCTAGAAGTTAGAAATTGTATTGAACAATATTTTTTTTTTTTTTTTTTAAAAAAGTCATAGATGTACAAGATATAATATCAATAGTGCTGATTAGAGTACATAAATAATTACAAGATAAAAATAACTTTTTATATACTACGTTTTTAAATTTCCGCTATGAGCCAGTTTCGTTATGACTTTATGACATTTTATCGCGGGTCACCCTGTGTACGTATAGAAAGTATGTTATTTTTCTTGAGTATTTCTAGTAAACAAATTTCTGTTCAGATTATAAGTGAAATGTATGATAAGTTCGTCGTTCCATTGCTTATTAGTTGTTTTTATTATATCTATTTTTTTATTTATTGAGCTTTCGAGTAATTTATTTGTTTCGTGTTTTTATTCAGAGTTTTAAAGATATGTTGCCCCCAATTTGAGAGTTTAATTCTTTCCTCGATTTCGCTTTATATTCCGGATATGTATTTAATTTAATTGTTTATGTAATTAATTTATTTTAGCTTAATTTGATCGAAACCGGCCCGGTTGTATAGACTCCATTTAACAGGCATTATAAAACAAATTGGACTCAGTGGACTTTAAAACTTGTAAATCTATTAAAAACAAATTTTCGTGCTACATATCACAATACTTTCTATATAAAACATTTGTATGAGAAATTAAAGTACCGGTGTGGAAATCCCACACATGACTTCCATGAAATGTTGTGGTGTCAAAACGTATTTTTTTACTTTTAAATTTCGATTCTTCTTTATAAGTACTACAAATAATTACAATAATAAATACTCGTTTTAAAGGGCATTAATGTGCGGTTTAAGCACCCCAATCAGAAATTAAATCGGTCAATTATTGCACACGATATTAGAGCTCAAAGTCGAAAATTTAACAAAAAACTGAAAAACATGTCTCTATTTAAGGTAGAAGGGATGGTCCTACGACAAAAAGTCATAGGACCAAAGTTGTAGATCTTTTAAAATCAGTTACCGCTGGTGTTATCCGCTTTTCGATACGACTTACAGTTTAGCCGCAATTTGGTTCCGAAATAAATCGGTCAATTATTTCGAATAATATAACAGCTCAAAGTCGAAAATTTAACAAAAATTACTATTTAAGGTAGAAGGGATGGTCCTACGACAAAAAGTCATATGACAAAAGTTGTAGATTATTTAAAATTGGTTAAACTGGTGTTATCCGCTTTTCGATACGACTTTCAGTTTAGCCGCAATTTGGTTCCGAAAAAACCTTTAAAAAAACACTAAAATACCAATATCTCCCAAACCGCTTGTCCGATTTTGCTCAAAAAGTATAGGTACAATCTACCACATAGGACACATATATACCCCAAAGGAAATTGAAATCAAATAAAGCCTACTAAAGTTATCGTCGACAGACCGATTTCGTGCTTAAGTGACTGTAGCTCCGAAACGTAGTAAGCTACGATGTTCGGGTTTGCGCCATCAGTTTTTCCGTCCAAAGTTCTAAAAAATGCCGAAAACCGCATCTCAATACGATGTCTTGAAGCGATGTTATAAAGGTTTTAAGTTCCGAACGAACGTACGTACGTACGTACATACATACGTACGCACAGACATACATGTATATGAAACGGATTTCAATGATACCCCCGGGTCCGTAAGACCCCTCCTTCACAGAGATCTCGGAATCACGTTTTGGAGGGTATCACCATACTTCCATTTTCATGGAAGTAAAAAATGAACGCGAGATATAATCAAAATAATATGATATTTCACAAGAATAAATCCAATTGTTATTTACATTCAATATAAGAAAATAAAATCGATTTTATTTCTCTACAATGAAAATTAAATACGTTAAACAACTAGAGTGAAAAGAAATATATATACAATGGAATGTTGAACAAGATAAGCATGGAATTCAGTGATACTGAAGAAAAGCTATAGCAGGGAAAGAATTCAGTGTAAAAATAAATATTATTCTTATTCAAAAACCAGTTGTTATGATTCAGTAATGCGTAAAAGCACGAGACCAAATTTGAACAAATCCCAACTTAGCCTCAACTGACCTCCCCCCCCCCCCTCGTATTGTAGATACATGTATAGAGCCTGTATGTGCACCCTGAGATAACAATAATATATAAATAATACACTTCAAATATAACACGCACTGTATCACTACTGTGTTTCTCTGTTCTTTACTACTTTATACTTTCTACTTTTTGATAAAAAAAAGTAAAATAGTCACTTAGCTTTTCCAATTAGCGTGTCTAATCACTCAATGATTGGCACATGAGTATAATATAGCTGTAATGAGATGGATATAAAAATAATATATAAAAGTGTTACTAAGAAATTGGGTGAAATGAAGTAAATTGGTAAAGTAAGTGCTTTAGAATATACAAAGAATCCGAAGGCAATAAAATTAATTGTGCGAGTACGTTAACCAACATAATCGGCCCAGCTGTTTTAAGATGTCGGCCGTAAGTAGTTATAACTTTTGAACAATTTATTATAATGACGCGAAAAAAATGCCTTTATATGCAATCTTAGAGGTCCGTAGGCAAAGCCATGGACTCTTATATTTTCCTACTTGTGTCTGTCTGTCCGTCCGTCGCCTGCTCTCGCGGCAACACCTTGACTTCGATCACTTTGATATTTTTTATATATCTGTATAGTATCTACCCACACATTTTAAAAATATAGTTACTTAAAAATGTTATTTTCTAAAAATAAACTTAAGGTTTATTTTTACTTTTTCCACTACTAATAGTAGGAAAAGTATTGTTTTCACCAAAAAATTTTTTTTCGAGATTTCAACGGAATTATCCGTTTTAGGTGTTTTTAAGACCTCCTGAGTGGTTTTCAGCATGACGTATGTATGTGTGTATGTGTGTTATCATCGTAGCGCCCAAGGTATTTAACCTATTAGAGAGTTGAAACTTGGCAGAAAAATCAGTCCTCACCTGTAGTTGTGCCGCCCAGAAAATCAACTTTTTCCGCCATCTTGAACCCAGTTTGCTGTGTCAGCAAACATTTAAAAAAATCGTAATAAATCGAAAATGGTCCTGATCGAGTTGAAATTTGGCTTGAATGTACCACTCTGTATGAAAAACAAGCCCACTAAATTTCATTTTGATTTTGGCCGCCATTTTTAAGTTATACATTTTTGAATTTTTAAACTTTGACGGTTAATAATACTAAAATAACATATAGGTTTTTGACTTATAGCATATCGTTGGAACCGGAAAAAATTAAGGAACAAATATAAAAAAACCCGATGAAATTCTATTAATTAGTTTAAAAGTTATATGCGAATATAATTATTTATTAGTGCGATAATTTTGATGACGTCAAAGTTTGTTTACATCTGTCAAAATACCGCCAAACTTCAAATAATTAAATAAAATATAGGTATTAAAAATAAAGTGGTTTTTTTTTTTTGTAAAAATGATAATAAATCAGTTAGTTAAGAACGGTCACCCATCCAAGTACTGACCACGTCCAATGCTGCTTCCTCCTGCAGCAAAGCAGCAGGAGAGGCCACTTTAGTGGCCTCTGAAGTGAGGAAAAGTTCCGAGGTACCCCGTACCCGATTTTATTTTCTTTGGACACCGTGTGGGGTATCATATGAAAGTCTACGTTGAGCTGATTACAAAAATATATAATTTTTGGTTATAAGCTTGGATAGGGTGAGCATAGGCGAGTTTGAAGTGGATGTGAAAAGTGCCCCCCCCCCCCCCTCTACCTAGCTTATGTAAAGTATAAAAAATCTGAAAAAAATCATAAACAACCTTCGACCAAAAGTAAACATACAATTTTTTTGGAAATTTTGAATTCCCAAAATGCGAATGATGGTAATTTTCTCATATACTTTTAATGTGGCAGTAATTATAGTTTAATGTGATTTACTATATTTGTGTGCCGTTGTTTCTAGGACTTGAATAATTACATTGGTATTTCAATTCATAATTGGTTACTAAATGTACAATCAATTTTGGAAATGGGTCATAATTCAACGTAGCCAAAAATGTGAAATCTAACAAATGGTTTGACAAGTGTTACAATTGATTATATTTATCTATTTAACTGTACGTAGATAATAATATAATTTATTATCATAATATTTGAAAATGTCACAATGTTTTTTTGTTATTTTGGGAACGTGTATCCTAAATATATAAAAACTGATATGATAATATATTGAGACAAATTGTTTTTCCTTTTTTTTGACCTCAATATAACAAAATAAGCTTTCTCCATACCATGTGAAAAACATCATAAGTTTCGTTGGAACAAAATATAACTGTATATGACAATAATGTACAAATAAAAAATCGGTAAGACCAAACTCTCTAATATGTAGTATACAAAATGTATGGTACAAAATAATAACTCTATTGAAGAGAGCTTATTTTAATCAACAAAATATACAGCTTGTAAGTTTGTTTGTGTGTCCGACGATAAATTAAGTAAAAGTTAACCGACTTAGTTAAAATTTGGTATTCATGTTCCTTTTACTAATACTCCCTATCCCCCTCCCCCCCCCCACCCCCTATTTTCTAACAGTTATAATAAAAATAAAATATAAACTCACTTTTGAGAATTTGAAAATGTATTTGCAGAGAACACTCACCTAAAACACAATAAAATAAATAATTAAACATAAATAAAATCAAGATAAAATAACACAATTAAATTAAAAAGATACTTTGTAACGTTAATTGAGTTATATGAAATGATATATTAATAAAAAAAAAAAAAAAAAAAAAAAGAATGAATAAAAGATAAAAGAAAAAAAATCTTTTAAGTAAATAATAACTTTTAAGAAGATATTAAATTAATAATATTAATTATTAATGTTAAATTAATATAAATGTAAAAGTTTATTTCATTTAAGTTTAATGAAACAAAGTTCTAATTCTGTTTATTTCTTTTTTATAATTAAACAGAGTTTATAATTTTGTTAAAAAAGAAAAATAACTTTTTCCGTGGTAGGCTGTGAAATAGTAACTTAAGAGCCTAAAAGACATAGCTAAAATCCATTTTTTCATTACGTGGACTTAAAAAATCTTTTCATTACGCCTAGCTGTAAAGAAAAAATCTTTTACGTCCTAGGAACTAAAAGATTTTTTATGTCCGGCGGGTAGTTGTCAAAACTTCCGTTAGTACCGCTGCAGTCTTTGTAGAAATGCTTCTAGTACGATTAAAATCCGCTAGATGTCAATGCGTTTTATTTATCTTTTCTTATAGTGTAACCTCTTTTTAAGGTTTCTTTTTTTAAGTCTTAAGTATGTACTAATATTTCTTATTATTATATATTGATTAGTGATTAATATTTAATGTTTTTTCATTGTCTGCTACCTCGGAAAAAATAGCATATGCTACGCGACTGTGAAGTGTTTTTTCTTTACCTTGGCAATATTTACTGTCTCGCTTCGCTCGACAGTAAATTTAATAGCCACGGTAAAGAAAAAACTCACTTCACAGCCTAGTAACATAATATACTATTTTTGTCTTAAAAAAAAAATGTATAAGATCATTTTTAAAATAATTAAGGTATTAATTAAGCCGGGATTCAAATTTCGTAATGTAATTATTACTTTAGACTTATATTTCTGTTAAAACCTATTTTCTCTTTTCTCCTTTTTGTTTGCACACAATATATATGTTACTAATGTTATATATATGTATTACTAATGTTTGACCTAAGTTCGTTATATATATATATATATATATATATATATATATATATATATATATATATATATATATATATCTATATATATATATATATATATATATATATATATATATATATATATATATATATATATATATATCTATATATATATATATATATATATATATATATATACATACATAGAGAGAGAGAGATAGAGAGAAGGAGATAGAGAGAGAAACATAGAATTGAATAGATACATTAAAATTACAAGAAATTATGAAAAAATGTGTGTACCAAGGTAAATACAAAAAGGTAACCAAACAGGAAAAGTAACAATCTAAAACTAATACCAGTGGCGCCATCTAGCGGCAACATACCGAAACTACATCCAAAATGAATTCTAATAATTTCAAAAACATAATAAGTTGATTATAAAAAAAAATATAGTAAAAAAACAAGCTTTTATTCGTATTCTTCTCAGCAAACCCTTTCATTTGATACCCATATCATGGGCGTGTTTTAAAAATAACTAGTTCACCATCTTTAACTGCCCGCCATATTGAATTATGAATGACTTCACTTAGCTAATTATGTATTGTCATCCAAACTGAACGTTTATGCAAAATTTCAATTCAATCGGTTGAGGATAACTACTTTAAAATTCAGTTGCAAGATTTGACGCGAACTACATACATACATACATTGCAAGTTAAATCAAAGCTTGTAAAAACAAAGGATTTTTTTCATTTTTTGTTACTTATAAAATCAGTCCAGAATAAACTCCATGCAAATTATCAATATCACTTTGAAAATTTAGAGATAATGGGCCCTTGCTTTTGAATAAAAAAGCATCTCCAGGGTACGCCGCTTATGTTCACACCGGTTCCTGAACCAACACCTTGACATCTTGAAAGTTAAACATAAACCTATGACTTTGGTTCACTGCATGGAGAGCTAAAGCCGTGGAAGTAATCTTGCGAGTCCTAACACTATACTCATGTTGGTAGACCCGTTCTTCTAGAAACCTACCAGTCTCCCCATAATAAATTTTATCACAATCCAGACAACTGATAGCATAAACTACATTAGACTGAAACATAACCTGACATATGTCTTTTAATCTAGTGCAGAGAGAGCTAACCCTGTAACTGCTATAAAAAGCTAAACCAATCTGAGGTATTTCACTTCCTAAAATCCGCTGAATTCCCTGAAATAGACCATCAATGAACGGGAACTATTGAAGTAAGGAACAGTACTACCCCGTGAAAACTTACAAATGGGTCAACAATTATGACCTAATACCCAAATTTCATTTAAATTATACGAGCAGTTTGTAAGATATAGTATGTTGGTTCACAAAAAGTTTTAACAAACCGATAGACACGGGACCAAAAATGTTCTGTGATATCTAAAACGGATTTCTGTCTTAGAATTTTTGAATTATGAGACATAAGATGTCAATTCTTGAGAAGGATCTTACTAGTATAGCTTCTGTTATCTCTTCAGTAAGCTTAAAAGTACTATTTCTTTAAACTAATTAATTTAGCATCCATAGTGATGCTAAAGAAGGGAGACAGAAGCAAGAATAATACATTCCTTTACTGAGATTTGAACCAAAGCTCTTTGTATTGCTGGTGTAATGCTCATCAAAATTCTCCTGTTTAGCTCAGGTTCAATTTCAATGGTCCACCAGGGGAAAAGTATTTTCCTCTTTTCTGTCTGCTTCTACAATTCAAATAACACTGTTTTAATCCCATGTTATAAGTGAAATTTAAAATTTTAATAGCGTCTGACAGATTCTAGATAATAGTTTAATAGTATTATGAGACGCTAGATAACGTGGTTATTAATCAGTACTTCGAGTTAAGATTAGATTAAATTTAATCCTTAGAATCCTAGAACAACGACTCTTCACCTTTCCACTTATATAGATGACTTATACATCACATCAACTCTAAATTGATACATACAATATTCATGAGGAAGCATTTAAACTAATAAAAATTATAATTTTCTATATTGTGTTTCTTTATATATAATTCTTTATTGCTTCCAAGCATACCGAAGGTATATCAGAAGCATTGTTGTCTTTCTTAATTAAACCTATTTCTTTATGTTAGATATGGGAGCGTCTATGGAGGTCATTTTAAGTAAAAATAAAATAGTCTCTCCACGTAAAATTAACTTTTTAATAGCCAAAGCAGCTTTCAGCCTTCATAAGGCCATCATCAGTGCCGAAAAAAGAAGAAAAAGGAGTTACATATAAGAATGAAAGATGTGAATGGTGAGTCTACTTGATGTCGGAGATCGACATATGACTCAGTCTTCACATCTTTTATTCTATATGTAACTCCATTTTCTTCTTTTTTCGGCACTAATGATGGCCTTATGAAGGCTGAAAGCTGCTTTGGATATTAAAAAGTTAATTTTACGTGTAGAGACTATTTTATTTTTCCTTATTTCTTTATGTTTCTGAAATCAAAAATTCCTCATCAGAGTCTGACGATCAGACATCCGTTTCAAGCATCAGGGAACATTTTTTGTTCCGTGTCTTTCTGTCGCTCAATTATTGCGAACCAACATATCTTAGAAACATCAAGTAATATTTTATTGAAATTTAGATGGTAGGTCATAATTAGCCCATTGTTGGTTTTATATAAGTTTCTACCTTATGCGCCTATTTGCTTCTCTTCCACCATGCACTCAAACATACATTTACTTACATCTACATCTTCTAAAGTGATCATCTGATGTTTATGAAATTTTGATGATTCGTCGATAATAGCCCCACATTAATTTCATCTGCCTGTCGAAGAATTTTTTTTTTTTTTTAAATTTAATTGTATTAAGTTCAAAAGTACAAAAAAAATTAAAGTAGAAAAATTGAAACTTAAAATAATTTTCTACTTTGAGACATCTGGAATGAAACTATTGAAATAATAGTATAGAATGTCTAGTCTTTTAATTGTTACAGGTCTTATATAGAAATAGCTTCAATACTACGTCTGCAGTTTACCTGCGGGATAATGTGCTTACTAAATGTTTTGGTGGAATATTACACGCCATCTACCCTTACAATTAATAATTTATTTGAAACTGATGTGATAATAGAAATAAAAACTAATGATATTTTCTTATTGTTCAGGTATATTGGCAGCAGTGTTGGCTAGCTGTGCAGCTAATCTTCAAACGTTTGCTGAATGGTCTTCAGTGGATTACCTGTACGATCAAGGACAAAAGCAACAAGATCTGAGAAGTGGCAAACTCAAGCCTGAGGATGTAGTCGTACTTGACAGCGATCTGTACGTAGGTAAGATATCAAAAATGTCTTAATAGCAGTTGACTCTGGGCTTTGGAATGTAGAGAGAGGTTATGGGTGATTCTAATTTAAAGTGCAATTTCCACGTCCTAGATGAATAACTGGAGCGGTTTTCACTTAATTAACAGGATTTTTCTTCATGGTAACTCAGTTAAGTAAGCTTAGAGAACTATAACCAAGCAAAACAATAATGCGCCGCTTAATTTTAATCGCTACAATAATTTTCAAAAGGCGATTTTGTAACAACCGTGGCTGTCCTTAAGTCAGTTTTTCTTATTCACTTCACTCTAGCTCATATATTAATAATGTTATTCAAAAACTAATTGGATAATTTTGAATGAGGATCCTACCAGAATTAAAATATGTGTTAGTTATTAAAAATAATAAATTATTACTAAACGGAACCTCAAGTTAAAGTTTGTCCTTTAAAAAAATGTTATTACCAGGGCTTTATATAAGTGTGACCCTACGCTGGTTGAGGGAGGGAGATTTTAAGTGGCGAGAGATTTTTGCAATGCCGCAACACTGGTTTTCTTGTAAAGGTTGATAGGGGATGAGCTCAACTCTTCAGTTGGGAGCTAGCGCTAATTCCGATTGTTCTTCCAGTTACGTACCCATTTAAACGCAATTACCGTGCATGTTATTAAAGTCTATTTTCAACAACTTTTTAGGTTAAGTTATAGTTCATTGTTTAGGCTTTTAAGAGTGCTATTTAATGGTGTATTAAAATTGGGTTTTTATTTTAAACTACTGACCAAAATATTTTTCTTAAAGAGTGAAATGAAACAACCGTGAACGAAAAAGTGTAATTCGCGTGGCTTAATTACACCATGTTTTAAATAAACTTAATTCCGGCCTGAAAATTTGAAAAAGTATTTCCTATCTGTCCTGCATAGTGCAATATATCTGAAATTAGTC
Source organism: Gerris lacustris (assembly GCA_951217055.1). NCBI lineage: Eukaryota > Metazoa > Arthropoda > Insecta > Hemiptera > Gerridae > Gerris > Gerris lacustris. The sequence continues at coordinate 5,544,752 of OX578279.1, forward strand.
CGAGATAATTCCATAATTTTTCCTGAATATCTTTAAAAAGTCAAAATTTTCAGTCAAAGTCCAATTTTAGATTCCAAAATAGCACTTTAAATTAGATTCACCCTTATAGTGCAAAGGACCCTACACTCTGGTGTTAACACTCCGATCATCGCCACATAAAAGTAAAATTGCGTCCATCTGGTTAGGATTATAGACAGATGAAGCGACAAACTAACCCCGGCTCATCTAAAGTCAATTCTTAATCCATGATCAAGAGCCGGTGTGGTCGTGTGCATTAAATTACCTAACACGTCTACTCGACCATCACTTAAATCAGGGGTGGTACGAGGTCGTGGATTCGAGTCCCCGCCGTGATACTCTGATTTATATGGCTCACTAATGATCACTTTGCATGACAACTTGCGGATTTTTTCCGAACTAACTTTCCGCACAGCAAAATTTGCTGAAAACTAATTAAATTTTGCTGAAAGATGGCTAAAAGTATTAAAATAATGCATTGTCATCGTGTTCTGAGCTATGCTAAAAGTTTCAAATGTCTAGCTATTCGGGAAGTTAGTTAGAAATCGATTGCCAGATTTGTACCGGACAAACAATCAAACAAACAAACAAACAAACAAACAAGAATGCAAGCTAATAAAAACGTAGTAATAAAAAAATACATTCTTGGATGCGAAATCACAAAATAATATAAAAGAACAAGATATAAACCCGGATATTAGATATATGTCTTTTTTTTAAGGAAAACCCCCTGATGTTATTTATTTAAATGAGAGTCACGATTCGTGATCTCAGGTCTTACCTAAATCCTACTTTTCTTAAAAAATTCTATTGTTTTTTTTCTACGATATAAATCCAATTTTCTCGTTAGATTCTGGTAATATATATGAAATATATTTATATAGGTTTACGTAAAAATAGAATTGCAAGTCTACCACAACAAAAGTCATATCGTGAATTAACCTTACAATATTTAAGTATACATATAGCTTAATAATTATTTGTAATATATCTATTTATTTTTACTATTCCTCACTACCTATAGTAGGAAAAGTAGGTACCTACTGTTTTCACCAAAACATTTTTTTTTCGAGATTCCATCGGAATTATCCGTTTTGGGTGTTTTTAAGACCTCCTGAGTGGTTTTCAGCATGACGTCTGTATATATGTATGTATGCATGTGTGTGTTATCATCGTAGCGCCCAAACTTTAAATAATTAAATAAAATATAGGTAGTAAAAATAAGGTTTTTTTGAAGAATGATTATAAATCAGTTTGTTCAGAACGGTCACCCATCCAAGTCTAATGCTGCTTCCTCCTGCTTCGAAGCAGCACTTGAGAGACCACTTTAGTGGCCTCTGAAGTAAGGAAAAGTTCCGAGGTACCATGTACCCCATTTTTTTAATTCTAAGATGCGAAGTTGTATTATAATATTATATGTACAGGAAAAGTATTGTAATAAAACGAAAATGTTGATATCCGGCAGTGCTCAACTAACTTATTGAACAAAACATAACTTTGTCTACTTGCGGCAGCAAAATGAGGCATTACTGAATTGGAGTTAATATAAAATGTCAAATTTTAGACATTTTAAGTGGCCATAAATATGTTGACCCAAACTTTTTATTTTTTGTAATTTTTAAGTGGGGTATCATTTTAAAGGTATTGAAATTTGGATCACTAATACATATCACTTTCAAAAATGGCGGCCATTTTACCACCGAAACTATTAAAAAAAAACGCAGTGACGCCATTATTGTTGTTGTCGTTCACTTTTTCTGTTTTCTGACAGAAATAACTACAAAATAGCCACTAAAAAGGACGCTGTCAATCCGTAGTTTGGTATTCGGCCACATACAAGCGCTGGCATCACTTTTTTTATATAACAAAACTTTGATATATAGAGATGTTTGATATATAATGTCACAGTGGATATATATAACAAAAAGTTACAGAATCGGCCTCCTTATTCTGATGTAAAATTTAGGCAGACTGCCATGGATATTGTAGGAATATTGAATCTTTATTTAGATGTAACATGTATTTGAATCTATATTTAGATTTAAGGCATAGTAATAGCAAGGAAATAATATTTTTAAGCTAACATAAATAAATTAGTAAAACGGAACCTCTTCCACCCAAATCCTCATTAGTAATTGAACTCGTTAAAATTCCTGAAAATAAAGAAAAAGGAGGGACTGACATTGATATCCCGGCAAAATTCAGAGAATTGGAAATAAAAAGTAAAAAAAAATATCTCAGCGGTACGCTTGAAAGAGAATTTGATAGAAAAAGCTTGTTAGATCTGTTACACTTGAATTCATCAATTTTAAGACCCACCTTGAATATAAAACACATCTCGATTTTCGCGAAGCAAAAAAGAGTAAAAAAGTGCGTCTTATTATATTACAAGCAATACGTTATATTTAAATTATTATTGTTTTGTATATATATTTTTAATACATTTTGTTTATAACTTTTTGAAGGTCGATTATAAATTAAGATTATTATCATTCCTAGGTAAAATTGCAGTATTGTACATGTTTATAAAATACATTATTTTTTGATCGTTGACCTCACACTGTACAATTATACTCATGAACAATGTAATAATTGATGGATAAGTGTAGATAATTATAGAGCGGAATAATTGTTTTATCTAGAGAGATAACATTTGATAAGATAATAACAATATCTAAGAGCGAGCTAATAGAAAAACTAGACAACCAATCACATTCCTTAGATCATCTAAGAGATAACATTACGTATGTAATGTTATCTCAGATTAATTATTATTTATTGGATCTCAACCTATTATTAATTGATATTATCTTTATACATCTGTTATTTTAATTTCTTATTATTATTTCTCTATTTTTAGAAGAAGCGGGTAAGATTATTAATATTTTTACTTTTTAAGTAAAGATGTCATTATAATTTAAAAAGGCCCCCATACACGATCAAACTAGTTTGACAAGCAAGTTAGATCAAAAGTTTGTCAAATTAGTTTGACGCCCAGTGTACACCACATCAAGCCATCAAACTCTCAAACTTCACCCACACACAGTCCAACTTGGCTTGTCAAGCCGGCTTGACAAGCCAAGTTTGTCAAGTAAGTTTGATCGTGTATGGGGGCCTTAAGAGAAAGTAATGTTATGGCTCATAAACGCAATTGGTTCTATACGTTTGTAAAGTAAAAAAAAAGTGAATTTATAAATCATGTCTATAGTCTGAAGTCTGTGAAGACGTGTTGGAGCATGAATTTATGGGGTCGATTTCAATGAAATTTGGCGTACATGTTCAGAAAATAATACCTTAATACCACGAGGTGAAATAAATGTTATTCCTAAATTTTGGGGCACTACTTCAACTCCTCAAAAAGCTACTTATAATTTTAACTTAATCCTACAAAAACCGACGATTATCGCCTCACGTACTTAATTCGTAAGGCGATTATCGCCTTACGTGAAGCGTGCCTTACATGTTTATTATACAAAACTAGTTCTCTTGGCCATCATCAGTGCCTACAATAAGAAATAAATATAGCTACATAAGTAGAGGGGGCGCTTAAAACCTGGATACCATACAATTGTATAATATTTTGTATTTGTTGCAGATTCGCAAGGACGAGAGTATTTGTTCGTCTCGACTCCGGATGTTCAGCCCGGAACACCGTTCACTCTGAGCTCGGTTACCGGAGTTAAAGGCACCGGTGGCTACTTACTAAAACCATTCCCAAGTCCAGAATGGCATAAGACTGGCAACTGTAGCAACACTATTACTTCCATATGGAGGTTTAAGGTAACTTCGCCCAATCTTATAAACTCATTACTAACAAACATATTTGTCTTTGTAGTCACTCTCTATGTTTTTAAAGTGTGATAAGAACTAGTGATGTGGCGTAAAAAGAACACGCTTTTTACGGCTGAAAGCTGCATAAGTATTATAGGCTTATAGGTTATTTCAAATAACGTTTAGAAACAGTTTGTGTTTTTCCTTTACGTATAATTATTATGTCAAGCAGACTAAAAACACGTTTTTCGTCCTCCAAATCGGCCACAATTTTGTAAATATTTGGTGTAAAATTTCCTAAGCTAAGACTGTTAAGTCGGCACACAGGGACGAATGTACCTGTGTGCCGACTTTTTAGAAATTATGTTTTCTTTTTAAGTCGTCTATCGTAAGCCAAACCCATAATTAAACAACATATAAAATCCCAACTCACTGAAGTGAAGAATTAACTTACAATCGTTCAATAAAAGGCAAGAATCAGTTGCTCGAACTAACGTATTAGATGACTTTGAATCCTCCGTTAGATCAATCACCAAACTTGATTTCAGCAGTTATCAATCACCAAACTTGATTTCAGCAGTTATCAATCACCAAACTTGATTTCAGCAGTTATCAATCACCAGACTTGGCTCCCCTTGAATTTTGATTCCTCACTCTCTGACGGTAAAGCAAACATAGATCATGCTGAAGAACGATTTATTCTTTTAATAATAAAGGAATTTTAAGTCTTTAAAATGTCTGAATAGTGATGACAGAACTCTGAAGTCCAACAATCGTTTTATGAACGCCCATATTTTCAAAGCAACTAGTCCGATTTTGTTGTATATTTATGTATAGTATGTAATAGTTAAGCCCATATACAGTTTGTCCTACATAATACTTTTCTTATTAATAGTCCTAACATTTACATATTCAGCATCATTAAGAATAAGATACATTATTGAAGTTTTGTTTGTTTTAATTTCAACGGACATAATACATTTTTTAGTAACATAAATTCATGTTAAATTAAATCTCATTGCACTTTATTTTATACTCGTGTGACCTTTCGTCTAGCGACCAGCCATAGGACACGAGGAAGCAATGTGCCACACTAATGCGCAGGGTTTCTTATAGGCCTATATCCCGGTATTTTTATATTAGTTCAGGAGATAGCGTGGAAAATAGTGTCTGACTAACATCAAGCTAGCATCTTGTATATAAGTTAATCTTTTGGTGCCTTTTAAGAATATGTGGTCGGCTAAGTTAGTCTGCGGGACATAGCTTGGCAATAATATAGGCATTTGTAAAAATCAAACCGGTGGAGAGCGGCCATGTCCCACCCAGTTTGATGGTCAATGTGATTTTCATGATCCTGAGTACAAAATTAGTTAGTAGACCAAAATTTAAGTTGATGTCAGTTAGTCACTTTATATAGGTGACCACTTTGATTAATAGTAATATTTAAATAACTAACCTAATTTACATTAACTTGAATTTTGGTCTACAGGATCATGAAAATCACATTGTCCACAAAATTCTAGCTTGATGTTAGTCAGACATTTTTTTGCACGCGATCTCCTGTACTGTCATATCTTATGCACATTTGACCATTTATCTCAGTTAATTTGATTTTCATGGATCTTGTGCAATGCGTGATGAGTAATGATTCCATCATTCAATGATTTGGCTCCTTCAGTTAATTGCATTTTCATGGATTTTATGTGATGTGTGATGATTAACGAATCCACGCTTCAATGTTTTTACCACTTCAATTAATTTGATCGGTTTAATTTTCACAATTATCAAGAGTCATTTTTCACTTTTTTTTTCTTAATATTTTTACCCAAAGAACAAGAGTTTTCATTAACTATTTTATTTCATGTGCTGTAGATAGATCGCCTAGGAAGACTTTGGGCTATTGATTCAGGATTAGAAAACGTTTTTGTCAATCCTACAAGAGTCTGTCCTCCGCAACTTCTAGTGTTTGATCTCGTCAATCTCAGAATTATAAGTAAGTCTGTACATTAATTAAGTCTGTTTACTATAAAATCTAAGGGTAAGTCAATATACCAAGTAAGTGTATACCGAGTAAGTCTATACCATAGTTATATTCACTTTTCCCGAAAAACAATTATTTTGATGAGTTTTTATTTAAACAATATGTAAACTTTTGCTTTTCTGGTCTCCAGCCACTAATACATAATTCCATATATAATTATCAAGTTCAGGAATAACGATTTTACAGACAAAATCCAGATTTTAGAGGTAAAATAAAGGTGGAATGGTTTAACGAGCACATAAAGTTAGCGTTTAGTGCAGGGTTAACGTTTACGGCAATTCAATAGTTATGGACAGTGCGGGTAGTTAAATCATAACAACGCTTTAACCTACTTCATAATATAATTTTATGGTTTGCCCAAATTTTTATGATCACAGTTTTGGCAAAGAAAACAGATTTCCCTCTAAAATATTTATGCTATATAAATCCCAAGGAAACTTGGTCATTTTACGGTTCAAAAAGAAAAGGGTCAAACATTTACAGGTAAAAATATTAAAAATCAATTTACTAAATGACAAACTACTAATGTTCAAACTACCGGTGAAACTATTACAGGCCAAACTTATCTAGGTTGAACTACTACAGGTCAACCTATTAAGCCTCGTACTCTCGTACACACCGGACGCGCATTCGCAAACAGGGTTTGCAAACTTTTGCGAGCAACCGCAAACACGACGTCCACACCGGACGCGCATTCTTGACAAACAGGTGTTTGCAAACGTTTGTCCTTGTTCCCAGTTATTCTTCATTATTTTCTTGTACACTACATCATCAAGTACTAACACTATAGTGCCCTTGCATTTAACATTGTAAAATAGTTCTTTTAAAACGCGGTATAAGCGCCGGCTTATTTATTATCATTGGTGAGTTAGTAAAAAATTGCAATAGTAAACGCGCAAACACGATGCACGGCCGGTGTGGACGCGGCTTTAGAGATCAAACTATAAAGATGGGTCAACACCAATGACATTTTGCGTTGTGTGTTAAATTTACTATATGGGGTGAAAATATTTACGACAAAAAATTAGCACAAACAGTCAATCAATTTTGTGTCAGAGCGTCTACACTAGGTTAACCAACCGTCCCGTTTTCACGAACATTCCCGGTGTTCCGAAAAAGTCTCCCGGAACGCCTAAATGTCCCCGTATTTGCGTTGCGTAAAAACACTTTTTCTGCTTGAGCATACTTTTTAAAGATATGCCAATATGTGTTTGCAATCCCTGCCCATAATGGCAATACTGAAAGAATATTTTCGTTTATGAACATTCAGTGGACATACGAACAATAGGATGGGAATGGAGACACTTTCTGCAATTCTTCAAGTGATACATCATTTCAAAATGGACTGTTGTAACCTTTACAACTTTGTATTAGAATAAAGAAAGAAGTTTTAAAGATGGCTGGGGCAACAGCTAAGTACACTCGAACCTCACAATAACGGACCCTTCTATAGCGGACACAAAAAAATTAAGATGAGGTTTTCTGTGAATTAGGCCCGACCCAGGACCCTGCATTTGCTTCTCTTTTGGCAGAAATAGTCAAAAATCCCTTATTGAACATAATATGTTCAGAGCTATCTTTTATTTGATATATAATAAACGCTTTTTATAGCTAACTACTATACTTTCTATAGACCTACACCCTTTTGCATTATTATTTAAAATGTATATACTTATATAAATGTACTTTAAAACCATTACAAAATTTCGTAACTCTTCCGCGTCACACATCCGCGTTCCCCTGGGGAACTTCCCGTTTCACGTTTGTGGGGAACTTCCCGTTTCACGTTTGTGGGGGAACTTCCCGTTTCACGTTTGTGGGGAACTTCCCCACAAACGTGACACTTTTTGGTAGTTAGGTCCAAGGCTAAAGCATGTTCTAATAATTAGGCTAAATAATGCTAATAATTATTTGTAATATAACAGACTTTTATAATAGCGGACAACCCTCAGCTCTTATAAATGTTTAAGCTCAGCTGTCAGCTTTAAAATTTTTAAAACAACCGTTTAGACTTGCATGATACCCTATTATTATTAATTAAATAATGATAGCGGTAGTAATGAATGGGTATGTATTTAAAATGTATTACTGCAGTGTGATAGTGTTTAATAAATTGAACTTAATTCGGTTAATTGTCGCTCATGATCAATTAGCCAATCACGTGGTTATTCATAATTCCATTATTAATGGCCATTTTACTTTTAAAAACAAAGTGTTAGGGCCACTTAGAAAGAAACCTATGGTGTGGAACTATTGATAGCATTGTCGGTCGTTAGGGCTAACAATAGCCATCAATAGAATATTGAAAACAATTGTTTCAAAATTTAAAAACTATATAAGGGTGCGCAAGTAAGGTGCAGGTGAGGTACAGGTGAGGTATGGCACCCCGCCGCGCCGCGCTTCGCCTCCGCTACTTCACCTCCATTGTGTGTGCTTTTGGCCTAAAACTTTCCTGACTGTCGATGTTTCTACGTCACTACTTTCGCTCGGCAAATGCAGCAGGCTACTCATATCAGTTCAGATAGTTAAATGGACTGAGTAAGGTGGTGAAGGTTGGGCATACTACACCTATACACTATACGTTCGCCGGATAAGCCAAAACAAATGGTGCATCCTCACTGTACGGAAAGGCAAACGGCTAAAGTTTATTGTTAAATTACAAGTAACAGTTCAACAGCGAAAATTATCCCTTCAAAACAGTGATAAACAAATAAATCGGTTTGTTTTGTTTATAACCTGACACCTGACTGAACGGCGAGCGGGAAACCTGCGAATACCTCTCCACGGTTTCATGAATGTTTAAATGTTTAGTTAACTATGTAGCGGATCCGCTAGCTGTGAACTTATCTTTACTTGAGCGGGAGAGACGAGAAAAGGAAGGCTCATGGGAATTATGTTAACCGGAATCGTACCGGACGCCTGACATCTATACTATTCGTTTTGTATCAGGTTTTACTGAAAAAATTTGGAAAATGTCTGACATATTAATTTGGCCGAACGTCTCCGTACAGTTGCTAAAACCGTCTGTCAGTCTCTCTACATATCATTCCATTACCTGACAGATGTGCAAAAATTTACCAGGGGCCTGTTTTGTGATCCGCACAGTGTTGTAGAGGCCACTTTAGAGATGAAAATACATAAAACAGAATACCTTAATATTAAAACAGTAGAAACCATTAGGAAAATATGCTTTTACAAAAAGCTTAACTTAGTTCTAACTTTTATGTCAAAAAAAAAAAAAAAAAAAAAAAAAAGTTTCCAAGTTTCTTTTTCCTTAAAAAAAAAGTTTTGCTTTTATTTTGATAAAGTTTTTCACGATGTTTGCATTTTTTATAATATATGAATAGGAACTGAAAACTGTATTAAAACAACATCAATCTAAATTTTAAATAATGGACTATTTTTATATTAGAAATTGCCAAGAACTAATAATAATAATGGTGCAATAGCCGATAAAGCTTGAGCCAACTAAACACAGCTTCATAGGAGAGTTGTTATGATGGGATATACGGGGTCAGGTGTGCCCTTTCTCGCCATCTATATTATATTCATGACTAGACTTGATGCTAGGATCGGTCTGTAAAGGTAGACATGACGATCCATAAGAAGACAGGAGAATGGGGTGTCCTACTACGCAGTATTATAGCAACCATATACATTCATAAAATATCTAATTAACCGCTTCTCTAAATAATACATCGCAGTATAATATTTAATAACTGATTCTGCTTAATATTTTTGGATAAAACAGAACCTCTGACATGCGCATACAAAAACACACCACTGTGAAAAACATGAATGGATTTGCTGGATATGGATGGGAGCGTCAATGGAGGTCATCAGAAATAACACGTAAATTGAAAAAATGTTTTAATGCCAAAGCAGCTTTCAGCCTTCAAAAGGCCATCATCAGTGCCTATTGCGAAAGAAAAAAGTTACATTAAAAAAGAGATTTAGAGAGAGGCGAGTCTACTTCATTTTGGAGATGGACGTGAGACACCAAGAACTGATGAAGGCTTTTTGAAGGCTGAAAGCTGCTCTGGCATTAAAACATTTTTCAATTTATGTGCAGAGACTGTTTGTTGTTATTTCTTTATAAATAGATTTTGTTTAGCTTGTTTTCATCCTACAAAGTCAAATGTGGGCTTACAACACACAGACAAGATTAACGATTTTGTTTTTTCAATCTATGAAAAATGATAGACTCCGTTAAAGTTAGCATTTCTGACAAATTTACAAACAAAAAATCGGTCCAAGACAACTCAGACAAACTTCCTCATTACACGAGTTCATAATTTTAATTATGAACGTTTAATTATTAACACGTTTTAATTATTAACACATTTAACTACTTTCCTAACACTGTAAATTTTGGCTTAATGTGAAAAGAAATGTTTGTATTCAGCGATGAATATAAATTATGTTTGCTCAAAAATTCTCCTTGCGCACAATTTTTTTATTCGTTAAACGTCTAAGAACGGTTATGCCACGTGTATACACGAGTATTTACCCATTATTGTATTCGTATTTACCTTTTTATACAATTTTTTTATACTCCAATCTCAATAGCTATAGAAAAATGCAAAGTAAAAGAAGAAGAAAAATACAAAGATCCTGCTTGAATAACGTCATTACAGTTTTGAATGTAAGGGGGGATAAGATGTACTTTAAAATTGCTTTTAACATACAAACTTACGTAAATATACTTTAAGCATTACTTGAAGCATGTTTACGTGAGTTCAATGAACACATATAACACGTGTAACAATTCAATATTCTAATAAATATTTCATTATCGATAAAAAATAACATTTCGACATGTAAATTCCATTTATTTTCAATTTTCTATCCATTATAAGTTATTTTATGTTGAAGCAACGTATATAAAAATATAATGCATATATAATATATACATTTATTATAAAGCGAATTGAAAAAATGTAATTATTTTATTTAAAAGTTTTAACTGATAAATATTACATGTAAAAAATTTAATTGACGATTTTATCATGTTAAAAAAAATAAATAAATAAACGAATAAAAACTGGACAAAATTAAAAATAGCTTCCCAATTAGTAATTAAGTAGACTTCGCCAATTAGTATATAGGTAAAAATGTTTGTGGGCATGTAGAAGATAAACTAATAAACACCGAAGGATGAAACTTACATGGGACAATTATACCTACCATTCAAATTTTATTAAAATTGGAATAGTAGTTTTTAAAAAAATCGGTCTGAGACAACTCAGACAAACTTTCTCATTTACAATTCCATAATTACTTAGCCCAGTGTTTTTCCATTTATTTGTTTTCGTATGTACATTTAATTATTATTGAAAATTTCATGAATACCTTGTATACCTTATTAGAGAGAAAATAACTGCCACAAAAACCTTTAACAATGTTAAAAATAATTAAAGAAAATATCATTAATCACAATTGTACAGCCACCTCTTGTACACAAACTTCAACTCAATTTAAGTTCTCTATAAGCATTTTGAACGTTCTCAAGGGGAATATTAGTCATGACCTTTGTACTTAATTCCTTTAGCTCATCCACGCATCAATAACTAGGTGTCCCAACAAACTTTTTGTGTTTATTATTAAAATGCAGTGTTAACTATTTTTACATTCGCGTATAAAGAGAAAGTATTGTGATGGCGCAAAATACGATTTTGAGATTTTGATGGATTTACACTTTTTGAGGTCCAAAAATGTGGTTTTTAGAAAATGTCTGTCTGTCGGCTGCAGAAGCCTGGAGCCTAAACTACTGGGCCGATTTTCACGAAATTTGGCATACATGTTAGGTAAAGTCATACCCGGAGGCAAATTTGAGAAATGAATATTGCTTCAAATTAGGGGGCGCTACTTCCAAAAACTCTGAAAAACGTGAAAAAAAAAAATCTCGAAAACAAGTTCGACTATTTTGATTTAAATATACTGAAATGTAATAAAAATCTAACGATATAAGCCGTTTTCCCGGTATGAAATTAGTTCCTGAGATATGAGCTTTACACGGACGGAGAGAGGCCGGGTTCGATTTCGGGAGAAGTTATTTCTATGATATATGCATTCTAATAAAATGTCCAATAATTATTAAATGTACATACGGAAACTAATAAATGAAATACACTGGACTAAGTAATTATGAACTTGTATCTGAGAAAATTTGTCTGAGTTGTCTCGAACCGATTTTTTGTTATTAGCTTAATGTTTATCTATAGAAAACAAACTGAAATTGAATATTTAAAAATTCATACGTGCCCTTTTCTTTTGCAATTGTGAACCAATTTTTGTAAATAATATTTTTTGTCTTTGTCGAAAATAAGGGTAGTTTAAACTTGGCAATTTTTTAATGTTATCAAGAAACTGAATACCCTGTAAATAAATTCAAAGAAATATAATTTTTAGAGGTTTATGAACAAGCAGGAGATCTTATAAAGGATAACTATTTTGGGGCACACTTTTAGTTTTGAGATTTAGATGGATTTTCACGTTTTATAGTCCCATTAATCTAAAAACGAGAAATATACGAGAAACCTAAACTACTGGACCCGATTCTGATGATATATGACGTAAATATTCAGAAAACTCTTACCCTGAGGAAATATCAATAAATTAATATTAATGCTATTAAACTCTGATATATTGTTAAATGTAATTATTTCTCAAAACCGGCAGAACGATTTCGATTTAAATATTCTCAATTGTAGTCCAAACGAATACGAAATTAACCACAGAGAAATATCTAGTTTCCCATATAAATTTATTCTTACCCCAAACATAAAATTAATTAAATAACGCTAGAGGTACCGGGATCAATTACCCGTCAGGAAGAAATTATTTTGTAGTAAATTTTAATAAAATTGAACATTTAAAAATGCTGAACATAATATAAATAAATGTAACGGTTATATTTAAGATTTCATTTTCCTCTTGGATACACAGACCAACCTACTGACAGACAGACACGGAACCAAAAATGTTCTCTAATGTCTAAAACGGATTTCTGTCATGGAATTTTTGAAATCGGAATTAAAAATATTTTGCTCTGCAGAACGTCATAAGCTCGAAAGCAAAATTAAATTCTGTAAACTTTAAAGTAACAAGCAAAAATAAGCGCTAGTGGAATCCATGATGAAAAAAATATTTTCATATTCCAATTCCAAAAGTCTTTTTACTCGTCCCCATTGCCGAAAAGCACTTTCAATATATTAATAAGTCATACAACATTTAAAAAATATAACCCCACAAAAACATAATATAGTAAAGTAATAACCTGAGTGCTTTGTGGAAATAAATTATTAGTAGAAAGACACTTAAGTGTTTCTTTTAAATAAAATGTTCAAATATTTTTAAATTTTGTTAGAGCACTCGTTTTTTTTCAATATCTACTAATTGGTAATAAATAGTAGAATTAGAAAAAGAAAGGAATAACCACTTGTTGGAAGCTAGTAATTTCACCACTTATATGGGCCCTTGTTTATTTATTCTGTATGGAGTTTAGCCACTTTACACACCAGTTTACTGTCAAAGTGAGCACAATGTGAACAATGTTGAACCATATAAATCAAAGTGCCTTGGGATCGAACCCTCAACCATTATTAAAAATTGTAATCCTAGAAATTACTCAATTTCAAATTTCTAGTACAAAAAAGAGAGATGACAAATAAATATACCATAAAATATTCACCATAAAGAAATCTTAATAAGAAGACGTCTACAGCATTTAAAGCTGGGTCCACACTTGGACCAACTCCACATACCATGGTGACGGGTAAAAACAAAAATTTCGAAAACAGAAAATTCTAATCTAAGGTCTATCGTTTTGGCTCGGGTATAACTGTCAACACCCTGTCAATTTCATCAGCAGTTGGCTTTACAGTTGTGTTAGATACGAGTACCTACTCATTAGGCCACTGGAAGTGAGTCGAAAAGTTCGTGGAGATGGTAGGCTAAAAAGTAATTTTTTCCGTGGTAGGCTGTGAAATAGTAACTTTAGAGCCTAAAAACATAGCTACAATCCATATTTTTTATTACGTGGACTTAAAAAAATCTTTTCATTACTCCTAGCTGCAAAGAAAATTTTTTTCTTTCGTGCTGGTAGTTATCAAAACTTCCGTTTTAGCGCTGCAATCTTTGTAGAAATGCATCTATTACCATTAAAATCCGCTAGATGTCAATGCGTTTTATTTATCTTTTCTTATAGTGTAACCTCTTTTTAGGGTTTCTTTTTTTAAGTCTTAAGTATATACTAATATTTATTATTATTATATTGATTGATTGATTAATTTATAATGTTTTTTCATTGTCTGCTATCCCGGAAAAAATAGCATATGCTACACGACTGTGAAGTGTTTTTCCTTTACCTTGGCAATATTTACTGTCTCGCTTCGCTCGACAGTAAATGTAAGCTCATTGTTGGTCCCATATAAGTTTCAACCTTCAGCGCTCATTTGGTTCTCTTCCACATTAGCACAAACATACATTAATTTACACCTATAGCTTTAAAAGTACTTATCTGATTTGTATAAAACATTTATAGTTTATCCAAAGTAACCCGCAGATAGCCCCAATATTTTGAACCGTCTGCGCTATTTAATTTATGTAAAAAACCAAACAATATTGACAGATTAAAAAAACGGGGGAAACAATTAAACAAATTAGACAATAATGGCTTTTAAAAGTATAAAATCAATAAAGTACGTGATAGGATGCGAGGAAGCTATGTGCCACACCAATTGACAGTCTACTTTTTATTTTCTTTTAAATAATATTCAATAACAGTATTTTTCTGTTGATATTTTATATATATTATATAATATGCAAATGTCAACAGAGGTATAAGGTTAGGGTTTGGATCCAGCCCAAGGGTTTATTGAAATTAAGAAAAATGCGTCGTATAGTGTCCGGTTGGGTGATATGTTGTCATAACACTTTTTTGACGACTTTTTTCAAGGATAAAAAGATGGCTTGATTCCAATAAAAAGCTTTTCCACAACTTTAGAGAATAAGAGTGGAGAAAAAAAATTAATTCAATATTGTAGCAAGTTTATACTTAGGAATTTAAAATAAAAAGTCGTAAAGAAAAACTATGCTGTTTATTATTATATTTTTTATTTTTCATTCAACTTGGAGACATCCACACACACTCACATATACTTATATAAATACATAAAAAATATATCCTCTATTGTAGGAAACCAACATTATATCTTTTATATATATAATATATGTATATATATATATATAAATATATATATATATATATATATATATATATATATATAAAAATATAATAAATATATATATAAATATATATATAAATATATATATATATATATATATATATATATATATATATATTTATATATATATATATATATATATATATAAGAAATATATAATGTTGGTTTCCTACAATAGAGAATAGAGAAAAATTGATTGTATTCAGAATATTTACCAAGTTTAGATATTGGATGGGGAATATTACATAAAAATGCTTTGGTAAAGATAAAAATCAGATATTTATAGTTTAAATTTAACAAAAAAAAAAAATTATATATATATATATAAATATATATATATATATATATATATATATATATATATATATATATATATATATATATATATATATATATATATATATATCAAGCACAGTGTGTGTGCTTGATTTTTTAAGTGGAATAACCTGATTTTTATAAAAAATAAATAAATAAAAAATAGAAGAGATAGAAAGGAGAGGGCAACACCCTGGATATTATCTTTACTTTTTATTTTACCTTTTTGTTGTTTGGAAAAGTAGGTAGTGAGAATTATCCTATATACTTCTATATATATATATATACATATATATATATATATATATATATATATATATATATATATATATATATATATATATATATATATATATATATATTATATGCTTATATAAAAAATGGTGAAAAAACATTATAGTTCATAGGGAATTCAAGTTAGAAAATAAAAAAGTTTAGTGAATAGGTAAATATGATAATGTTACTTACGTTTGTAGAATATGAAATTAAAAATAAGTTTTTTTGGCAAAAAAGTGGTAGTTTTATAATTCCTTGAACTTATTTTTATGAATTGATCCTCTCTCTTTTAATTTTTAGTTTCTCTTATAATGTCTGTATAGATTATAATATATCCCAACAAAAACACTTGTGTAAAAAAATAAGCCAAGTCTCGCGTAAAACGTTGTGAGATCATTGGTTTAACTAAGTCTCCCTCTCTATAAGTACGTTCTACCAACTGCCAAGTCTAATTTATCCAGTACGAGTAAGTAATGCTTGTTTATCTGTCTCCCTGTCTATTCTCTATTTCCATATTACTCTTCAAGTAATAGCCAAGTTAGAAAATGTTTTTAAATTTAAACGTCTGCATAAACAATGATCTGTTTTCTATGCAGACACGAGGCCGACTTCTATATGACATTTGGCATTCATGTTCAGAATAATTATACCTACCCTTTGGTGAAATTTAAAAAAATCCAAATTTGGGTGTTGTCCCCAAAATACTGTGACAAAACGCAAAAAAAGAAAATTATCCGATAATTTTTATTAAAATAAACCTACAATTTTGTCCATTTAAATATGAATCTAACCATATTAGTCGTGTTCCAGGGATAAATTTAATTTTACTGAGAAAATAGCTATAATTTCAAATAGTGAGAGATCGTGTTTGTTTCCCCGTCGGGAAGGAATTATTTCTATTGTAATTTTTTATAAAAAATAAAAAAATCTAATGTAGTCACGAAAATCTGAAATAACTAAAACAAATGTGACATACAATGTTTCACCAAAATTTTGGTGAAACATTGTTTGTGATGTTTCATCATGTGTGAAACTCTGCCTTGGACTATTTTAATTTTGAAATAATTTTGTTGTTGAGAGCGACCGCAATGCTTCCTTCACCTTTCAAGATATTTTATTTTATATTTATCTCGGCCATTCAGTGTAAGTTAGTGATATCAATGAAGTAGATTGAGGTAAATGGGTTGAGAAAGGGAATTTTGGCAGTGCAATGCACTTGTCAGATATTATGTCTTATTCAATGTCGGCACCACTGCAGTTTTCTTAGTTATTTTAACGCTCTACTACTCTGGCAAACTTGTCTAAAAGGTTTAAAATTACTACTGTGAAGATCGTCAACGGTGCCGCAAGATTTAACAAAACTATTTATTTAGATGTCATTCTCACCAGTTTTGAATAACGGCTCTCAAATTTACTTTGCATTGTTGTCTCAAGTTTATCACGTAGTTAGAAATATAAGTAAATTCTACTAATTCAAATCTTAATATAAGTACGACACAACTAGTTTACTTCAAACATTAATAGTAATCTAGCTTGGCTTAGAGTTTCAAGAACAAGAGAAAATTACTGAAGAAAATAGGAAAATTATATAAAGTCTTTAATATTATCATTAAAGGCAGATAAAAGTACACTGCACCGCCTAAAATTAAACTACAGACCTTCACATTTAAGCTAATTTTAAACAGTGATTTTCATCCAAAGAGGTCGAGTATCCGAGTTGGTAAAGTCACTTGGGACTTCTGCTCTGCGCATCTACTAATCAAGGTCAAGGTCACGGGTTCAATCCTATACCTAGGCACTTTGATTTACATGGCTCCCCATTGATCACACCTTACTCACTTCGGTGGTACATTAGTGTGAGAAGTGTCTTAACTACATAAAGAGTAAGTGTAGGACTCAAATAAGTGGCATAGTTTCTAGGTTCACACAAGTGGTTAATCCTACCCATTCTACTACTAATATCATCCAAAAAGGACGCCCCTTTTAAAAATTCATTAACTTATTAAAAAATTCAACAGTCTTATTTAAAACAAAAATATATAGTTTGCCAACTGGTGTGACACATAGCTCCCTTGCGTACTTTTGATACTTTTGGTGATTTTATGCTTTTACTACCCATTTTTGTAGAATTTATTAAATTTTCACCCGTTTTTTAAATCTGGCCAAATTTGTTTTGATTTTAATTTCATTAATTAAAGTATCGATTTAGCAAAATTTAAAAAGTGTAGTTGATATTAATTTGGGCCGTCTGCAAGCTATTTTCGACAAACCATCCAAATTTCATAATTATATGCGAACTTTTAAAGGTATTGGTGTAAATAAATGTAGTTTTAGGTGCATGTAAAGAGAAACAAAGGGGCGGAGAAGGTTGAAACTTACGAGTATATGGGACCAACAATGGGTCAATTATGATCTACCATCCAAATTTCATTATAAGTCGCAAGAGTAGTTTTTAAGATATGTTCGTTCGCAAGAATTGAATGACAGACAGACTGACGTGGAACCAAAAATGTCCCCTGATGTCTAAAACGGATTTCTGTCTTAAATATCTTGAAATCGGAGACCTAAAATATTTTCTTTTGTGTATTTCCTTGGAAGCAATGTTATTACATGAATATTGCAAATAACATAACATGTTATTAATATTGGTATGTTATTTTTACAGGAAGATACAGGATCCCAGAAGATCAACTCAAGTGTGACAACCTGTTGCTGAATCTCGAGGTGGAAGTGCTTGGAAATGATTCCTTCGCCTATATCCTGGATCCTACAGGATTCCGCATGTACGTCTACAGTCTGGCACAAGATAGATCGTACTTCATAGATCACCCATTCTTCTATCCTGATCCACTCTATGGATTCTACGAGATCAATGGAAGAAACTTCACACTTATGGATGGACTTTTCTCTGCCAGTTTAGGTAAATTCATGGATCAAATTATCCATTCTTATCCTTCATATGGGTGATTCCAATTTAAAGTGCTATTTTGGAATCTAAAATTGGACTTAGACTGAAAGTTTTGACTTTTTAAAAAATTATGGAAAGTTCTCGGACTAATTTAAAATATATTGCAGCATGCGGGACAGATGGGAAATAATTTTTTTAAATTTTTAGGCCGGAATTAAGTTTATTTGAACCATAGTAATTAAGGCACGTAAATTACACATTTTCGTGTACGGTTGTTACATTTCACACTTTAAGAAAATATTTTGGTCAGTTGTTTAAAATAAAAATCCAATTTTAATACACCATTAAATAGCAATCTTAAAAGTCTAAACAATGAACTATAACTTAACCTAAAAAGTTTTTGAAAATAGACTTTAATAACATGCACGGTAATTACGTTTAAATGGGTACGTAACTGGAAGAACAATCGGAATTAGCGCTAGCTCCCAACTGAAGGGTTTAGCTCGTCCCCTATCAACTGCTGCTAGAAAACCAGAGTTGCGGCATTGGAAAAATCTCTCGCCACTTAAAATCTCCCTGCCACAACCTGAGTAGGGTCACATTTATATAATGCCACGGTAATTACATTTTTTTAAAGAACAAACTTTAACTTGAAGTTCCGTTTAGTAATAATTTATTATTTTTAATAACTAACACATATTTTAATCCTGGTAGGACCCTACTTCAAAATTATCCAATAAGTTTTTGAATAAAATTATTAATGTATGAGCTAGAGTGAAGTGAATAAGAACAACTGACTTAAGGACAGACACGGTTGTTACAAAATTGCCTTTTGAAATTTTTTGTAGCGAGTAAAATTAAGCGGCGGATTATTTTTTTACTTGTTTGTAGTTCTCTAAGCTTAACTGAGTTACCATGAAGAAAAATCCTGGCAAATATGTGAAAAACGCTCCAGTTATTCATCTAGGACATGAAAATTACACTTTAAATTGGAATCACCCATATAGGCTATACTACTATACGTCACAAAATTCTCGTCTATTTTTATAATATAGAGCATATAGATTACCAAATTTATTACATTATCTTGCGCCATTTCCAGAAAAAAGTTGGAATAACTTCTTTGATACAGCTAAATACATCTTTACTCTTTATCACCCCCTTAAACAGTCAGAGGCACTGTGATATGAAAGGCCCTTGTCACATCCCATCAATCGATCAGGGTTGAGGTTACGGGTTCGATCCCGCATATTACTTTTTTAATAAGTCAGGTTAAGATAATAGGGGATAAGTAGAAAACAATAATTTTCTTTACAGTTATCAAAATAATTGACAAGAAAACAATTGAATAATGAACAATAGAATTAACAAATTAGAAATTAATGTAAATAAATAATTTTCTTCACAGAAGTCAAAATGATTGACAAGAGAAAAATATAATATTATACTAATAGGGGATCAATAAATCAATAAATTCTTTGCAGGTATCAAACTAAGAACAATAATTTTAAGAGAACAATTCATATATTTTTATCTATTTATATATTCATATCTATTTTCTCTGTTTAACGATAAATAAATGTAATATCTATTTAATTCACTTAAAAATATTCGTCGCACAGATATAAATTTCTATCCATATAAATTAGACAACAACGGATGACCATGGACCATAGAATGCGCTAGGGAATTTCCCTATATTTGTTCCACCCTTGATTCATAGTTTTAAATCAGAGCACTATGGCGTGGGATCGAATCCACGACCTTGGGTCTGCCTCGATTCATTAATGACTAAGTAGACAGGACAGCGCCTTCAACCCCACGCTCACACTGTCTCCCTTAATTCATAAGGTAGCTCAAAAAGTTTTGTATTTTGAACCTTAATACAAATAAAGCTATCCAAATTATGAGAATAAAATGTTCCGTGCTAATTCACCATCAGAATTCATTCCATTCTTATATTATTATATTCTACAAATATAAAAATACAACTACAACATTTCTCAATAAAACTTTCGGATAAATTGATCACCGGATTCAATAAAAATATTGTTGCGTAAAACCAAGTTCCAAACATGGTGAGTTCGAATCTTAGAGAGGCGAGATATGTTTTACACTGATTAGGTGATCATATCGGTAAAATGACTGATTTATGCATGTAATAATCTAATGCGCAGTTGATTCCGCAGGTGATAAAACAAACTGCAAAAAAAAAGAAAAAGTAAAATCACTTTATAAAAAAAAAAAATCATTCTAGAATTAAAATAAATATTTTAAAAACATTTTACTAAAATATTTATATTTGAAACATTTTATGAAATAGATATTTTAATTTTTGCTAAAATTCCTAAAATGAATAAATTTGAATGCATTTCAAGTAAACCCCAAATTTAAATTAAATGATATAACAATATAAATATTAAAATTGTTATTGAATACAAATTTAATTTATTCTATTTATAATTATAATATTTCCTTCCGGTATGTTCTTTGTTTAGATTTTTGTTTTTTCCACCTTGTTATTAAATAATAATTTAAGTTTTAGTTTATTTAAAACAGGAGTGTTAGTTAAACTAATTTTAAATAACGACGCAGTGGTTTTATTATAAAATTAAGGTAGAGAGGAGGAATTTGTTTTTAACTTAAATTCTGGTTGTTAGGGAAATTTAAATTGAGATTTATGTGCAATTTTATTTCCACGAAGCATTAATTTTCATTTAGTATATTAACTATATTTTTTGTATTTTTTTTTTTTATTATTTATAGATAAATATAAAACAATGATTGTATCAACCCATATTTTGTGGTATGGTATAAACAATAATGATAGTTATTTAATACCTACATAAATAAAAACACAGGGTTTTAATTTGAAATCATTTATAGTTGCCTGACCGCAGTATACATAAAAATTATCAGAGCATCGTTTCAAGGTGGGTTCATGTTCACAGTCTACGTTTTATACGCGCTGCAGAATAAGCTATAGGCTGTCATAACTAGAGTTCGTATTTTGCATATAATTTTTTATTGCTCCAAGTGATTGTTCTTTCCGAATTATGATGTTTGGAAGGCACTAGGCCACTTTAAATTCAAATTAAAAATGCATATTTTGCATATTTCGGGCATTATAGCATTTAATTGCATATTTCCGGCATAAATGCATGAGCATTTTTCGGGCATTATAGCATTTAATTGCATATTTCCGGCATAAGTGCATGTGCATATTATTTCGGGCATTATAGCATTTAATTGCATATTTCCGGCATAAGTGCATGTGCATATTTCGGGCATTATAGCATTTAATTGCATATTTCCGGCATAAGTGCATGTGCAAATTTCGGGCATTATAGCATTTAATTGCATATTTCCGGCATAAGTGCATGTGCATATTTCGGGCATTATAGCATTTAATTGCACATTTCCGGCATAAGTGCATGTGCATATTTTATATGATTTTTCTATTCAAATTTATATTATCTAGGTACCAAAACCTTTTAAGGATTAGGAGTCATTCACTGTCAAACGGTGTACGTAAACCCCCTGTCCTAAGCATCTGCCAGGACAGGGGGTTTACCAGTTTACCTCAAGTTATCGTCATCGGTAGATTTCATGACGTTTGGTTTTTGTGACGGTTGTTATTTTCGGATTCACTCCCGGACTCCAGAACGTGCCATAAGGAACTTCGTTGCAATAAGACATAGTAAAGACATATAAATAGATGTTTAATAGGTGAATTTTGTCATATATTTTCGCAAATTTCTGCTAAATCAGATTTATTTTCATATTATATTGAAATCCATAAAATCTTTCATTAATATCTTGAATATATGAGAAAATGTTGTTCGTTTTTGTAGGACCATTTTGTTAAATAATAATTTGAAAAAGCAAAATTTTTATGAACGAATCACCATAAATTTTCCACTTGCGTTGTTATATTTATGTAAATAAATTACCATGATATCAATGAAGAAACATAAGCAATACCGAACAATCATACTAATTGTCACACTCATTAGCGGATTAAGGTTATATAAACAATTTAATGAAATTAGTCATTAGTTGAGAAACTAATAATCTAATTTTTTTAATTGTACTTAAATTAGAGGGCTGTTATTGAGAGTTTGCTTAATCGAAAATAATTACTATATTTCAATTTCACAAGCACAAGTAATTAACCCACCAAGGCAGTAACTATTATTGAACCTTGTGCAACATATTTATTACAAATTAATATTAAAATAGTCTGGAAATTAGTCAATCAGTATAGCACATCCTATTTTGTATACTTAAATGACTTTATGCTTTTACGACCTATTATTGTTAAATTTATTTAATTTTCTCTCAGTTTCTTTAAATCTGTTAAAATTGTGTGTGCTCGTCAGCACACACTTAACCTATTTATTTTATACTCGTATTCCAACAGTTGTATAACCAGATAAATGGTCGCAACCAAAAAGACGTCACTTCACAAAAGAAGCAACCCGCGTGTATCACAAAGGTACTTTTTTACTTTAGCACCCCCCTGTATCCCTTTGTGTTTATAGTTATTTAGACAAAGGAATTTATACAGAGCAGCATATATTACTTAGTCTAAATTTCTATTAAGACGAAGTGAAATTTATTCCAATGTACCTTGGGACAAAGGAATATCACACTTGTGTATATAATTGTGATCATATCCCTTAGTCTAATCAATTATTAAGATAAAGGAATATTAAATATAAAACTGCCCTAGGAGTTTCAATATCTTGGGGAGACTAACACACAAACCGTTGAGACTTTTGCAGGGCAAATTATTGTTTAGAACCAAGGGGGGTGCTAAAGTAAAAAAGTGCCAGGGTGGGTACCGAAAATAGGATCTCTTGCTGTAGACGAGAATCGAAACCGGATCTCCTTTTTAAAACCCTTTCGTTCCAGGCGTCCATTATACTGGACATCAATTTCAGGACAAGTTTTAATCTACATTAAGTCATTTGCATTTTTTTTTGGCCAACCTGATACCTCCTTAGTGATTTTAATTCATCAGTGTTAACAAAAATAATTGTAACTATTAAATAATAGTTATTTATGCACCTAGGGAGTAAAGTAAGTCATTATTCCCTGAGCGAAAAAAGTTGGTTCTTGAGGCGAAGCCGAAGGAACCATGGTCCCTAAATCCCGAGGCGAAGCCGAGGGATTTAGACTCTTTAATTCCCGAGGCGCAACCGAGGGAGATAATTATCTCCAGTAGGCACTTTACTCACGAGGTACATACAATATTTTATCTCCATCTCATTTTCGTCGTCCATTACACAGTTTTAATTTATTATTTTAATAAATAACAATCATTATTTGAACTTTTAATAGCAGATATAAGAGATTCAATAGTAAAAACAAATAAGAATTGGAATTAAACTCAAATAGAAGGTTATTTAGATGCAGGTTATAATGTTGTAAACAAAGATAAACATGGTCAAAAAAGCGCAGTGCCGCCAACCTGATTTCAACAACTTCATTACATTAGCCATACATTTTCCATAAAATAATTAAGTTGCAATCTTTATTTTTTTGCCCTACTTTACTTTTTGATCAGGTAATGAATTCAGGAGGTAATGATTCAGAGCTTAAAGTGAGTTTGATAAATTAGATTGTTTTATTCCAAATATTTATTTCATTATTATCATTAACAATTTGATTTTTAAAATAGTTATTTATGCACCTAGGGAGTAAAGTAAGCCATTATTCCCTGAGCGAAAAAGTTGGTTCTTGAGACGAAGCCGAATGTACCATGGTCCCTAAATCCCGAGGCGAAGCCGAAGGAATTAGACTCTTTAATTCCCGAGGCGCAGCCGTGGAAATAACTCTTATTAGCTCCCGAGGCGCAGCCGAGGGAGATAATTATCGCGAGGGGAATAATGGCACTTCACTCACGAGGTACATACAATATTTTATCTCCAGTAGGAAGAAAATACAAATTTTCGTCCATTTCACATTTTTTATTTTTTATTTTAATAAATAACAATAATTATTAGCACTTTTAATAGCAGATATAAGAGATTCAATATTAAAAACAAATAAGAATTGGAATTAAACTCAAATAGATGGTTATTTAAATGCAGGTTATAAACAAAGATAAACATGGTCAAAAAAGCGCAGTGCCGCCAACCTGATTTCAACAACTTCATTACATTTGCCATACATTTTCCATAAAATAATTGAGTTGCAATCTTTACTTTTTTGCCCTACTTTACATTTTCTCCCTACTTTTGAGTCCAGGGATGAAATGACCTGTATTAGTCCCGCTAAACTAATTCAAAATCATAACTTTTTTCCCCTACTGGAGATAAAATTATTTATACTTTCTGAAATTGTTTTCACAATTCCTACAATTAAAATTCAAATGTTTTATATTTCTAATTGTTTTATTTTTTCTAACTTGTTTTATTGCAAATTAGTCTTATATTATAATTATTAACGAATTGATTTTTATAAATGCTTTATTTATTTATTTATTGGAATTTTGATCCTTAGGGTGAGTTCAAATACCGTGATTTTACTGATCATAATCATTGTAAACTGGGATTTAAGCTATTGCGGAATATAACTGATCAAAGTGATCATGATCATAGTGATCAGTGTTTGAACTGTCCACTGCAGTGGGCTTATTACTTTTATATGTATATCTAGGATCTTACAGTTGTTTCTGAATGTCCATTATAATGGACATTTCATATCTCAAAAACGGGTGGTCCAAAAAATTAGAAAAAATTACTGAGTCATCTAGGGGTCAATAGGAATTGACCCTCTAAAAGAAATATTTTTACAATGAACAGAAAAAAATCAGGTGCGAAAGGGAAAACAAGCGAATAATAAGGCAATAAGCTACCGAAAACCTGTCATTAGTTAGTCAAATTTACACTATATAAATTTCAATCGATTGATAAGAATCTATAAAAGCAGCTCAAATGCTAACACTACATTATCTTACAAGCATTAACCCTCACTAAAACACTACCAACTAAGAGCGACACAAACACACACATATCTTATCAAAAACTTACCTAATCAATAGTATTATCAAATTGACCTAGATTCCAGGCAAAGTCCCCAGACACCAGATAAACTTTATAACATTGTTAAGTTCTCAGGAGATGGCTTACAAACTTTAACCACTATTTTTTAATAAGTAGATTAGAATGCTTAATGACGCTGATAAAATGTCACCTTTAGTACAATTAGTAACTTGTTTTTTAATATTATAGTTTTCTAAGCGTTAAAACAAATAAAGTTATATTTAATAATTTTATTTTCCACAATGGCATTTAACTTAGAATAACAAAGAAGAGAATATTGATTTCAAGTAAATGCAAAAGCTTTTAGACAACAAAAGATTAATAGCCCGAAATATTACTGGAAAAACAACTATTTTTATCTTTTTATTAAGTAAACAAATTAATAACGTTAAGACAGTCATTTATAATTGTCAGAAACTTGATAATTGCTATGACAACCTTTTTTCTTATACACTATACTTAATAGCTTTATTATGTTATTATTCTAGCTATAACAGGCTATTACATTCCAGCTTAAGCACAGGTTATTATTTTATTATTCCAGCTTTAACAGGTTATTATTCCAGCTTTAACAATGCATCTTTTCAGTCTGTCTGTCTTTCAGTCTTTCTGTCAGTAACGTTTACGTGACTGACGATAACTTGAGTAAAAGTTGACCGATTTAGTTGAAATTTGGTATACATGTTCCTCTTACTAATACTGAGGCTAAGTTCATTGGGCACCGTGATCCATCCAAGAGTTCGCGCGGTTCAAAAATTAAATTGGAATTTCAGGACGGGAAAAGATTCTATCATCATCTATTCAATGACACGAACATTTTTTTACGAATAGATTTTTAGAAAAACCTACAGTGACATCGCAATGAAGTGATAACAGCGACATCATTATGAAGTGATAACATCAACATCGCTATGATATGATAACAGCGACATCGCTATGAAGTGATAACAGCAACATCATTATGAAGTGATAACATCAGCGACATCGCTATGAAGTGATAACAGCAACATCATTATGAAGTGATAACAGCAACATCGCTATGAAGTGATAACAGCAACATCATTATGAAGTGATAACAGCGACATCGCTATGAAATGATAACAGCAACATCATTATGAAGTGATAACAGCAACATCGCTATGAAGTGATAACAGCAACATCGCTATGAAGTGATATCAGCAACATCGCTATGATGTGATAACAGCGACATCGCTATGAAGTGATAACAGCAACATCATTATGAAGTGATAACAGCAACATCATTATGAAGTGATAACAGCAACATCATTATAAAGTGATAACAGCAACATCGCTATGAAGTGATTAAGATCGTTAAAACTACTTTATATTCATTGTCTAATGTACAATTGAAACATGCATGTAAAATTTCAACTTGATACAAGCAGAAGTTTTTGCGTAGTTAAGTGATACATTTTATAATAGTTGAAAAGGAGATGTGCGGTAAGAGGAATAGTAAGAATGTAGTGTGGTTGCCTCACTTCAAGCTTCTCTATAACTATCATAGTCTTTAACTATCAACTCATCATGATTACGTAGACCACATCCCCACGTGGAAAACTGGTGGTCCAACTTCGAAACGTTATATTTGATAATTTATTGTAACGAGCTGTCAAAGAACACTAATATAATTTGACAGTAAGCATTTATAAATTGGTGCATTTCATATTAGTTCAGGAGCTTGCGGACAAAAAGTGTGTGACTATAACATCAAGCTAGAATTTTGTGAACAAGTTTATCTTTTAGTGCTTTTTTAAAATATGTGATCGGCTAATTCAATCTGCGGGACAAAGCTTGGGAATAGGATTTTAATTTTTTTTTTTAAAACTGCACATTTTTGTGTTCTTTCATCTTTTCGTTTCAAAATTTCCGATACTTTGTGACTTGCCGATTTTAAATTGTTCGCCCATAGCACGAACTGTACAATTCTTGTTTGCTGATTGATAATTTATAATTTCCAAATTTTCTTTTGATGATGGCATTATAGAAATTATTACAACGAAGAAAGACAAAGGACTAATTATAAATAAGGTGTCAAAGAATATTTTTGTTATAGAGTGGCAGAGTTAATTCTATTATTCTATCGAAAAATGTAAAACAGAAAGGAATCGAATCAATTTAGGAAACATAATTAATTTTCTATAAATCTATATTGATAAAGAGAATGCACTATTTCAAAGACTAGTTTTATGTTTTTAGATAGACTAATTAAAAACATGATTTTACAAACTGAAATATTAAAACTTACAACCTTTTATAAATTTCCAAGAAAAATATTATCTTTTCGCTTTACATTGTTAAGGATTTATTCACCTAGAAATTCAGAGTAAAGTTATTTAATTGAAGTGAAATTCCTATAAGGCGCGGTAGAGTAAATTGGATGAAACGAAATGGAATGTAACGAAGGTTGTGATTCGAGACTCGTCTAAGTGAAAGATTTTTTATAGGTAAATATTTTACTTGGACGAGTCTATCCACCAACCACTGATTCAGCAGACATAAGTGCTAACCACTGCACCACGGAGGTAGATGATTTTATCAATACACAGAATTGGTGTATAAACGAAATGTTATATAAATTATAATAATATAATATATTATTATAGTAGGTGTGCAATGCAGTTATCTGCTTGCAATATTGAGCTGAGCGTGTATTTTAATCTTAAACAATAAACATTTTCATTTTTAAACAGCTGAAATCGGATCAGAAATAGTAATATTTAGCATTTTTAATTAAAAAGATTTATTCTGTTTTTCTATTTTATCCCCCCCTCCCTCCCCCCGTCTTAAATGATAATATGACAAAAGTGAACATAGAAACAATAACTGTACTATTAAAGACTTTCTAACAACATGCATCAAGAAGGGTATACTATTTTAACTTTTGTACCCCGTACCCCTGTGTACCAATTTGGACTATTTCAGATTTATACCTTCCTGTGGTTGGTCACATTAACCGTGCCGAATTTTGAGCGGATCAGTTCAGCCGTTCAGGAGGAAACTCTTTTACCCCGTACCTCGTACCCCTGTGTACCAATTTGGACTATTTCAGATTTATACCTTCGTGTGGTTGGTCACATTAACCGTGCCGAATTTTGTGCGGATCGGTTTAGCCGTTTTAAGAGGAAATTTTAGTACCTCGTACCCCTGTGTACCAATTTGGACCATTTCAGATTTATACCTTCCTGCTGTTGGTCAGAATAACCGTGCCGAATTTTGTGCGGATCGGTTTACCCGTTTAGGAGGAAACTTTTGTATCCCGTGCCTCGTACCCCTGAGTTCTAATTTGGACCATTTCAGATTTATACCTTCCTGTGGTTGGTCACATTAACCGAGCCGAATTTCGAGCGGATCGGTTCAGCCGTTCAGGATGAAACTCTTTTACCCCGTACCTCGTACCCCTGTGTACCAATTTGGACCATATCAGATTTATACCTTCCTTTGGTTAGTCACTATGACCGTGCCAAATTTTGTGCAGATCGGTTCAGCCGTTCAGGAGGAGTATGCGTCAGAAAAAATGCGAAAAAAGTGTAGTATAAGAGCATCGCTTCGCTCAGCTCAATAAATGCGGTTTTCATGTATTTTCTTCATTAGTCGCTAAAATGTTATGAAAATATTTTATTTTTCAATTAAAATCCACATAACCATTTCTTAACCTTGAAATAATAAAATGGTCAACAAATGCAAAGAGAGCAATCCATAAAATCAACTGTGTTTAACTTAAGTTTCATTTCTATGCGTGAGAGTCTCACACTTTTTTATGTACCTACATAGGCATCTTTATTTTAAATTTTAAATAATTAATATAAAAATGCCATTTTTCAAAACTGGTCTTATTTTCAACCTTTTATTTATTTATTTATTTATTTTTTGGTTTCTGTATTCTTCACCTTAGTTGTATCTATGTGCACCATTTGGGGAAGATTGAATGACGGTAAGTAGTTCACAATTGGGGTAATAGGTGTGCAATGAAACTTGAAAAGCAAATAAATTTGACGCCATTTTTTTTTTTTTGGTTTCTATATTAGTCAGGGTGCACATAGGCAAAAAAGTAACTTATACATACTCTTTCCAAACCTTTTTGTATGGCTTGTTTAGGCAAAGTCTGACACCGTTTTCCTCTGTGACTTTTTTTAGTTTTGGGGCGTTTTTTTTTTTTATTTGAACCCTAAAATTTTGACGCGTCAGACTTGAAAATCGGAAAAAGTTCTGCTTCAGACAATATTAAAATGTTGATTTATAGGGTTCAAATAATGTATCTTGAGAAAATCAGCTGGTTATTAATCATTAATTAATATTAGTTCATATTCATTAATATCCATTATTATTAATTAAAATTAATTAATATCATTAATTAATAACTGGCTGATTTTCTCAAGATACATTATTTGAACCCTATAAATCAACATTTTAATATAGTCTGACGCAGAACTTAAATTTTAGGGTTCAAATAAAAAAAAAAACGCCCCAAAACTAAAAAAAGTCACAGAGGAAAACGGTGTCAGACTTTGCCTAAACAAGCCATACAAAAAGGTTTGGAAAGAGTATGTATAAGTTACTTTTTTGCCTATGGGCACCCTGACTATATTCTTCACCATAGTTGTTTCAATGTGCAAAATTTGGGGAAAATTGAATCACGGGAAGTGGTTCAAAATTGGGGAAACGGAAATGTGCGATGAAACTTACAAAGCAAAGTAATGTAAGACCAGTAAAAAGAACAATTTTTACTCAAGTTAAATTTAGCTAAACTTTTTAGTGTCCATTAAAAGAAGTTTTTAGATTTCTTGGGACTAAATTTAAGTGTCCATGTCCATTCTAGAGGGGTATCCGTTATATAGGGGTTCTCTAACATTTATTTAGTATACACTTTTACTAGTCCCTGGAAAAAAAGTCCGTAAAAGAGAGGTGTCCATTATAGAAAGATGTCCATTAAGAGGGTTTCACTGTATTTATATTAATAGTCTGCGAGATATAAATTAGGAATTTAATGGTCCGTGCGGTCTAGAAGGTCGGCGTCCGCTGAACTAGTACAGTATAGACCGGGGGACCGGGGGGGGGGGGTCACGCATGAGGTTAATGAGAGACGCATTCCGGTTTTTCATGAATTATAGAGCCATACTATAATTACATTCAGAAATTAAAATTTAATTTTATTAGGTAATATATTTAGATATTCTACACAAGTCTTAAAGTACTATGTAAAGTAAACATAAAAGAAAATACAATTAAGAGAGAGACAATGCAAATAGTTATTTTAAAAACTATAATAATTAAAATGAAATAAATTTTGAGTAAAGAGCTTCGGTAAAATCTTGGAAATGTTACTTAACATTTTTTAAATTCGCCCTGTGTATCATCATCAAATCTGTGTGATGATGATGATGGTCAACTAAGAATGATACTTTGACTTCATGAACTTCATTGTGGAGTACGAAGATTCATAGCAATTTTTTGTACCAAAAATGAAATTAGTGTGCAAGCAGGTTTCTTTAAGTCTGGATATTTTGATGGTGGCACGAGTTACTGATTAAATTCAACTGTAGAAGAAGATTTGTACTGAATTTTCAATGCCTAATCTTCTTTCACATCTAATATTTCAGAAATTGGAAATCTATCTTCAATAATATCACAAATAAACTGGTTTACAAAATATGCAAATGTAGATTTCGAACTTTTCAAATTTTCAAAACTAAAAAGGATATAAATTTTGAATGGGAGCCACCCTTGACTCAACGAAGATCCGCATTTGCCTACCCCTGTTATATAGATAGATAGGTCCATTAGTAGGTATTATGTCACTTGAGATGGATGCAAAACCCGCAATGCACTTTACCTACGAGTCGAATTAGTAACACTAGCGAGTGAACTCTAGACCTCTACCACCGGATACCAAACCCGCATTACTTGATTATTATTGGAAGAGAAGTATGATGGCTCATAGGTGTAGAAAATAAATAAAATCGTTATTTCACTAGTGAAACGTTTCGACCAATAAGGTCATCTTCAGTCTTGTTAAATTAAGTTTCAATTAATGTGTCATTGTATAAAATAAAATACTATCTCCATTAGAGAGGGTCTTGAATGTAATTTGTTAAAATTTAAATTTTAAAAGTTAAACAATAAATATCATCTTGCTCTAGCACACTGACATAGAAATTACATTTAAAGTTAGAATTTGTTAATAAATAAATAAACATAATAAAAATGGTAACAATTATTAAAAATCTAAAAAATGAATAATATCACAAACCAGGTGATTATTATTAATAAAATTAATTAATGTAGTTAAAATAATTAGTTAATATAATTAATAATAATCGAGTGTAATAATAATCCGGTGGTAGAGGTCTAGAGTTCACTCGCTAGTGTTACTAATTCGACTCGTTGGTAAAGTGTATTGCGGGTTTTGCATCCGTCTCAAGTGACATAATACCTACTTCCATTTATAACCAAATCATAACCTACATTAATTTACTTAGAAAAAACTAATTAATTCAACTTCTTTTCGAGGTTAAATTTAAACTAGAAAATATATTTTCCATTGATCTTATTTACAAGTCAAAAACATTTTTTCTCCGACCCGTTGCTACAGTAATATCAATGACTAAAATCTTCAAAATCAACCTAAAATTTGTCGCAAGACGCGACACTGTGGTCTAACAGCTCGTGCAGGATCAAGGCCTGCCTGAGTGCTTATAAACCAGTCAGTCACTACTTCACTAAAACAGCTACACATTTATAGAGCAGTGGTTAACACCGAGCAGGGGGCCCGGTCCGAGAATTGAACCCAGATCTGTGCTCACTCATCCAAGTGGTGAGCATGCCAGAATTTTGCTATTTTACAAACTTTATTGTTGTGATCTGATTGTTTCGATAAAAGGCCGGAAACAAGTTGTCATTCAATAGCTGTGACGCAGATCGTCTTCTTTATACTGGGCAATTATCAAGACTTAAAACAATAGTATCGTATCTATTGTCAATTCCTACCCGAATAGGACTGTAATTGACAATAGATACTGGAATTGACAATTGGCTCCCTCTATACAGTCCAAGTTACATCTCTAAGCTCGTTAATTTCCCTCGTGGCACATTGAATACATAATAAAAATAAAAATACTCTGCCAATTAGTGTGGCACATAGCTTCCTCGCGTTCTATTTTCTTTAAAAGCTATTATTGTCAAATTTATTTTATTTTCTAACAAAATTCTTTTGTTTTTTTACATTAATTAAAGTATCAATTTAGCAAAATGTAAGGAACGCAGACGGTTGAAATTAATCTTGGGCCATCTGCAGGCTAAAACTATCAAAATGACATAAAAATGAGATAAGTGCTTTTGATGACACAGGTGTAAATAAATGTATGTTTTTTGCGCTTGTGGAAGAGAAGCAAATAGGCGCACAAGGTTCAAACTTATATGGGACCAAGAATGGGCAAATTATGACCTACCATCAGTGGCGCACCCACGGGGGGGGCTGAAGGGGCTGAAGCCCCCCCCCAGAGCACCCTAGATCATCTTATATTAGGGCTGCGGTAGAAAAGAAAGATAATAAAAAAATGACAATCAATAAAAACAAATTAAATGAAATTTTTATTATTTTAAGTTTGAGTTAAAAGATTTTTTTTTTTTGCCTTCATAGGAATAGAAAGAATAATAAGATTAAAGTATTATTGCGAGCGGTGTCATGCCTGTTGTCTTATCCAGGGAGAATAGAGCATGTGACACGGACACCCCTGGCCCAACCGTGTCTTTATCTATGATACCATTATGATACCTTATTAAGATTTTGGTGTGATATTGTTTTTTCTCCCCCTCTATATAAAGATATGAAAAAGATCCCTCGAAAAAAACCTTTATCAAAAAAGTTCATTTTAAATATAAAACAGATTATGTAGTAGGTTCCTCGGATTATTTTCTCTCTTTTGTGTTAAATTCTAGTCACTAAAACAATAACTATTTGGTTTTTCAGTGGCGCACACACGGGGGGGCTGAAGGGGTTAAAGCCCCCCCCCCCCCCCAGAACCCACAAGAAAATACACATACTTAAGAAAATACTATTTACTTTTACGAAATATACTCGTGAAGAAAACAAATTATGAGTTTTTTACTTCCCCATATTATAAAGAAGAAGTATTGTGATGGCGCGAAAATTCGATTTTGTAAATCCATCAAAATCGAATTTTCATCACGTTTTGAGGTCCCCCTGAGTTCAAAAAAGTGTTTTTTAAAAAATGTCTGTTTTGTGTGCAGACGCGTGGAGCCTAAACTACGGGGCCGATTTAGACGAGATTTAGTATATATATACACATATCACACCCCAACCAAGGTGAAATAGAGAAATGATTTTTGCTCCAAATTTAGGGGTGCTACCCCTAAAACTCTGAAAAAACTTGAAAAACATTATTTCTCGTAAACGATTTCGACGATTTTGTTGAAGCGAGAGTAGCGAGCTTCCTACATTCAACGAAATATGCTCCGTGTCTGTCTGTCTGTCTGTCTGTCTGTCTGTCAGTAACGTTCACGCGTGTGACGATAACTTGAGTAAAAGTTGACCGATTTAGTTGAAATTTGGTATACATGATCCTCTTACTAATACTCAGGCTAAGTTCGTTGGACAGCGTGATCCGTCCAAGAGTTCGCGCGCAATGCTCGCGTAAACGTGAGCTTCAAATTTAAAATTGGAATTTCAGGACGGGAAAAAATTCTATCATCACCTTTTCGATGAGACAAACATTTTTTTCAAAATAACATTTTTCAGTAAAACCAACAACGACACTGCTATGATTTAATAAAGATCGCTAAAACTATTAAAGCGGGCCTAAACGTTTAAAATAGAGAAAACAACCTTTTTACCGATATCTAACGTTCTAACGTGACGATTTTAATAAAACTTCATAGACACCATCTGATGCACAATTGAAACAGGCATGCAAAATTTCAATTTCATACATGCAGTAGTTTGTTTGTAGCAAAGAGATACAAATTATAAATATTGAAATAGAGATGTGTGGTTAGAGGAATAGTAAGAATGCGGGGTGGTTCCCTTACTAGCCGCTGCACTACTACCAGACCCATTATCTATCAACTCATCATGATTCACAATAATCTTTTTTTTCAATATTCAATACATATTTATTACTATACGCTCGCTTCAATGATAGAGCCACGCGATGCCTAGTTAAAAAAATTTTAAAATGTAGTCCATTTTAATACGAATCTATAACGATAATAAGCCGTTTACCTGGGAAAATTCTAGTTCCTGAGAAAATAGCATTAAACCCGGTCGGAGAGAGGCTGGGTCCGATTTTTTCTTGAGGAGAAGTTATTTTTACTATAAATTTTGATAAAATATTAGATTTTAATAATTATGTACCAACGAAAACTCGAACACTAGTAAATGGAAAACACTGAACTAAGTAATATTACATAAATTCGTATAACGAGAAATTTCGTCAGTTGTAAACTGGCTCATAGAAATATTAAGAAAGTTACGATTTAAATTTTACTACTTAATTTTTACTTTTTAATTTATATTATTGCTAGGTTCGATCAAGTGGTTCAACCTACCCGTTCGAGTAGAAAGTACTAGATTCCTACTTACTACTTTACCCCCCCCCCCCCCCCCGGTCACAACTTGTACATCTTTGAGTCTGGGTTAGCCCCCCCCAGAAAAAAATCCTGGGTGCGCCACTGCCTACCATCCAAATTTCAATAAATTCAGATCAGTAAGTTTTTTAGATATGTTGGTTCGCATAAATTGTCCCTGATATCTAAAACGGATTTCTGTCATGGAATTTTTTGGATTTTTGGAATTTTGGAACGATCACATAGCTTCCGCTCAGAAGCAATAATAATAGAACAGATACTAACTCACTCTGCTGTTGGGATTTGAACCACGAACCTTTGGACTGCTAGTCTAATGTTTCACCGAGAGAAGTAATTATAAATTCAAGTAAGATGCATTAGAGATTAATTATTGATATGTAATGAAGATTTGGTAGAGTATCGGACCAGCAATTGAAAGGTCTGTGGTTCAAATGACGTCGAAGGAGTGCATTTTTATCAATTCTGTCTTCCTTATATAATTATAATTCAATTTAAAATTGGTTCCCAGGAGACGCCAAATTCTCTACTTTAATAATAAAAATGAATTGATTTATTATTTGATTATTAGCTTGAATAAAGAGGCTGATGATTAAAATTTGTTTATTGCAGGTGTAAAAGATAGCACGGGAAACAGACCTCTGCGTTTCCACGCTTTCTCTTCAGGGAGGGAAGGATTCGTCTACACTAGTGTACTTAGAAACGAAGAGCAAACGCAGGATCCAAGGAACTTCCGCTTCTACGGAGAGCAGAGGCGATACCATACATCGGTCGAAGTTACTGACGACAATGGCATCATGATATTCGCTAATGTAGAGGACAACTCACTTATCAAATGGGACACCAAAACCACTTTCTCCAGCAGAAATTTTAACGTTATAGCTCAGGTAATCAAATATTTTTATTTGGTTCTTTAGGTTTTCAGGGAGAGCCAGCGTGGCCGTGTGGGTTAAATTATTTACCACGTATGCTTGGCCATCACTGAATCATGAGCGGTACGAGATCGTGGGTTCGATTCCTCGCCGTGACGCTCTGATTTATATGGCTCACTATTGATCACGACATACTCGCTTTGGCGGTACAATGTACAGAGGTATGATGTGTGAAGTGGTTGGAACTCTCTACCACGGGGATAGTAAAATGGGCCAAAGTGATGGCCTAATTGCTAGGTTCCAATAAGTGGTTCGTCCTACCCGTCTAGTACTAGTATTAGGACTTTTCTACTACTACTACTACTACTACTACTACTACTACTACTACTACTACTACTACTACTACTGCTGCTACTACTACTACTACTACTACTACTACTACTACTACTACTACTACTTAGGTTTTCAGGAGTAGAATTATCACAAATATTTCTATTTATCTTTAATATCTAAATAGAAAGTATATAATAACTTATTCGCCATACTAGTTTTAATAGGTTATTATACTAGCATTAATAAACACGGTACTAGTCTTAACAGGTTATTATATAAGCATTAATAAACACTGTACTAGTCTTAACTGATTATTAGACTAGCATTAATAAAAACTGTACTAGTCTCAACAAGTTATTATACAAGCATTAATAAACACTGTATTAGTCATAACAGGTTATTATACTAGCATTAATAAACACTGTACTAGTCATAACAGGTTATTAACGTACACTATACAGCTTTAACTAGGTCATTATACTAGCATTAACATACACTATAATAGCTTTAACAGGTTATTCCACTAGCATATAATATACTATACGGTACATTCTTTAGATTTTTACTCCCCTTTTAAGACAGAAGTTTGATATTCCTTTGTCTAAAAGTACATTGGACTAAGCATCCCTTTGTGTTAATAGTTATTTAGTCAAAGTCGTTTATATTCTAAAATATCATAGAGGTACCTACTATACTAGCTTTAACAGGTTATTATACAAGCGTTAACATTCACTATACTAATATTAACAGGTAATTATACTACCAATAGCTCGATGCCCGTCCTTCATTGTATGGAATCTTGTATTTAATGCTTTTTTTTTATAAAATTGATAGAATTAAAGATACATTCAAATAATTATGCTAAGCCAGAATTTCTTGACGTTACTAATACTAAAATATCAACTTAAGAAAAACAAAAATTGTTCAATTAATTATCTTATTCCCCAGGCGCCGGTGAGACCAGCTAGTGTATGTAAACAAATGTATCTCTTTATTTATTCCAGATTTAAGAATTTCCTTTTATATATATAAAAAAAAAAATCGAATACAAGATTTAACAAAGAAAATATATACAGTTTTTTTAAGGGGGGAGATAAAGAAAAACCTTAACTTTCACTTTTGCGAATATAAACTCTTTTTTCTGTTCAAGAAAAAGAGAGGGGTTTCTTTAAGAGACGGATACAATAAGGATAAATATTAAAGTGAGTTAAACGTACCTAAAAAATAACAAAACCATCTCAAAATATAACCAAACCAGAGTTATTAACGAAAAAAACATCTTTCCTTGCCCCTCTTATTTTTAAAAAGAGGTATAATATTTAAAAATAGAAATCGTGAGGAAAAATATGAGAAAAATATTTTTGTATAAATACAGAATTAACAAAGTATACCTCCGGTTCACAAGAAAAATCAATTAAGTGGTATTTAGTAAAGAGATAAAATAAAAATAAAAGAATAACAAATAAATTATTATATTTCTAAACATATCTAAGCATATTTAGAAATTCAATTTCTTTTAATTTTATTATTAATAATTTCAAGATAAGAAGAACTTTTTATATACTAGGTTTTTAAATTTTCTATTCTATTAATCGTATGTAATGTTGATAATATAATTGTTATTGTTGTATAATATATGGATGGTGTTTATCAAAAACGACTCAACCCACACTCATTCCGAATTGAGAAAATGGTAGGTTTGTGTTCACAACTGAACTTTTCCATTTAATAAATACTACAACACTTTTTAGAAAGATTTTTTTTGTTCTTATTAGGTATTATTAAATATCATCACTTAAAGATTAAACCTTCATTACAGGATAATGTTATAATTAATTTATTTAAAAAAATACTTATTACAAAGCGATTTACACTCCTTTTTGGTTCACATAAATGACTCAACCCACAAATATTGTGTGTTAAGTCATTTTAGAAACTGTTAGTGCTGGTTAGATGCTATTTTAAAAAGAGAGTTAAAGTCACTTGATTCGTTATTGCAAAATAGCTGAGCTACTTTGTATCATTTCGTTTACGCGTTATAATTACTTAATTCCATATTGTAAAATATTACTCTTGGGTTCTCCAAAACCAAACTGTCAAAAAAGAATTAAACTTGCTTTGATTCCTTACTGAATTATGGAAATTATGACGACCCCTTTTCCACCTTACGGTAAAAGTAATATTGATGAAAGTTAATCTTTAAAATAATGTAATTAAAAGAAATAATAATAAAAACTATTGATTACTGATTATTAAAAATAGACTGCCAATTGGTGTGGCACATAGCTTCCTCGCATTTTATCACGTACTTTATTGACTATGCTTTTACAAGCCATTATTGTTTAATTTGTTTAATTGATTTCCCCACAATTATTTGTTTGTTTGTTTTTATTTAATGTGTCAAAATTGTTTTGATTTTTTACTTGAAT
This sequence comes from Gerris lacustris, assembly GCA_951217055.1. Lineage (NCBI taxonomy): Eukaryota > Metazoa > Arthropoda > Insecta > Hemiptera > Gerridae > Gerris > Gerris lacustris. Next base: position 5,583,636 of record OX578279.1, read on the forward strand.
TAAAGTATCAATTAAGCAAAAGTTAAAGAGCGCAGACGGTTCAAATTAATCTAGGGCTATCTGCAGGCTACTTTCGATAAACTATAAAAGTTTCTTACAAATCAGATAAGTACTTTTGAAGCTATAGGTGTAAATAAATGTATGTTTGTGCGCATGTGGAAGAGAAATAAATGAGCGCAAAAGGTTGAAACTTTTATGGGACCAAAAATGGGCTACTCGTGACCAACCACCCAAATTTCATTAAAATTGGATGTATCGGATGAAATCGGAGACCTAAAATTGTTTCGTTCTTCAGAACGATCACATAGCTTCCGTTACCTTCGGTAAGGTCGGAAGCAAAACGTAAAATTAGAACGAGTAAAAAATATTGTAAAGATTGTTACTTAATTAAAATAATAACAATAAAATAAAATAATAGTTATTTATAACTCTAGGCAGCAAAATGGAATTTTACTGACGAGTGATTACGTTTACCTCCGAGCAAGGGCCAGGAAAGGCTATGAAAATTAACTGCCGAATTAAAGCCGAGGCAGGCAATATACACGAGGCAGAAATGCTTCCTTTGGTACTGCTGCCTTGTTGCATACAATATTAATTTTATCTACTCACGCTATTGAGATGGAAGCTTTAAGATTTAAATAGAAGCATAGGTAAAAATTTTAATGCATTAATATAATATAACATTGCTTTGTAATAAAGCTAAATTAAAATGAAACTAAACACACACAAAAACAAATGTTATAACACGCACTGGTAAACGCACCACTGTGCTTTCTCTGCCTATGCAGGGAAATATTTCCCTGCATAGGCAGAGAAATATTTCCGTGACTGTTTCAACTACTTTTCTGCCTGATTTTAATATTTTAACGACAAAGCAGCGAAATAGTACTTTTCAGCCTAAAAACAGTTAAGTAATGCTTAATTTTGCTGCCGTGAGTAGATAAACATATTATTCGTCGTCTTGTTCTTCATTTTCTTACTTAAAGTCAATTTCTGACCCATATCCTTCTACGACGTCAATTAAATCTCCGGTTGGAGTGCGTAAAATTTGCTTATATAAGTCCATGACATATTTCGCTATTAGTTTTATAATATCTTTCACATCTTATTTTTTTTTCATTTTACATCGTCCTTCCAATGGGCCAATTCGATTTAATCATTTCGATTTAAGAGATTGGTACCACATCAGAAGTTTTGTTTTTTACTTCCTTTGAAATGTCTACTTGTTGGACAGGACCGTTTACGTCGTTTTTAAAGTACAAAGTCAGTGGAGTAGATCTTTGCAGTTCAATGTCTTGGGTCTGGAGCCACGATACTTTATTTTTGGTGACATCTTTTTTACGATTTGTAATGGCACCCGTTAATTTATCTGCAGAAAAAATATCTTCTTTTCTTAGCGTAACAACTTTTTTCTGCATTCCAACAATACTTTAATGTTGTCGCTTGGCTAATAAATTATTAGTAGCTTTTAATACTACGATTTTGACCACCACAACTGCCTGACCATAGTATCAGTGCTTTCGCACGAACGCGTTCATTAATGTATTTTATTAGACAAGAACCCACCTCCAGCGTGCCTCTGCCTGCGATATCTGCTTTCAATATGTAAAATGTTGCTTATAAAATGCTTTTTATTTATAATGTTGTGGTAGGTATTATTAATCACTTACCTAATATAATAGCACAAAAAATAAAAGGTACAAGAACAAGAGCACAATCTGGAAAAACCAAACAAATTCGGTATCATAGCCTAGCTATTTAACCTTCCATGGGTTAAGTTTGTGTTGCGAATTGAAGTTTTGGGACACGGCCTGCTTGATCGTGGGTTGATTCCTGAGCTTGAGTCTTTATTGAAAAATAGTTTAACAAAATGTGTTGTTTGGAACTTTATTGTAAATTGTAAATGGGAGATATGCCATTTTAGTATAGTTACTTGGCTTCAAATAATTCACTTGACTCTTTTTAGCAAAATTGATAGTAAGCAAATCGTAAAACAAATACAATTTAAAGTTACTTAAATCCTTTTTGAGAAACAAAGAATTACAATACTTCAACTTTCAATATCTTATTTTCTATTTTTTGTTATTATTATTATATTTTAAAGGTTGAAGTCCTATTGAAAAACGGCCAGTAAACCATAAATAATAAGGAAAAAGTGTTAACCCAAAAAATTCAATTTTGTGGGTTAAGTCGTTTTTGATAAACACCATCCATATAATGTTAGTGAAAAAAAAAAAATAGTTCCGAATTTATTTACTTCACATAAATGACAACCATCTAGAGAGCTGATCTTAAACCTATAAAAGGACAAATCTTTGTACAACGGATCTCCCCAACACCAAATCTAAACCGTGCCATCGATATATTTGAAATAATATAATCGATAAATAATATAATCGATATATTTCCTGTTTTGCTGTCATTCAATGTTTATCTCTTATTTATAAAAATCACAAATTTGGAACCCGTCAAAATGAAGATTGCGTAAATATGGGACATGGCAAAACAAATAAAATAACTCAATGTCCACCCAACATTGCTTAGATAGCGCCACCAGGTTTCGGTCTGGAAAACCATTGTCGGCACTCTCATGGTGGTTCGATAAAAGATAGATGATGCCAGCGTTGTGAACATATGGTTATTAACCAACAATTCACTCGTGTATGAAGGGTTTAGTTGTCTTGTATCAATCCAGTATTGGGATGATGCAAGACATAATAATCCGGGTTTATTCAAAGGACCCAAAAACATGGTCTATGTATTCGCACGTAAAAGCCCGCCAGAATTCAAATCAAATGGTTGGGCGTGGAGTCTCAAATGGAGGGGGGGGGGGAAGCAAAATGTTGATGCTTTTTGACGAAATGTTGTGGAAAATTAAACAATTTACACAAGTCTTATTAAATTGTTGTAATCTACTCTTTAAAACCTTTTATTTAATATCCTACTAAAAATTTAAACAAAAGTGTACCTTTCGTCTCCAATTTAATATCGAATCTCCAAAAAGACAGAGCATATCTCGTTGGTATCACCAACTTAAACATACCATGTGTCACGTGAGCATTTCCAACGAGAAATGCTCTTTTTAATTAAAGGTTCAATGTTAAAATGGAGACAAAAGGGCACACTGTACACAGTTGACGCTTGTTTTACTGAACTCACGAACATAGAAAACCTTGTTCTGGATAGTAGCCAATTTATTCACAAATGACGCGAAATTACTTTATGAAAAGCACTCTAGCGGTCGATGGCGAAACTATGAGCGATCTAGCTGAAGGATTCGAAACTTTCGGACCTCGTCGTTTAATTACTATGTAGATCATTCCACACAACGGATTAGATTCAGCAAATATAGCGCTATGAAGTTAATGCCATTAATTTGAATTAACCTGCATCAGATGATTCTACCTCTTTATTCTCTCCAAATCAATTAATAGATTCTCTGAATTCCTCTTGATAACGTATTAATAATTAAATCTTCGGAACCCCTAAACCTAAAATCACTAACTTTACCTCTGAGTTTGCTTTCATAATGTAGACCTCCGCTAACAAAGGATTTTTAGATTTGCAATTTTCATGAAGATAACGAACATTTATTTGATAAGTTTATAGTTATGTAGTTGTATCTCCACGCAATTTAGACTAGCTAAATTATATTTATAAATGAGACGTCTTATTACATAAACATGTTATATATAAAAGGATTTTTTAATCTGACATTTTCATTCAAGATGGCGGCCTTATGCATGTTAAGAAGTTCCTTTTTTACCTTTCCTTACCAAAAGAAAAAAGGAATTATCCGGGTTGTCAGCTGGAAGTCTATGTCTGTCAGTCTGTGACACCCATAACCATCAAAGTTTTTAAGGTAGAACGTCGAAACTTAATCCAAAAATTAGTCCGTACATTTAGTTGTGCAACCCGGAAAATCATAAATTTGTGACGGCATTATTCTATTTTGAAGTCAGAAAATAAAATTCTAAAATTCTGAAAAAATTGAACATTTTTCCGATTTCGCTGAATATTAGCTTTTTATGACACAAATAATTTCTGGTGAATTTCGATTTGATATCTGCTGCCATTTTGAGAGTATTGACATTTTGAAATTTCAAACTTTAACGTTAAATAATTTAGGAACTATTTTACCGATTTAGATGAAATTCGTACTAATTAAACCTCCTATATGATAAATATGTCCTCTATATTACAACTTAATATTTAGAGCGTAGGCTTTTGCAGGTTGGCTCGTAATGGAAAACATGGTATGCCGGTAAAATCCGCGTCACGAAGGGGTTGAAGTCACTTCCCGTCATTCAGTCTTCCCCAAATTTTTCACATATTTACAACTAAGGTGAAGAATACAGAAAAAAAAAAAAAAAAAAAAAAAAAAAAAAAAAAAAAAAAAAATTGAAAATAAGACCAGTTTTGAAAAATGGCATTTTTATATTAATTATTTTAATTATAATATATATAATAATAATATACGTTTATTGTTTATAAACAAAAAATGTTTGTACAATGGAGTTCACAACGTCTTATTTTCAACTTCTTAAATTTAACCTAAAACTTTACAAGATAATTAAACATAAATTACTAGATTATAAACCAAAAAAGTTCTCATAACAATTAAATTTTCAAGATTTAATAATGAAAATGAATTATAAATAATTAAAGTCATTTCCTGTTTTTAAAAAAAAAAAAAAAAAAAAAAAAAAAGAAAAAAAAAACGAAAATACAATAGGAAATAAATAAATGAAAATACTTGAAATTCGTAGATAAATAATACGTTAATTATTGTTCCATGATAAAGATGCGTGTTTTTAACGCTGCAACGATGAACCAGTATAAGGATTTAAATTTGTTGATATCCTCAATAATTAATAGGTCTTGAAGTTGATTTTCTTTGTTGAGATCGGAGTGAATATGACTGTTGATCCATTTTTTTCTGGCTTCTTTATAAATGGGGCATTCCAAAAAGAAGTGAATTAAGTTGTCTTGGTGACCCATATTACACAAGGGACACATATTCTCTGAATCTATTTTTTGCGATTTTTTATTATAGTATAGTTGACATACTTTCTCGTTCGCTATTCGAATTTGACTGACAAGTCTGAGCTGATGAATAGGTAACTTGAACTGGAGATATTCTAAGTCCAAGAGAACTGATATATTTATACCTAATATTGTATTTCGATGACAAAATGGATTCGATATCTTTACTTTTGTGATAGTTTATTACTTTTTCTACGGTGTTTTCAGATTCTTTTTCAATTTCTTCTGTTTGATTCAGTGTGGTTATGTAGAGAGAATTAGCTCTGGAGAGTAGTAATTTAAACTGTGAGAACCAATTATACTGTATTTCCGGTTTATTATTCTTTATGTCCAGTTTTGTAAGAGAGTTGAGAAGGATTTTAGGAAGCCTTGACTGGTCCATTTTTAAGATTTTTATCCACCATCTAAGGGCTCGCTTAATTACTTGGACAATCACCGAGTCAACTCCTACTTCTGTTCGGACATAGTGGTCAGGAGTACACCTGGGCCAGTAAAATATATTCTTATAGAATCTAGTTTGAACACATTCCAAGCTGTTGACATATCGCAATGCCCAGGTTTCGGAGCAATAGAGCAGGGTGGCATTAACCATCGAGTTGTATTTTAGTTTCTAAACTATCTGATTTAGTATTTCTAAGGATTTCTCTGACTTTAAATGAAGCTATACTGGCTTTACTGATGAACTGGTCTACTGTTTGCTTGAATTTGCCAGAAGCATAGAAATTTTCACCCAAATAAGTTATTTGGTCGGTTTTGTCAATAATGAGGCTATTGTAAAAAAGGCTTTTCACGTGACCTAATTTGGGGCTTCTACGAAACACAACTGTTTTGGTTTTCTCAACGTTGACTTCGAGTTCATTTTGACAGCAGTAATCGTAAAGTATGTTTAGCATTCTTTGGGTTTCTCTCCATGATGGTGCCAGTAAAGTGGTGTCATCAGCATATAATAGCATTAATAATTCTTTGAGTTGTCCTACGCTTACTCCTTGTGCAGACTTATCTCTGAAAAACTTTACTATGTCACTTATGAAGAGGCAGAAAAGCAGTGGGCTTAATGAGTCACCTTGCATGACTCCTGTTGAAAGGGGGATTTCTTTTAACTCGTTCCCGCTTTTGAAAATAAAGCTGGCTGTTTGATAGAACGCTCTAATCACTCTTATAATTTTGGCACTTATACCTAAATAAGATAATTTTTGCCATAGCAGATTGTGGGTTATTTTATCGAAAGCACGACGGAAATCTACAAATGTTGCGAATAAGCGTTGGTTCTTTTTATTTAGCTGTAAGCTTATTAAAGCGTAGAGGATGAATACATTGTCTTAATTATTTTAATTATCTAGCAGCTACTTAAATCTGACGGTCATACAAGGCCCTAACTTTATAATAATTTGATGTAAATCAAATTATAATTATTATTTACTACGGGAAACAGACAGTGAAAAATACACTCCCGCGCCGGGATTTGAATGGGTTCAAATCCCGGCGCGGGAGTGTATTTTTTCACTGTCTGTTTCCCGTAGTAAATAATAATTATAATTTGATTTAAATTAAAATTTAAACTTTCCGTAGTATGAAAACTACCAAAAACTTAAAATTGAATTTCGAATTGATTGTACAAGGTACAGGTACTAATTGAGTACTTTATAATTATAAGCGTTAGTTCTTGGTTTAGTTCTAATGTCATAAATATTGACTGTCTAAATGTATATGAATATTGAAAGCTTGGATTCGGGAGTAGTTATCGATTACGGCAGTTAAAAATCATTCTCCTGCGTAGCTTAGTTGGCCAGAGGATCTGTACTGGAAATACGGGAGACCCGGGTTCAAATCCCGGCGCGGGAGTGTATTTTTCACTGTCTTTTTCCCGTAGTAAATAATAATTATAATTTGATTTAAATTAAAATTTAAACTTTCCGTAGTATGAAAACTACCAAAAACTTAAAAATAATTTGAGGTTGATGTCATTTCTTCCATGTTATTGTATTTATATTAATGAAATAAAGTAGTATTCTTATTCTTCTTAACTCGAATAAATGTATTAACGAAATAATTTGTATTTGTTGTAGGACAATGTTCGGCTACAGTTTCCCACAGGAATGAAGATAGCTCTGGGTAAAGATCTTCTTGTGACTACGACAAGACTTCAGAACGTCATCACTGGCAACACTGCGAGAAACCAGATCAACTACCGCATTCTTATCTGGAGAAACGTATCTAGGGATATTTAATGTCCTTAATCTAGACAGGCAGACATGATGCATCTTCTAGATTGACATTAAATCATGTTCATTCTAGATACTCATTTAAAATATTTTGGTTATTTTTTAATAAACATCTATGATGTTTTTGTTTTTTTATAAAAGCATTTATGATGTTCATATTATACCTAATTTAATTAATAATGTTCCTTCTGATAATTCAAAAAATTAAATAATATTCATGAACTTTTAATTATATTTTTTGTTCCTAATTAACTATAATTCTTTATTAGAAATATTAAGTATTTGAATTATTAAATTTAATATATTTTACTTAAATAATAATCAAGTATTTTAACGTAAATTATTACATATATTAGAATCGCATTTGATTCTAAAATACCATTTCTAACATTAATGTTATTAATAACATTTTATCTATATAATATAATTTAAATATGCAAAAATTAAAAATTACTAATATAAATAAAACATATTAAGTACTGCCAATTTAGATAATTTACTAATTATAATAATTATTATTTCCATTAAAATTAATTTACTGCTATTTTTATAACGTCAAAAAAAAGTACTGGTTAGGTCATGTAAATACATTCTAATATAAACAGAAAATATTTAATTGTCAATATAAAACAGCTTACATATTTCATGGACAATATAGAAAAGCAAATATTTCATATGCAACATAGAAAATCATTTTATGGACAACATAGAAAAATAAACATATCAGAGACAATATAGAACAAAAACATTTCGTAAAACAATATAGAACATAAAATATTTCATATTTACTATAGGGCAGAGCTAACATTTGACAGACAATATAGAACAGTGTAATTTTGGGGATCTATATAGGACAGCAAACATTTCGTAGTTAATAAAGAACAGCAAATAACATTTCGTAGACAATTTAGGACATTTATAGAAAATATTATTGGACAAAAAGTATTTTCTCTTAAATAATAAGTTGTAGGTTCAAATTTTAGTAGTGGCAGTTTACTTTTTTTCATGTACAAAATATAATAATTGTTATTAAATATGTCATAATTATATTTTAAATAATCTTTCAACCTGCTGAATAAAAAAAAGAAAAGTTTAATACTAAATTATATTTTTTTTATTTGTTTAATCCTTCTTCTAAATAATAAAGAGTTGAGTAAAATTGCGATTAGTTTGGATATCTAATTAAACAGATCAACAGAAAAGCGAGATTGAAGCGCGTTGAAACAGAAAAAAGTCACCGACTTGATTTAAACATGTACATGTGTACATTATAAATTCTGGTATTTACAATGTACCGTATAGTCCAGAAGATAGCTTGTAAAAAAGAGTCTGACTAACAGCAAGCTAGAATTTTGTGTATTAGTAATCTTTTGGTGCCTTATAAGAATATGTGGTCGGCTAAGTTCGTCTGCGGGACATAGCTTGGCAATAGACATTTGAAAAAATAAACCGGTGGAGAGCGGCCAGGTCCCGCCCTTTTTGGTGGACAATGTGATTTTCATGATCCTGAGTACGAACTTAGTAGACCAAAAATCAAGTAGATGGTATTTTGTCACCTTATCACTCCAAATCAAAGAGGTCACCTAGTAAGTGACAAATTACCATCAACTTGATTTTTGGTCTACTAACTAAATTCGTACTCATGATCATGAAAATCACATTGTCCACCAAAAACGGCGGAACACGGTCGCTCTCAACCGTTTTTTTTTTTTTTTTTTTCAAATGTCTATTTCCAAGCCATGTCCCGCAGACGAACTTAGCCGACCACATATTCTTAAAATGCACCAAAAGATTTACTAATACACAAAATTCTAGCTTGATGTTAGTTAGACACATTTGTGCACGCTATTTCCTGGACTAGTATTAAATCAAATGTAAGACCCCCATCATATTTAAGACCCACCCTAATTTTGAGAAAATATCTGGTAAAAAAAAAAAAAAAAAAAAAAAATCGAATTTAAGACACCCTTGAATAACTTTAATATAATTTCAAGTTTGATTTTCATCATTACGATATATACATAGGTTAATTTAGTCATAAATAAAAATTAATTTACTCAGAAATATTAGAAATTGGAATTGCTTGAAATCTTTCCATGATGGAATTATCGTTAAAACTGACGAACTTTTAAATCCAAAGGAGATAGATACGGAAATGAAATGTTGAGGATTCATATAATTGAATAATTGGAAACGGTGGAATATATAGTAGTAGCTTTCCGCCAATACTAAAACTATCTCTTGGTAACATTTCTTTCTTTTTCTTCTTCTTCTTTCGAACTTATAGCATTTTTATTTAACATAACCCTCCAGCACTCGCGCTCTTTGAGTACACCACCAAATTTTTAGAAAAAATATAAACAACACCTAGGAAGACTTAATGGTCATTTGTCTAAGAAGGTCCTTCTCCCTAAAATTTCTTTATTATTTTTAAGTTTTTGGTAGTATTCATACCACGGAAAGTTTAAATTTTAATTTAAATCAAATTATAATTATTATTAACAACGGGAGATAGGACAGAGAAAAATAGACTCCAGCGCTGGGACTCGAGCCACGGGCCACTATATTTCCAGTATAGTGCTCTTGCCATAAGTATATTATGGCCATAAGGCGGCTATCAAGCTGCGTGCGAGACCGAGCGAGACCGATTCCGCTTGAGAAGCAAATGCATGTTAATGCTAATGCATGAAGCTATTCATATTAAACTCTGAGCGAGACCGGGCCAAGTGAGACCGAGCCGACTCAGGAGTTTTTTTTCTCGAGTTTTTGTTAGCTAAACGTTTTCAGCGACCGAAAACGCTTAGCTAACAAAAACGCTCGAAAAAAACGTCCGAGTTGCCTCGGTCTCACTCGGTCTTGCTCGGCCCGGTCTCGCTCAGCGTTTATAGTGAATAGACCCATGCTAATACATGTATTTGTTTCTCAAGCGGAATCTGCCTCGCTCGGTCTCACACGCAGTGTGAAAGCCGCCTAAGCCATATATATATATATATATATATATATATATATATATATATATATATATATATATATATATATATATATATATATATATATATATATATATATATATATATATATATAATAAGTATATTTTATAAGTATATCTCCCATTGTTAATAATAATTATAATTTGATTTAAATAAAAATCGAAGACTTATAATAATTTCGTTCTTCAGTAAGATCACATAGCTTTCGTTACCTTCGGTAAGCTCGGAAGCAAAATATTTTAACGACATGTATTTCCTTTTTAGACTCAAGACCCTTAAATGTGTAAATCCATCAAAATATATTTTGTATGCCATTACAAAACTTTTTCTCTCGATAAACTAAAATGTATATGAGTAAGCATGACATTGGTTGATAATTTGATTATACGGATATTTGACTAATTAAACCGACCTTGGTCTTAATAAGTTCAGATGATTCCCTTTAAGTATCTTATAACTTATAACTAAGTGGTACTTAAATTCAACCACCATATTTATATCTTCTTATCTAAATTAGTAATTAAAGCTCTTTCACTTTATCTATTCCAGTTATTTTTTACTGAATTGATAGTTCGAAATAGCTGTTTTAGGAGATAGAAGAGAAGTAAATAGTGGTTGAATTTATCTTCTGATTGAGTTTTTAAATAGTTATTTATATATGATGTTATGAATAATATCCTCAATGTCAGCTGCTCTTACTTCCGTATCGGACATGTTGGATATCCCTTATCGCTACACTATCAACATTTTTCTTAAAAGTGCGAGTAGACAGTGCACTATCGTAATCATGACCTAGGTCATAACCTACTCTGATAACTTCTTATCCATTGAATTTCATTTTTTATTACCCCCCATGTGTATTTTTGCTACTATATTTAGCTCTCTATTACTACTATTTTTATCTTCATTAACGGTTGTCGTTATTGTATGTCTTAATATGTTGTATATTTTATGTTATTGAAGAGAGTTTCCTACATTTTACAAACTATGTATATTATCATGTCTGCTTGTTGTTTGTCTGTCACTAACGTTTACACGTGTGAAAAAAAATATGGTATACCTGTTAAATAAAATATGGTATACCTGTTAAATAAAATATGGTATACCTGTTAAATAAAATATGGTATACCTGTTAAATAAAATATGGTATACCTGTTGCTTTCATGGATTTTCATGCTGAGTTCATAGGACAGAGTTATCTGTCAATATGTTCGCTCGCAACACTCGCGCAATCGTGGAATTTAAGGACAGGAAAAGGCTCAATCTTTAGATAAAAAGAACTTTTTATATATTACGTTTTTAAATTTTCTGTTGAATCAGATGTAATTTTGATAATATAAATGTCATTGTTATAACATAATGTTAGTGAAAAAAAATAGTTTCGAATTTATTTACTTCACATAACACATAAGTGACAACCATCTAGAGAGCTGATCTTAAACCTATAAAAGGACAAATCTTTGTACAACGGATCTCGCCAACACGAATCTAAACCGTGCCATTGATATACCCCCGCGTAGGGACAGGGACAGTAAGAGAATAAAAATTTGTACAAGTAAAGAAGTACAGATGCAGAAAAATTAAACCTATACCTAGGACATAAGTGTAAACAAACCTGGTTATCACACGTCAATTAATTTATTTCTTTGATTACTTTTCGCTGTCATTCAATGTTTACCTCTAATAAAAAATCACAAATTTGAAACCCGTCAAAATGAAGATTGTAAAAATGGACATGTCATGGGACATGTCAAAACAAATAATATAACTTCCGGATTTTTTCCGAACTAACTTTCCATACAGCAAAATTTGCTGAAAACGAATTAAATTCTGCTGAAAGATGGCTAAAAGTATTAAAATATTGCATTGTCATCGAGTTCTGAGCTATTAAAAAGTTTCAAATGTCTAGCTACTCAGGAAGTTAGTTAAAAATCGATTGCAAGATTTGTACAGGACAAACAAACAAACAAGAAAGCAAGCTAATAAAAACGTAGTACAATTGTTGCTAAAACATCGGCTATGTGAAGATAACTGGAGTCTTAAATTAATTACGTGATCGAACTCCCAAGTTGAGTAGAAGGAGTTTCTCAAATATATTTATACAGTCAAGGAGAGTTGGGTGCATGCCTTTTAATATGTATTTATGTAGAAAATTTTAAAAATTATCGAAAGAATCTTGATTTAGGATGGATTCAGTGGAACGACTCGATTAATTTAAATGAACTAATCGATTTTGAGACGATTTATTTTGATGGGTCAAATCGATTAATAAATTTAATAAAGACTAATTGATTCGGATTTTTCAAGAGGAATGACTTTGCCCATCGCTAAGTTAAATTGGATAAATGAAAGGGATATATATTGTGCTATTTTTGTGGGTGGTCGTTTTGTTGGTTGACGAGTGAGTGTTTAGGATTTGAGGTTGGTTAGTTTAGAACGATGGGTTTAAGGACTGAGTTTAGTGGCGAACTGTTTCCAGTCGAGCCTGGAGCTAATGTGGAGCTGTTTGTCTCCCAGTCACAGCCTCATAGTGTTCTCGGACTGCTCTATCACTCTGTCATTAATTAACGAAGGAAGGGGGAGGGTTTGGTTCTAGGAGGGAATTTCCTCTCTTGGTGATCAATCAGTGCTCTTGGTTTATGCTTGGAAGGTTCAAGAGCCTCGTGCACCCTTAATCGTCCGTACACCAAGTTAATCATTAGCTTACCAAACTCACTGCTTGAAAATCACTGTCAGTCTCACGGCTCAGTGAACTAATTACCACGCGTCAAATCACCCTCAACAAAAATACATCTTATCTTGAGAAACTCTCCGATAAATAACCTCGATCAACTGTTCTTCTCTAACTGTAATTATTAACTTCACTAACACACCAAACTTGGGTTGCCAACCCTCTGCTTAAAATACGCATTTTATACTATAATCTACTTTAATTTATTCTCAAAAAAGTATTTAACTTCTCCAATATATTACATTCAGTCACTGTGTAAAAGTATTTTATTCTAAAACATTTGATAAATACTAGAAATAATGGATAGCGATGAGTATAGCAGAAAAAACAAACTTCGATGTAATCAAAAGAGAAGACTATAGTAGGAGAAAGAGTATAACGGAGAAGATTAGTGCTCTAAGTGGCTGATAATAGTGGAGAAATGTCTAGAGCGAGGTGATAATATGATAAAACCAAACTAAAAGTTATTGGAAGTGATTATAGTATAGCTGAGAGGATAGCTGCTCTACGTGGGTGGTAATAGTGGATCGGCAACTAGAGTGAGGTGATATGATGAAACCAAACGATAATAGTGGAGCGGTGACTAGAGCGAGGAGATATGATGAAACCAAACTAAAAGGTAACGGGAGTGATTATAGTATAGCTGTTCGAAGTGGCTGATAATAGTGGAGCGGTGACTAGAGCGAGGTGATATGATGAAACCAAACTAAAAGGTAACGGGAGTGATTATAGTATAGCTGTTCTAAGTGGCTGATAATAGTGGAGCGGTGACTAGAGCGAGGTGATATGATGAAACCAAACTAAAAGGTAATAGGAGTGATTATAGTATAGCTGTTCTAAGTGGCTGATAATAGTGAAGCGGCGACTAGAGCGAGGTGATATTATGAAACCAAACTAAAAGGTAACGGGAGTGATTATAGTATAGCTGTTCGAAGTGGCTGATAATAGTGAAGCGGCGACTAGAGCGAGGTGATATGATAAAATCAAACTAAAAGGTAATGGGAGTGATTATAGTATAGCTGTTCTAAGTGGCTGATTATAGTGGAGCGGTGACTAAAGCGAGGTGATATTATGAAACCAAACTAAAAGGTAACGAGAGTGATTATAGTATAGCTGTTCGAAGTGGCTGATAATAGTGGAGCGGTGACTAGAGCGAGGTGATATATGACGAAACCAAACTAAAAGTTAATGAAGGTGATTATGGTATAGCTGAAAGGATAGCTGCTTATAAGTGGCAAATAAGCGTGGTGTGGTGTTTAGTGATTATAGTGGGGAGGGGACAAAAATAGAGAGGATACCAATGAGCTTTAAAAACAAAACAAACTTCATATATTAATGAGAGTTACCTAATATAGTGAAGCAGTGATAAGAGGCTGATTATCGTGATGTGGCGCCAAGAACGAGGATCATTTAAAAATCAATTAAGCCCCAGGGGAAGATGGAATCATGGCAGAAATATTAGTGTGTGATAGAGATAAACTATAAAATCGAATCCATGGGATATTTTAGGAGGTATGGAGGACGGAAAGAATACTCTCGATTGGGATACTGTATTGATCGTACTCCTGAACATATAAATAATGGTGAATGGAGAGTGAGGAACAATAGAGAAGTTGAAGAGCTGTTTAGCGATTCTCACATAGTGGCTGAAATAAAAAATGGGAGATAGAGGTATAAAAGTGGGCTATACAGGACACCTACAAAGGAAGGGCCAAGGCAGAGTGGCAAAGAAACGGTTTGACGGGCATCTAGGGGGACAAAGACTACGTGGCAGACCAAGGCTGAGATAACTTGGAGAGAAAATTATGTGCAGGAAAGTCTGCGACACCTGCAAATTCGGAGCTGGAAAATGCAGGTTGATGATCGGACTGGTTGGACTTCCAGGACGGAGGCTAGGGCCCTACATGAGGTTCCAGGATGGAGACCAGGATCCCTACATGGGCTGCCAGAACGGAGGTCAGGGCCCTTCATGGGGTTCCAGGATGGAGACCAGGATCCCTACATGGGCTTCCAGAATGGAGGTCAGGGCCATTCATGGCTGAATTCGGTCGAGTAGTTTAGGCTACACGCATTAGCACGGACTACTAACAATATATACTGACAAAATAGAGAAATAAATTATAAAATCCACTTTTTTCGTCTAAAACCCGTAAATAAATCAAAGTCAAAATTTCGCGCTATCAAAATAATTTTAATCTATTTTTACTATATACATGATAAAGTATAAAATGTATATTCAGTAAAACAGAAACAACTATGTATTACTATATAAAGGTAAATATTGATTCATTTTTACAAAAAATTAAAATAATAGAAATTTATTTTTTCAAATAAAAGGTTATACTATTCAAAAAATATATCGACCATGTATATGTATTTCAGTTTTATAGGATTTAATCTTCTGAATTAATCCCTTCACTTAATCCTTCTGGCAGACGTTTTTAACTCTATCATATTGTATGACTTTATATTCATTTCCCATTTAAAAAAAAAAAAATATATACTATAAAAAAAAAGGAAAAATCTAGGTATTATTCTGTCTGTCAGGGAAGCGTGGTTAACTTTATTTTGAAGGGATTTAAGCTATATTACATTAAATTCCCTTTTATTACGGATGACAATCATTTTCAACTCGTAGCATTTTTTAATGAAAAAAAAGTTTTTATATTTAGTGTATGATATTTTTATTTTTAAAATTACATTTTGGTCTTAAATTTAATATAGAGATATTGTAGTATATTTCTCCTGAAAGTTTGAAGAATGACAAAGAGATACTCAAATTTAAAAGTAGGTAATTCTTGCTAGGCGTGTAACACCAAGGGAGGAGAAATATTTATCTAGTCAGTCAGGTAGAAATATTTTATCTGTCAAAACTGTTCTGATTTTTTATTAATTAAAAAATCACTTTAGCAAAAGTTAAAGAGCTCAGACGGTTCCAATTAATCTGAAGCTATATCTGCAGGTTACTTTCGATAAACTATAAAAGTTTCATACAAATTTAATAAGTACTTTTGAAGCAGTAGGTGTAAATATATGTATGTTTGTGCGCATGAAGAAGAGAAACAAATAGGCACAGAAGGTTGAAACTTATATGGGACTAACAGTGGGCAAATTATGACCTACCTTACAAATTTCATTAAACTCGGGCGTCCAGTTTTTAAGATTTGTTGGTTTGCAAAAATACAGCGACAGACAGATAAGGAACCAAAAATGTTTCCTGATGTGTGAAACGGATTTCTGTCTTGGAATTTTAGTAATCGGAAACCTTAATAAATATGTTCGTTCTTTAGAACATAGCTTCCGTTATTTCGGTAAGCTCGGAAGCAATAGTACATTACGCGTCGAGTGCGGAAAGTAGCATTTTGCATGCGAGTGTGGAGTTTGCACCCGAGCGACAGCGAGGGTTGTAAAACCACACGAGCAATGCAAAATGCCGTTTTCGCACGAGTTGCGTACCGTACTTTATCTACGATTGTTAGATTTTAATAATAAATACAGAAATAAATAAACTTGCTGTGTGTAAGTTCGTATCTCTCTTTTGATAAAGAGGGCATTTATTCTTGAGTTGTATTTTTTGCAGAATTAATTATTTCTGGAGGAGTATTATTATTCTCCACATTTTGGTCAAAGCCACTTGATTCACTCATTGTTTTTCACTAAAAACTCGATATAAACACTTACTTTAATAAAAGAACATCAAATTAGTTTTGTTAAATGTAAACAAACTCGCTAATCGTGCGTAAAGCTGAAGAATTCCTCTTCTTTACCACCCTAGGGTGGTAAAGAAGAGGAATTATTCAGAACTATGAGACGCGCATGCGCAATGAATTCAATTACGTAAAGAATCACTTTCTACGCATCTAAACAGAGATACAATGTTTATATTTCGTATCAATCGTAGATAAAAATAATTATTGAGAGGTTCGTCTATTCCACGTTGGAGATCAACGTGAGACTGATTGGAGTAGGAATCGAATCGTCCTAATCAGTAGTGACCCCCCCCCCCCCCCTCTCGTTAAGGTTCCTCTCGCCGGCTCTACGTTGATTCTTTAATACATATTTCCAATTTCTCTAACGAATCCATTTTATTCCCTCCTGCAAAAAATAGAGGAATTGCTTTACGATGACCTCCATAGACACTCCTGTATCTGACATAAACCTTTAAGGTTTTATCTAGTGCCTGCACAAACCTGCTAATAACCTTATATTACCACTTATGTAATAAACTTATTAATGTTATGATTTATACAAATATTTTGGACAGAAATTTCCTTGAAATACTTTGTTCCTTTAAAATAAATAACAACTTTAGTATAAAGTGATAAAAAACTTGAAATCCTTTTAATAAATGAAATAGACTGCCAATTGGTGTGGCTCATAGCTTCCTCGCATCCTATAGCCTATTTTATTGATTTATACTTTTATAAGCCATTATTCCCTAATTTATCTAATTCTTTCCCCCATTATTTTAATCTGTCAAAATTGTTTGGATTTTTTACATAAATTAAAGTATCAATTTAACAAAAGTTAAAGAGCGGAGACGGTTCAAATTAATCTTGGGCTATCTGCGGACTACATTCAATAAACTGTAAAAGTTTCATTCAAATCAGATAAGTACTTATGAAGCTATAGGTGTAAATAAATGTATGTTTGTGCGCATTTGGAAGAGAAATAAATTAGCGCAGAAGGTTGAAAACTTATATGGGACCAACATTGAGCTAATTATCACCTACCATCCAAATTGCATTAAAATCGGACGTGTAGTTTTTTATATGTTGGTTCGCAAAAGTTGAACGACAGACCGACAGACCGACAGACAGACACGGAACCAAAAATGTTCTCTGATGTCTGAAACGGATTTCTGTCTTGGAATTTTTAAAATTGGAGATTAAAATATTTTGGTTCTTCAGAACGACCACACAGCTTCTGTTACCTTCGGTAAGCTCGGAAGCAAAAAATAAAAATAAAATAGGTTCATTAAATATTTTAAATCTTTAGTTTAGTATCTTGTACTTTTTGAATTAGTTGAGATAAATACCTTTAACCTAGGTTCGTGTTAGCATCCGCGGTTACAATTATAAGTTCTAGCTGTTCCAGTGGTGTCCACTGTCTGGAAGGGTGTCCATCCCGAAGTTTCGCTCCTAATGCTAGAAGCATCTTCAGGTGTGTTTATAGTGTCCTTAGTTGCCACCAGTCTTAAACTAAGGCTCTCATGAACACCCCTGAAGATGCTTCTAGCAGTAGGAGCGAAACGTCGGGATATAAACCCTTCCAGACCCGTTCACCACCGGAACTCCTGGAACTTCGTTTAATTTATGTTGTCTTTTTAAGAAAAATATTATAATGAATGAATATGTTTATAATTATATTAAGCAACAATTGATAATTATGATAAGCAATCAGGTAGCAACGAAATAATCACAATATATATAGAGAAAGTATCGTGATGACACAAAAAAAAATCTATTTTGATGGATTTTATAACGTGAGTAACTTAACGAAGTAAAGTCACGAAGTAGTTTGTAAAAATAATAGAAAACATACACCGAATTGAAGCCTAAACTACTGCTGATTTCGATGAAATTCGACAAATACGTTTAGAATAATCATAACCCAAGGCTAAATAGAGATATTAAGTAGAACTCTAAAATTAAAGGTCCGAGAGTTGGGTTCGATTCCCCGCAGCTTAAGAATTATTTTTATAGAACGTTTTGATAAAATGTTCAATAATAGTTAAATGTGAACATGAAACACCGTGACAACTAACAACAAATGGAAAACACTGGACGAAGAAATGATACACATAATTTATGTGAAAATTTATCACAAACTTGTCATTGTATGGTAGGTACAGATTTTTATTTATAGCTGTATAAAATTGAGCACATCTCACATAATAATTAAATAATAAATTATCACACTGAAAACTATCCTAGCTAAATTCAATCACTATTTTACTACGTTTTTATTAGCTTGCTTTCTTGTTTGTTTGTATGTTTGTCCGGTACAAATTTGGCAATCGATTTCTAACTAACTTCCCGAATAGCTAGACATCTGAAACTTTTAGCAAAGCTCAGAACACGATGACAATGCATTATTTTAATACTTTTAGCCATCTTTCAGCAGCATTTAATTAGTTTTCACCAAAGTTTGCTGTACGGAAAGTTAGTTCAGAAAAAATCCGCAAGTTATTTTATTTGTTTTGCCATGTCCAATATTTACGCAATCTTCATTTTGACGGGTCTCAAATTTGTGATAGATTGAATGACAGCAAAACAGGAAATATCGATTATGTTATTTATATTATTTCAAATATATCGATGGCACGCTTTAGGTTTGGTGTTGGGGAGATCCGTTGTACAAAGATTTATCCTTTTATAGGTTTAAGATCAGCTCTCTAGATGGTTGTCATTTATGTGAAGTAAATAAATTCGGAACTATTTTTTTTTTCACTATCATTATATATTATATAACAATAACAATTATATTATCAACATTACGTACGATTCAACAGAAAAGTTAAAAACGTAGTATATAAAAAGTTCTTTTTATCTTGAAATTATATAAATTTATCATCCATTAAAATTTGCTTTTATTGATAATATTTCCAAAAATTTTTAATAGGAAAAGAAATATCAATCTCAATAATTCTAAGAATTGTCAAGAGATACTCTTAAAAAAGTTTAAAGAGTAAATTTAAAAGCATTGGAATTGTAGACAATTGAGAATAGTTGGCAATTCCTTGATGCTTAAAAGAATAAGTAATGGATTGAAGTGAATGGGAACGATGCTTAAAAGGCTTAAGGACGAATATGTGAAGAAAAAGCAGTTGGGTCACATTTGAATTATAAATTTCCTTTATTCTCTGCAATGCAACTTAGTTGCCAATATAAACAACTTTATATTGATTTTCCTTTTCCTTTATATTGCTTTTCCCTTAACTCGTTTATATAAATATTTAATGGAAACAGTTTAAAAGCTGTTATCACATGTTCAGTATCTCGTAAATACTGGCATTTTCTAAAAGAGAAATTCTATATAAGAAGAGAAGTAAAATCGTTTTTCCTTTTGAAATAGAAAATCTTGAGAGAGTCAGTTTTTTTGAGAAAAACTACTTTAAAATGTAACAACTCACTTGTAAAAATAGAAGGGGGGGGGGGGGGGGGGACAACCAGATTTAGAACTATCATAAACTTTGTAGTCTTTTAGAAAATAAAAGCCACGGAATCTTCTATACATAATTTTTTTCTTTTCCAAAAGTTCTCAAATAGCAATATAAACTCGATACTCGAGAGATAAACTAACAAAATTAATGGAAAAATCAAGTCAATAAAGATAAACAGGTTCAGTGAAAATAAACTCCCATAGAAAGAGCAATTGTCAACATTTTCAATTTTATTGCAATAAAACTGAATAGATTGTGACCGAAGAAAAACCACAAGTTTTTATATATATTAAAAGGTTATGAGTATTGTACAAAAGTTGCTGGAGTCATTCTAATTGTTTAAGTAGTGGCTATGGCTAGAGGTTATTAGTGGTGGTTAGAATTGATTAAAGATGGTTAGAGGTATCTTGTGGTGGCTAAGAGGTGATATAGGGTGGTTAGAAGGAGGGGATTAAAGTTTATAAAAGGAGGTTAGAGGTGATTTAAGGTGATTAGAGGTGAATGAAGGTGGTTAGGGGTGATTTAAGATGGTTAGAGGTGGTTAGAGTTGATTAGTGGTGGTAAGAGGTTATTAGTGGTGGTTAAAGGTGATTAGTTGAGGTTAAAGGTGATAAAAAGTGGTTAAATGTGTTTAAAGGTGATTAGATGTGAATGAAGTGGTTAGGGGTGATTTAAGATGGTTAGAGGTGGTTAGAGTTGATTAGTGGTGGTAAGAGGTTATTAGTGGTGGTTAAAGGTGATTAGTTGAGGTTAAAGGTGATAAAAAGTGGTTAAATGTGTTTAAAGGTGATTAGAGGTGAATGAAGGTGGTTAGGGGAGATTTAGGATGGTTAGAGTTGGTGAGAGTTGATTAATGGTGGTAAGAAGTTATTAGTGATGGTTAAAGGTGATTAGTTGTGGTTAAAGATGATAAAAAGTGGATATAGTGGTGATTAAAGGTGATTAGAGGTAAATGAAGGTGGTTAGGGGTGATTTAGGATGGTTAGAGTTGGTGAGAGTTGATTAATGGTGGTAAGAAGTTATTAGTGATGGTTAAAGGTGATTAGTTGTGGTTAAAGATGATAAAAAGTGGATATAGTGGTGATTAAAGGTGATTAGAGGTAAATGAAGGTGGTTAGGGGTGATTTAAGATGGTTAGAGTTGATGATGGGGGGTCAGAGGTTATTATTGGTGGTTAGAGGCAATTAGTAGTGATATAGTGTTAATAAAATATAGTTGGATATGATTAAAGGTTGTCAATATGTTAATTTTTCTCTTCTAAATTTCGGTGTAGAAGTTAGACAAAGACATCTATACTAAACGTCAAACTAAATTGTAATACAAATTTATAATTGTATTTATCATTAGGAAATTTAAAAACAAACATTAAAATCGTTAATTAAATTAATGAAGAAGAAGAGAGAGGCATATAAGTATTATTTTGTAGTAGATAACATAATGCATTAATTATTATTTGCATATTACTAATTGGCGGAACTACAGTATATAGGCCCCCTTCTAAAAACACGATATCTCACTGTCAACCTGTTTCAAAACTTTATATATCGATATATCTTGTCCGTTAAACTCTTTTGAACTTGGATTTGGACTTCTACCTGGTCAATATAGAGGTTTTTTTTCTTCAGAAAATGAGCGGAGCACGAAGCGGAAGCAGTGATTGAAAATTCTAGGGCAAAAATAATTATGGTTAACAAAATTTAATTCAAATACATTTTTGTTAAAACGTGTACGAAAATCACGCATTGTTTGGATATATCAATATATGGCGTCATTATAATAATCGATAGTACCGATTTGCGATGTCTAGCAGGGGCTTCGAACACTGCAGTTCTATTGTTACTCCTCTATGTTTTTTTTTTGTCTTTTTGAATTATAAATAACTTTGACTAAATAATATTAAGACAAAGGAATACTTAGTCTAATGTACTTTGGGACAAAGGAATATCACACTTCTGTTTTTATAGGGGAGTAACTGTCTAAAAAAGAACATTCCGTCACCTTCTTTAGATTGTTACTCCCCTCTGTTTTTCTTATTAGGGGAGTAACAATCTAAAGAAGTGCTTTATTTATTATGAAACTATTAATTATTTATTATATAAAGTAGTTACTAATTTTAATATGTACAAAAGATAACTTGTTGAGTCATATATTTTAAAACACAATATGATTCGTATATAAAATGTAACAGTTAAGAAGGTAACAATCATGTAAGCCAGAGGTTCTCAACCTGTGGTACACGTACCCCTTACGGGTACGCGGTATACCAAAATAAGTTATTTTGTTTACTTTTCTGTATAATAAATAAAAACTTTCTAGGAAAATGTCAATTAAAAAATCTTGTTTTGAATTAATATTACCCATTTACAGCTGTTTCTATGATGTAGCAATATTAGCAGTTCACACTAATATAAAACAGTTTATATAACACTTCATCTAATATAAAAAGTATTTATACAAATAAGGGGTTGTTGTTAGGGGGTACGCACAGATAATTATACAAAAAAGGGGTACGTGGGTTGAAAAGGTTGATAACCGCTGATGTAAGCAATAACAATAAGAAATGTCCCTAAATGATATAAATAAATATGTATTAATCCTTGCGTTTAAATTGATTTGGCCTTGGTTGATTAATGTGCCGGCGCCAGACCTGTCCATCATCCATCTTGACGTGGTAATGTAGATATCCCTCTCTGCTAATCACTCTGCCCAATCTCCACTTCACTCCTCTCGTACTGCAACTCCTAGCTTCTTGGACTTGGTCTCCGATTTCAGGTATTAGCTTTGGTCTGGTTCCGGCATCTTCACGAAATCTCTCTGGTGCGGCCTTTCCAAACATGACGTCCAACTTTGAGCGTACCTTTCTGCCAAACATAAATTCATATGCCGATGACCCGCTTTCGATGCTCGTTTAAGTTGTATAAATAGCAGAGTCAGTTCGTCACCAACCATTCCACATACATCCTCCATCGCATTGAGACCTTTTTGGAACGAAGTTCCTTATGGCACGTTGCAGCGTTTGAAGCCCGGGAGTGAATCCGAAAATAACCACCGTTACAAAACCGACCGTCACCGAAATCGTCCGATGACATTAGCTTAGTAAAAGATGACCGATTTAGTTTAAATTTGGTATACCTACATGATCATTTCACCAATGCCCAGAACGAGTTCGTTGGAAAACGTTATCCGCCTAAAGCCTTTGCGTGCAACACTCGCGTAAACGAAGCTTCAAATGTACAACTGGAATTTTAGGACAACAAATTATAACTTCATCTATTTAATGAGACAAATAACTTTTATAAATAATTTTTGAATGAAGTAACAAATAAGAATGAACTAACAAATAAGAATGACACTTTTCGAGAAAAATTTACTCTCTATAATAATTTTTGCTTCTTTTAAAATGATGAATTATTATATTAAAAATTCTATTCTAAGTAAACTGCACCCAAAAATTGCAATTTTCAAAAATAGGATCAAGAAAAAAGTGGTTTTATTTTTGATTTGTCTAAAAAAATGTTGCTTTTAATAAAATTGTTTATTTAATATCTTAAGGTAATTTATGCCAGAAAAAATAATGACCCCAGTTCGGGTTGCCTTTACGAGTAAATTCCAAAAAATTTCATTTTTAGAAAAAAAGTTGCTGCCTATAAAAATGCATGCTTGTTCTAATAAGAAGATAAATCGTACAAAAAATGTTAAAATGCACTCTGTACCCAAAAAGTACAAATCTCTAAATTTATCCAAGACATAAGGGTAATTATTTTAACTATTTAGAAAATTAACAAATATGCGGTAACTAAACACTTCTATTTCAAAAGTTTTACTTAAATTTGTAATACTAAGGCAACATGTATTTTTTTTTTAAATTTATTAATTGTCGTCGTAACCAAAACACTACACAATTATTTTATAATATCTAACGAAGTTGAAACAAAGATTTTAGTCTTACCATATAAGATATGTACAACATTTTATAAAGTAATTAGTTAACAATACTTTTCAACAAATTTCGAAGTAAGATTTGTACTTTTTAGGTACAGAGAGACAAGACAGAAAAAATCGGTCCGAGACAACTCAGGCAAACTCTCATATACGAGTTCATAATTACTTAGCCCAGTGTTTTACATTTATTAGTTTTCGTATGTACATTTAATTATTATTGAACATTTCATCAAAATGTATCATAAAAATAACTTCTCCTGGGCGGGGAATCGAACCCGGACTCTCTCCATCTGCGTTTTAAGCTATTTTCTCAGGAACTAGAGTTTTCCCGGTAAAACGGCTTATATCGTTAGATTCGTATTTAAATGGACTACAGTTTAGAATTTTTTAATTAAAATCGTCGGAACGAGAAATAATTATTTTTCACGTTTTTTCAGAGTTTTTGGGGGATAGTGCCCCCAAATTTAGAGCTAAAATTCATTTCTCGATTTCGCCTCGGGGTATAACTTTTCTGAACATGTATGCCAAATTTCGTCAAAATCGGCCCAGTAGTTTAGGCTACAGGCGTCTGCACAGACAGACTACAGACAGACGACAGACAGACATTTTTAAAAAATCACTTTTTTGGCCTTTTCCCCCTGAAAACGTGTAAATCCATTAAAATCTCAAAATCGAATTTTCGCGCCATCACAATACTTTCTCTTTTAATGAGAAAGTAAAAATGATAAAGAATACATTTTTTTCTAAAAAGTTAAAAATAATTACTTATGTCTTGGATAAATTTAAAGATTTGTCCTTTTTAGATAATAATAATAGGTAGGAAAATTATTATAAAGAGTAACTTTTTCTCGAAAAAAGACATTTTTGTCATTTACACCTATAGGCAACTCGAACTGGGGACATACTGTAGATGAAGAATGACACGGGGTTCGCTGCAGTAGCTGTATAACCGTACAATTCACATTCATAGACGCCACTTCACTTAACTACCTACCCATTTATATTAGCAAACAAGAATCAACTTACTAAAAATTGTTTATTTTCATTAAATTTTTCAATTTTTTTAATAATTTCTTTAATCCATTTTACTCCCTGGTCCGTAAATAAAAAAATGTAATTTTCCGTTCAAAGTTGAGGATCACAGGGATAAATTAAATACAAGCGAAGTTGAATAAACATAAAAAAAGAAGTTTAAAGCTAATGAAGTCCGAATTCATTTCATGTGTGTAGAGGGACTTTTAATTTATTGGACCAGAATAAAATTGGGCTTTCATCTAAAATTTTGATTTTTTGTTTTATTTAATGAAAGGATTTTTTTTAGAGTTAACATCATACAATAAAAGGTAGGTTTTTAGCACTTATATTAAGTCATCAACAGATTTAAACAATTTTTAATTGAAATGAAATTAAAAAATTAAATGATCATTCATTAGAAAATTTGAAGAAAAAGCTTATTCATCGTGAATGCTATTATTTTAATGTCTTCAAACTTTAGTTTGAACGATTCATTTAAAATTCAACATTTGATGTTTCATGTTTCAACAATGCAAAACATTTCATAAAATAATTAAAATTCAAGAAATAAAACTAAAAAACAATTAGTTAATTACTTCTTGCTACTAAGTATTTTCTCTATTGTTTCATTCGTCACTTAAACTAAATGAGTTACATTAGTCAGTTGATTTATCAAACTTGAGTGAATTAATTGTAGAAGTTTGATTCCGTTCTATATTAATGTATTTTGTATTTTCAACAATATACTTTATCTACTCATGACAGTAAAATTAAGCATTACTGAACTGTTATTAGGCTGGAAAGCACAATTTCAATGCTGCACCAGCCCGTGCAAGGTCTAGGTCTAACTCCGTGCTGCACCAGCCCGTCCAAGGTCTAGGTCTCCGTGCAGACCGTGAAAGGTCTAGGTCTAACTCGAGTGCAGACCGTGAAAGGTCTAGGTCTAACACCGTGCTACACCAGCCCGTGCAAGGTCTAGGTCTAACTCGAGTGCAGACCGTGAAAGGTCTAGGTCTAAACCGTGCTGCACCAGCCCGTGCAAGGTCTAGGCATGACTGCATAAAGAATGGGGGTGTGTCGGTCCATCAACCTCAACCTCGAGTAGTATAAGTATAATTATCTCCTAGGAATGATAGAATTCAGCCACCAGCGACTCCTTTTTGGTTGGATGATGATAGGAAATTATTTACTGGATGATATTCAGAGATAATTTTGAGATGAAGTGATGTCTGGTTCGAAGAAGTTGTTAATTAGTTGTGAAAGGTCGGGATAACGTAAGTGACATTAAGATTCGATATCAAATGCTGTCTAGTTGGAAGAAGTTGTTTATCAGTTGTCAAAGGTTGTGATAACGTAAGTAGCAGTGAGATTTGAAAAGAGAGTAGAGATTTAAACAAGCAAGTTATTTCTGAGACATGTTTTCTCCAATGCCAAGGAAAGTCATGTTGGAAATGTTTTTCTTATCTGCTTTTCCTTTATACATTTAGATACAAGATACTTAGACGTGGAAACAAAGCATACATGAGAAGAAATACCAAGACGTTTTTCTTTTTTTGAAAAAAGTAAAATGAAGTGAGGTCACTCTAGCAGAGGAATTTACTTGTTTTAAGTGGATTGTCTTACAAACTGCTCTAGGAAAACCCAAGAGAAGGTTTTCCGGATTAGTTTTCTTGATAAGTGTTTATTTCCAGTTGTAACGAAGGTGAAAGGGTCTGCTGGGGTCAGATTCCGTGCTAAGGAGGAATCAATAAATCCCACTTAGTGGAACAGAAAGAGCCAGACAGACGTATCGCTCTGGATCTGATACGGCCCAGTATTCCACCAGTCTAGCTTTAGATCTCTAGATAGGTCATGCAACCTAAACAGAGACATATTTCGCATAGGAAACAGAACAACTAACTAATCTAAAACAGAGATTTTCATCCTTAAAAGGGACTTAATTGGTTAAATGTGCTTAATCCAACCTATGTATAAAGGGAGGAAATAAAGTTAACCATTACAAATCTCACCTTCCAGCCCAATCTCACCAAAAAAAAATTGGTTCGAGAGAACTCAGACAAACTTTCTCATGTACGATTTCATAATTACTTAGCCCAGTGTTTTCCATTTATAAGTTTTTGAGTATTTGTAGGTAAATTTTATTATTATTGAACATTTCATCACAATTTATCATAAAAATAACTTCTCCTCGTCGGGGAATCGAACCCGGCCACTCTCCGTCAGGAATTAGATTTTTCCCGGGAAAACGGCTTATATCGTTCGATTCATATTTAAATGGACTACATTTAGGATTATTATTAAAAGGAATAATTTATTTTCACGTTTTTTCTGAGTTTTTAGGAGTAGGGCCCCCAAATTTGGAGCTAAAATTAATTTCTTGATTACGCCTCGGGGTATGATTTTTAATCACACCCCGAATTTAGCATACAAACATGTATTCCAAATTTCTTCAAACACGGCCCAGTAGTTTAGGCTCCAGGTGTTTGCACAGACAGACAGACGACAGACAGACGACAGACAGACGACAGACAGATGGCAGGCAGACGACTCTGAATTTAATACTATGTAAGTATAGTGTGGCTTTATATAATACATGAAAAACCGGAATGAAGCTCTCATCGACTTAATGCGTCCACCTCTGATCTACGCTATTAATTTTATTTTATCATCAAATTTACCTATCGTATTAGTGGTCGAATGTTAAGTGTTAACATCAATATGATTTCATATACATTATCAATAACCTACAAGTCAGTTCCTGGATCCCTGCATCACCACAGTATATCAGCAAGTCAGTTCCTTCATCTCTTATCATCATCTCATGCTGGATCTTCATCACCTGATCCTCATTTATCTTTACCTGATCTACATCTTTTTCAAGTAATGGAATCCAGCAGCAAAGTATTTCAACGCGAAGGCTCAAACACCATCCTTTCATTATCATTTTTGTAAACCATTTATTATTAACTTTAATATCCATTATATTTTAAAATAAAATTAGTGAGGTACGGTATTTAATTAAAACAACATACTTTAACCAACTAGTTTCGTAAAATGTATTTACATCATCAGGGTTTTGAACTGTAATAAACAAAACTAGACAAGATCTAAAACATCGTGGAGTTAAAATAGGTGTGATCAAGGAACTAGATATTGGAAGCAGTTTGTAAGAGGAAAGGACTCAAGGTGAGGGACGAAATGGAGTTGTTAGGATTAATATTAAATGAACAGGTAAAAGGGTGGCCATTCAGCCAATGGTAAGTCATTTAGGTAAGGGTAAAGTCAGGTAAAGGTAAGTCATTCTGGTAAAGGTAAAATGGCATCTAAACTGTAATCCAAATGCCAATTTTAATCTTAATTAAACTTTACTAACTTTTATAGTTGGTAAAGGAGAAAAAAAAATCTCAAAAGAATTAGAAGCAATTTCTATAAGTTATCGCTTCAGTGCTCATAACAATTATTTTTTCAACACACTACTTTTGAATTTAACAACCACTTTTCTTCATTTACTTAAAGAAAATTGCTGAATAAAAGAAAAATGAAACAGTGTTACCTTACAGTAGTATAGTATTTATTTAAATCATGTTTTGATATGTTGTTCTATTAGATCAATGAGTTTAATATAATTATTATTAGCTAATTAGTTCATCTCTAAAATAAAAGAAATAAGAAGATCCTTCGTAAAACTTATGTGATTAGACTTTACTAAGTCTCAAATTACAAAATAAGTATCTCCAAATATCTAGATCCTATTTAGTTTCTAGGTTCAAGATACAAATCTATGTTTTCCAACAACATTGAAAAGTTTTGAGTACTCGTTCCGGATCCAGAATAGAAGCTTTACTATAAGTTGTTTTATTAAATCAGTTATTTCATTACTTTAAATCAGTCATTACATTATTCTTGGTTTATTTTCAATAACAAATACTGATCCTAGAACTTAAGTAGCGTAATGTTAGGCCAGGCTTTTCCTTTGCTGCGATTAGGTGAGGATTTTAGTGCGACGGAGACTTCTCGAAGTCCTCTTTGATTAAAACTTGATACAAGTTCAAACCGAAGTTGAGAAAGTGTGAGGAACACTAAAAACATTTTTTCTTAATTAGTTATTTTCTCTTAAATTAGTTATCAATATTTAGCAGCATCCCACATCCACTCTTCTTTTACAGATGAAATGCCTTTTAAGTTTTAGAGCACTTTAAATTATGTACCTACTAAATTTTGGACATCTTCAATTTCTTTTACCAAAAGGAAATTAACCAATTTTGTTTTTACCTTTAATTACTCTCATTATCAAATTGAGCGGACCAGTCTATATTCGATAAAAGCCAACACCATACTGACAGAAAAGTTGCTGTTAAACACACTACGATCTCACAACAGTTGCTCCAAGATGGAGGTTCTTTACAAGATGGAGGTTCTTTACAAGATGGAGGTTCTTTTCAAGATGGAGGTTCTTTACAAGATGGAGGTTCTTTACAAGATGGAGGTTCTTTACAAGATGGAGGTTCTTTACAATATGCAGGTCTTTTACAAGATGGAGGTTCTTTAAAAGATGGAGGTTCTTTACAAGTTACAATATGGAGGTTCTTTACATGATAAAGGTTCTTTACAAGATGGAGGTTCTTTACAAGATGGAGGTTCTTTACAATATGGAGGTTCTTTACAAGATGAAGGTTCTTTACAAGATGGAGGTTCTTTACAAGATGGAGGTTCTTTACAAGATGGAGGTTCTTTACAAGATGGAGGTTCTTTACAAGATGGAGGTTCTTTACAAGATGGAGGTTCTTTACAAGATGGAGGTTCTTTACAAGATGGAGGTTCTTTACAAGATGGAGGTTCTTTACAAGATGGAGGTTCTTTACAAGATGGAGGTTCTTTACAATATGCAGGTCTTTTACAAGATGGAGGTTCTTTACAAGATGGAGGTTCTTTACATGATGAAGGTTCTTTACAAGATAGAGGTTCTTTACAAGATGGAGGTTCTTTACAAGATGAAGGTTCTTTACAAGATGGAGGTTCTCTACAAGATGGAGGTTCTTTACAAGATGGAGGTTCTTTACAAGATGGAGGTTCTTTACACGATGAAGGTTCTTTACAAGATGGAGGTTCTTTACAAGATGGAGGTTCGTCTCTGATGTAGATGGAGCCGTGTATGCCAGGAAAAATATATTATCTTCGAGCCTGTTTTATCTTTAGTCTGAATCTTGTCTTATAATTAAAGGTAAAACAATTTAATTTTGCGTTGTGCTGTTATTGATACGTTTAATGTCATTGTTGGAGAAGAGCTAAGTTTATTTTATAAGTATTATGACTTATTTATAAGATATTTAATTAATTATTATTATTTATTCAAAAGTGACAAAATAACATTGTGAGTATTATGTTCAGTGGAAATGTTGCAGAGTTTTGTTCATCTCTGTTTTTCTCACTATGCAGTGTTTAAAAGTGTGTTAACACAGTTATTGTAACAGGATAAAGATCGTGTCCTCTGTTACAGCGAGCCTGTTAAAACGTGCTCCCTAGACGTGTCTGCGCCTTGTGAAACCATGTCACGTACCTTGCTCCGTAACACTAGACACATTCCCAACTCCAAAGGAAATTTTCCTTACCGAAGGAAAACATGCCATTTGGCCTATTGGTTGTTACATTGCCACGTTTTCTCTTGTAACCTCAAGTTGTAGCCACATCTGCTATCTGATGGTTATGTTATGTAGCCAATATATTCTATTATATTTTATTTAATGTTTAGCATTGTCACGTTGCAGATTTATCCAATAAATTTGGAGAATCTAATCCATACAAAAAAAAAAACATTTCTTTCTTCGAGTGCAAAACTATTTGCACTTAATAAAAAATCAGTTTTTTTTTTTTAATTCTCCTTGTATTACCTCTATAAATACTCTGCCAATTATTGTGGCACATAGCTTCCTCGCGTTCTATTATTTATACTATTAAAATCTATTGAAAATTTTTAATTTTCCCCCGAGTTTCAGAACTGTCAAAATTGATTTACAATAATTAAAGTATCAATTTAGCAAAATTTAAAGAGCGCAGATGGTTGAAATTAATCTGGGCCATCTTCGGGCTATTTTGATCAAACTACCTAAATTTCATAACAATTAGATAAGTGATTTAGATGTAACTAAATGAATGCTAGTGTGCATGTGGAAGAGAAACAAATGGGCGCATAAGATTGAAACTTATGTAGGACCAACAATGGGCTAATTATGACCTACCATCCAAATCTCAATAAAATCGGACGAGTAGTTTTTAAGATATGCAGTTCGTAAAAATTGAGCGACAGACAGACACGGGACCAAAAATATTCCCTGATGTGTGAAACAGATTTCTGTCTGAGACCTAAAAATGTTCCGTTCTTCAGAACGACCACATAGCTTCCGTTACTTCGGTAGGCTCGGAAGCAAAATTGTTCCCGATCCAATTTGCACTAAACTTTCTCACACACATAATTTTTTCGTCTTGAGTTTTATAATTTATAAGTCATTTCAGGTTCATCATAATTGCATTTAAATTGTTTTACATTTTATATAATGTTTACTATAAGAATTATTTCTCCCTGCTGGGGAATAGAACCCGGTACCTCTTGGCCATTGCAATTAAATGTACATTTATCAATATCTCGAAAACTAATTTGCTAAAATTACTAATTTGGTTAGATTTACATTAGAGTTTACTTCATTTGATTTTGAATTTATTTTGCACGTCCCAATTTAGAGATAAGATTAGGTATTTCTTTAATTTGCCTCTGGGTATAATTTTTCAAAACATGTATGCAAAATTTCATAGAAATGGCTGCACAGATGGCAGACAGACATTTTTTAATAACCACTTTTTAGACTCTGGGGACCATAACACGTGTAAATCCATCAACATCTCAAAATCGAATTTTCGCGCCACCACAATAATTTCGCTCCATATATGCAAGGTCTCAAAAAAATCCCCCCTCGCAGGTATATCTCCCTCACTCTAGCATTTGCTATTGAGGGCTCACTTTACTGAAATATTGTTTAAAGGATTTGTCTGCTAATGTACATATGAGTTACTTGATTTATATTACATGTTGTATTTGTCACAGAAACTGTTAAAAATAATGGAAATAAGTAAAGGAAATATATAAAAGTAAAAAACTGTAAATCTGGTGATCTATAATATAGGTTAGATTCTGATGATAACAGATATTGTGTAAAGTGGTTGATTCCCTTTTTTATTTAAACCTGGTTTTGTGTGGATCGGGACGGGGGAAATAAATTAATAAAAATTGAAGAAAAAATAATTGCAAAATCTAAAAGCAGATGAAGATTAGGATTCTCTCCCAAGGTGAAATTCGTAAAATTGTGAAGAGGTTTTGTATTCATCCGAACATTTCAAGCGATAAATTTGAAAAGCTGAAGAGAGAGAATTACGGATTAAATCCAACACTCAAAGTCGGAATAGTTTTGAGCAAGTTTGAATTTCCGGAGATGATTTCAACTCCGGGATCTATCTAGTCAATGAGAAATTTAACCTTTTACCTCTGCTTTCCAGTGATTTGGCTTATATATTCTCAGGTAAAATTAGACTTCTCGCTCAGAACTACAGCTTCAATTTGAATAAGTTAGCAGGTAGAGAAAGATATAACCAGGCAAAGATAAACCAAGGCATCTTGTGGTAATCCGCTCAAGTACTTAAAGTGATTGGAAGTGGTATCACGTCAGGGTCACCACTTTATAAGTTCGATAGTATTCTTGCTCTATGCTAAGCTACTAAAATTAAATTCAAGATTTCGTTATTAGGAAAAACGTAAATTATGTGAAACACTCATTAAACTGTGTTTATAAAAGTTTATTTTTAGGTAAACAAAGTATAAACTAAATATTACATAAACTGCCTCTATGATCTAGACCAGTGTTGGAGACAACAACAGTAGGTCTTAAAATGTATAATACATACAAGTGGCGAATTAAAAGTGAATAAAGTGCTGCTAGTCTTGGGTGCGGTCAGCTTATAAAGACTAGTAGCCATGACGTCAAGATTAAGTTGTGAATGTATGTGTCAAGTATTGTCTTAGTCATCATTATATCAGCATATTACTATTTTATAACAAAAACAAAAAAATACGTAAGATATCGGTACAAACGTTGTTTTCTTTATTTTAATCGTATAGGTCCGCTTTAATACATTTAGCAATCTTTATCACTTCATAGCAGTATCGGTGTTCGTTTTACTATTAAACATTTTTTTAAAAAAGTTGTTTCTCATTAAATAGATGAAATTAGAATTTTATCCCCTCCTAAAATTCCAATTTTAAATTTTAAGCTTATGTTTACGCGAGCGTTGCGTGTGACCGCTTGGGCGGATAGTGTTGTCCAACGAACTTAGCCTGGGCATTGGTAAAATGAACATGTGTACCAAATTTCAACTCGGTCATCTTTTACTCAAGTTATCGTCATCATAGATTTCGTGACACTTGGTTTTGTGACCGTGATTTTGTGACAGTCGTCTTTTTGGATTCACTCGCGGGCCCAAAACGTGCCATAAGGAACTTCGTTCCAAAAATATTTGCAATTGAATTTCCTAACATATTGTCAATGTTTGTTTTACTTTCTCATTTAAAGTGAAAGTATTGTGATGGCGCGAAAATTCGTTTTTGAGATTTTGATGGATTTACACGTTTTGAGGTCCCCTGAGTCCAAAAATGTGGTTTTTAAAAAAGTCTGTTTGTGTAGACGCCTAAGTCTAAACAATTAGGCCGATTTAGACGAAATTTGGCAAACATGTTCAGAAAAATCATTTTTACCATGTACAAATGTAAGTACAGTATTTGTATATGGTCCTAAAATGAAAAAAGATCTCTAAAGTGAAGTTCTAGATCATCTTACACTCACCACAACTGGCGGAGATCCCGACTTTTCGGGGGCATACCTAGAACTGTGTGGATTCGTATGGTCACGATCACGGATGGTCCCGGTCCGATCAAGCACTGGTTGTGCAGTCAGATCTGAGATTAATTTGAGATTTAATCTCTGAGATCCAACCTCGTTGGGATAGCTGGTTTAATGTATAAAAATAAAAAAATAGAATGAAAAAATAAATTAATTGTAATTCTCATAAAATT
Source organism: Gerris lacustris (assembly GCA_951217055.1). Taxonomy (NCBI): domain Eukaryota; kingdom Metazoa; phylum Arthropoda; class Insecta; order Hemiptera; family Gerridae; genus Gerris; species Gerris lacustris. The sequence goes on from OX578279.1 coordinate 5,617,861, forward strand.
CGTAAATGACAAAAAAAAGGGAACTGTATTAATATAATTAAAATGTAAATGACATAATAAGTATGTTGAAATAAACAATAAATTTCTCTTAAATAAGAAAAGTGAAATGAATAGAAAAGGTTTATCTTTGTAGATTTAAACGTAACAATAAAATGTCCCCGTCGGAAAGCGAAAAGCAGCAGCTGGTACTGTAATAAATTGTTACTCCGGAGATATTGATGTAAGAAGAAAACTCAAAAGATGATAAGGTAAATGGTAAATTGCTATATAAAGCTCCTACCGGTAATTAGAAGTATCCTATTCCTGAACACTACTAAGTGGACCTGGAGATTGTCACATTCTCCTCAGTCACCTGTCGGGAGTCCCTTGCAAAGACGCAGTTTCCCCGTCCTGCAGTGACTTCGAGACGCGATGTCTGAGCTGCCAGGTGAGACGGAGAAAAACGCACTTGCCTTTGACACTGCTTAGGGCCGACTGATCTGAAGGAGGAAGTGGAGGCGATCCGGCGATATGCGAGTGCAGTAAACACGGCGCGACCCTTGACCGTACCACGTCCTAATCCACCTACTGATACATCTTATCTTTTTTTAACTATTAAAGATTAAAACCCGGCTATAGATATTACAAAATATAAAACGTATAAATTTAGTAAACAGACTTCTTACAATACAATTATTTTAAACCTAATACGTGCGCGTGCGTGAACACTGGTCTTAGTCCAAATCTAGTCTGAGACCCCAGTCAGTCGAATAGAAAATTAACCCTGGAAGTGGAAGAAGTTATCACTCAGTCCTAACTTCTTTGGGGTACACAATATATGTATTATCGAGAAGAAGTTAAGTTTACAAAATTTTATCCGTAAATGTTTGATGATAAAACTAAATTTCACCAGTACTTCCGTACGTCATTTTACAATAACAAAAATGCATACCTACAGAAACTTGAATTTGGTCTAAGTTAATCAATAAATACATTTAAAAAGTTTAATTTTGTTTTTATTGAAACATTTGTTATTTTAACTTAATACAAAATTAGTAGTTTTTGACGAGGCATTCCAATTATTTTTAAGTCAGTTCCAACCTGACGATGATTTTAAAACAGTAAAAAGTAAACACTTGCGCATAAAATCTTTTCTAAATGATTCCAGAACAATGAGCGATGATGAAATGAAGAGGTTGGAACAAAAATATGAATAAACTATTAATAAGAATATTGTACTTTGTTCAGAGGTTAGCATAATTAGAATTCTTGGAAGTATATATTTGTAGTTATAATCAAATAGTACATTAAGTTTGAGAATAAATATTTAATATAAAAATAGAGTTTTATACAAGAAGTTGGTTTGAGTAAATTGTTTTTGCTTTGCGAGTTAAACTTGAGTTTCACTTAGTCTGATTGTACTAGAGACGGATGCTTGGGCTAGGTTAGTAATAAAACATGTATGAGAACCACGTGCCATTCTATACAGGACAAACCTGTATTTCTAACACCTACATCACTCAGTCCTTTAGTTTTCTTGTCCTGTAGTTTCCCTTTCAATAGTTCCACCGGAATAAACAACACTTCGTTCAATCTGCCTTTAAAAACTTTCCCTTATAAATATTACATTTTACACTTCTTGAAACCTTTCTCAACGGAATTACAGAAACAAATGTTTCAGATTATCCTGCAGATATCAAAGTCCCTGAGCTTTACTGCTTTCGATAAAAACACCTCTTGTTTTATAGGTTTACATACTGAGTCACACCTGCACTTGATTACGTATAAAAACATGTTGCGCCATAACTTTTATGAATAATTTATCGGATTTCTATTTTAAAACCTTTTCTCTTATATTCAGCATTGTTTTATTCTTAGTTGGACAAGGATTCTGGTTTCGTGCATATTGTAACTTCTCCTTTAAACTTTCTTTTTTTGGAACGAAGTTCCTTATGGCACGTTCTGGAGCCCGGGAGTGAATCCAAAAGAAACGACCAAAATCACCGTCACAAAATCACCGTCACGCAAAAACCGTCACGAAATCCACCGATGACGATAACTTGAGTAAAAGATCACCAAGCTAGTTGAAATTTGGTACACATGTTCATTTTACCAATGCCCAGCCTGAGTTCTATTTAATGAGACAAACAACTTTATTAAATATTTTTTTTAGTAAAACGAACACCGACACTGTTATGAAGTGATAAAGATCGATAAATTTATTAAAGTGGACCCAAACGTTTAAAATAAAGAAAACAACGTTTTTACTGATATCTTCCGTTCTAACGTATAACGATTTTAATAAAACTTCTTACACATTGTCTAAAGTACAATTGAAACAGACATGTAAATTTTCAACCGGATTCAAGCAGAAGCTTTAGAGTAGGGAAGAGATATATTTTATAATATTTTAAATTAATAGGCCGGGTAGGTAGAAAACAGTCCTATTTCAATCCAACATCCTTTAATAAACATACTCTTTAACTATAAACTCATCATGATCAACTTTTTTCTTATATTCAATATATATTTATAGTAAAACGCTTGCTTTAATTATACAAATAATGATTTTCTTTTAATTTTGCCTTAACTCTTGCTAGGTACAAACAGTTCGTTACTTTTAATTTTGTCTCTTTTCTAACTTCGCCATGTATAAGTAGTTAGCAATGTATACGTACTTAGCACTGTGATTTTATAATTTATATTTAATGAAAAATGGAAAGAACTTCGTTCCTACCGGGTGTCCCGCGACACCACACGTATTTTTTGCTTCCGGGCTTACCGAAGGTAACGGAAGCATTGTGTTTACTTTTGAGAACGAAAAACTTTTATGCCTCCGATTTAAAAAATTCCAAGACAGAAATCCGTTTCAGACATCAGGGAACATTTTTGGTCTCGTGTCTGTCTGTCGGTCTGTGTGTCCGCGAATTATGAAACGTGCGACGATAACTTGAGTAAATGTCGACCGATTTTGATAAAATTTGGTAGACATGTCCATTTTACCAATGCCCAGGACGAGTTCGTTGGGCAACGTTATCCGTCCAAGCGTTCACGACCAAAGCTCGCGTATACGTGAACTTTAAATTTGAAATTAGAATTTTAGGTCGGGAAAAAAATATAACTTCATCTATTCAATGAGACAAACATTTTTTCAAATAAAATTTTTTAGTAAAACCAACAGCGACACCGCTATGAAGTGTTAAAGATCGCTAAAACTATTAATAGTTTTTACACAATAAACAATATAATAATTTGAATGTTAATATAACAATAAAGTGCATGATAGGATGCGAGGAAGCTATGTGCCACACTAATTGGCAGTCTATTTTAAGTTCCTTACGCACGTTACAGTGTCTGGAGCCTGGGAGTGAATCCGAAATAAATTGGTAGTGCGTGAAGTCTCGCATAAAAAGGGTTTCGTTGGTGTTGTAAACATGAAATTAGTAGTTTGGGGGGTTTCTACGCCATTTTTGACAAAATGGCGCAAAACAATGACAAATTCACGCAAAATTTTAATGTTTTTTGACAAAATGGCGTCGAAAATTGAACACTTTCCCTAAATGATATATATATTTGTAATCTACTCTTCAATACCTTTATTTGATACCTCTCTAAATATAAGAGAAAGTAATAAAGAGTAAAAAATTAGAATTATATAACATATAACACTCTTTGATTTTATTCGAACTAATTTTAAAATTAGAAAATCTCATATTACAATAAAAATTCTAGAATTGGATTTTACAAATTGAATTTTTTTTTAAAAAAAGTAGAGACGTAAAGTTAGCTCTGAGTTTCAGCTAATAATAACTATTGAAGAGAGAATCCACTCGCTCGGAAATAATTCCCACTTATTCACCGTCAAGTCAAGTTTGATTGCATTCATTTTCAAAATTTAAATTGAATTTTGTCGGGTTCAATTGAACTTAGTCTATGCATAATTCAGAAGCAAGAGACAACGATTAGGAGTGGGGGTAGGAGTGGGGGGAGGGGGAGGGGGTATCTCCGGAATTAGAGACGGAACGGTTGGTTTTCATTTAAGCTGATAATTAACTCTGATATTTTAATTAATTAATTTAATCCCGACTATTATGAACAGCTCACATTGTCAGACAGAGATGATAATACTTCTTTATTTCAAATTATTATATGAAGATAATTTTATAAATAATTAGAGAGCATTTAAATTGTCTGACTCTCAATTTATCATTAAATAATAATCGGATGAGGTAACTTTTACTCAACAAACATATTAATGCCAACAAACTAGACAGCTGATAAAATAAATATGATTAAATATTTAATAGTACATTACGCGTCGAGTGCGGAAAGTAGCATTTTGCATGCGAGTGTGGAGTTTGCACCCGAGCGACAGCGAGGGTTGTAAAACCACACGAGCAATGCAAAATGACGTTTTCGCACGAGTTGCGTACCGTACTTTATCTACGATTGTTAGATTTAAATTATAAATACAGAAAAAAATAAACTTGCTGTATGTAAGTTCGAATCTCTCTCTTGATAAAGATGGGATTAATTCTTGAGTTGTATTTTTTGCCGAATTAATTATTTCTGGAGGATTATTATTCTCCACATTTTCGTCAAAGTCACTTGATTCACTTATTGTTTTTCACTAAAAACTCGATATAAACAGTTATTTTAATAAAAGAACTGCAAATTAGTTTTGTTAAATGTAAACAAACTTGCTAATCGTGCGTAAAGCTGAAGAATTCCTCTTCTTTACCGCACACTGTGTGGTAAAGAAGAGGAATTGTTCAGTTCTATGAGACGCGCATGCGCAATGAATGCAAGTACGTAAATAATCACTTTCTACGCATCTAAACAAAGATATAATGTTTATATTTCTTATCAATCGTAGATAAAAATAGTTATTTATGCCCCTAAGGAGTAGAGTAAGCCATTATTCCCTGAGCGAAAAAAGTTGGTTCTTGAGGCGAAGCCGAAGGAACCATGGTCCCTATATCCCGAGGTGAAGCCGAGGGACTTAGACTCTATAATTCCCTCAGCTGCGCCTCGGGAATAACTCTAATTCGGTCCCGAGGCGCAGCCAAGGGAGATAATTATCGCGAGGGGGTACATACAATATTTTATCTTCAGTAGGAAGAAAATACACATTTTCGTCCATTGCACAGTTTTTATTTATTACAAATAATTATTAGCACTTTTAATAGCAGTTATAAAAGATTGAATATTAAAAGCAAATAAGAATTGGAATTAAACTCAAATAGAAGGTTATTTAGATGCAGGTTATAAACAAAGATAAACATGGTACTTTTACTTTTTCTCCCTACTTTTTGACTTCAGGGATGAAAAGACTTACTTTAGTCCCTCTAAACTAATTCAAAAATTTTCTCCCTACTGGAGATAAAAGTATTATCCCGGCGCTGGAGTGTATTTTTCACTGTCTGTTTCCCGTAGTTAATAATAATTAAAATTTAAACTTTCTGTATTATGAAAACTACCAAAAACTTAAAAATTATATTTTGTAATTTAATACAATTAAATTGCCATATATGTTTATCTATTTAACTAGAAGATTACTATTACATCCTGTTGTTGCTAAAAAATTCTTTAATTTTAACCTAGGTGGTTATTGCCAATCTGAAATAATTAATTTATGTAAAACGAGGTTAACACCTTCCTATTTAATTTTTAATTTATTAATTTTTAAGACGTTTCAACACTATATAGAGTATAGAGTCTAAACGTCTCATAAAGGAGGAGAATAATTGAAATTTATTACACCTAAGCCATCCTTCAACATAAAAAATAATTTATTTCAGTTATAAGGGTAGTCCATGTAAAATATATTTGAGGTTTATTTGGATATTAAATATTTTGTACTTACAGTTTTGGATAATTTTTCTAAAATTCCATAGTTATTCAATGAATAACATAATATCTCTGTATAAAGCTTCAAATTTTGTTTTATAAAAATACTTTTATACAACTTAACCCAATTTAATTTGTTTTTATCGAACTTAATGAATTTTGCTTCCGAGCTTACCGAAGGCAACGGAAGCTATGTGATCTTTCTGAAGATCGAAAAATTTCGGTCTGTCGTTCGTATTTTTGCGAACCAACATATCTTAAAAACTACACGTCCAATTTTAATGAAATTTGGGTGGTAGGTCATAATTAGCCCATTGTTAGTCCCATATTAGTTTCAACCTTCTGCACCTATTTGTTACTCTTCCACATGCGCACAAACATACATTTATTTACACCTATAGCTTCAAAAGTACTTATCCGATATGAATGAAACTTGTATAGTTTATCGAAAGTTACTCGCAGATAGCCTCATATTAATATGAACCGTCTGCGCTCTTTAACGTTTGCTAAATTGATACATTAATTCGTGTAAAAACTCAAAACAATTTTGACAGATTAAAAAATAGAATGCCAATTGGTGTGGCACATAGCTTCCTTGCATCCTATCCACGAATCCACGTACTTTATTGATTTTATGCTTTTACAAGCCATTATTATTTAATTGGTTTAATTGTTTCCCCAGTTTTTTTGAAATTTTTTATATTTTTTACACGAATTAAAGTATCAATTTAGCAAAAGTATGGTTCAAATTAATCTGGGGCTATCTGCGGGTTCCATTCGATAAACTATAGAAGTTTCATTCTAATAAGATAAGTACTTTTGAAGCTATAGGTGTAAATAAATGTACGTTTGTGCGCATGTGGATGAGAAACAAATAGGCGCAGAAGGTTGAAACTTATATGGGACCAACAATGGGCTAATTATGACCTACCACCTAAAATTCATTAAAATTGGACGTGTAGTTTTTAAGATATGTTGGTTCGCAAAAATTGAACGACAGACCGACAGACAGACATGGAACCAAAAATGTTCCCTGATGTCTGAAACGCATTTCTGTCTTGGAATTTTTGAAATCGGAGGCCTAAATATTTTTCTTTCTTCAGAACGATCACATAGCTTCCGTTACCTTCGGTAAGCTCGGAAGCAAAAAACGGAGGAAACAATTAAACCAATTAGACAATAATGGCTTGTAAAAGAATGAAATCAATAAAGTACGTGGATAGGATGCGAGGAAGCAATTTGCCACACCAATTGGAAGTCTATTTTTATTAAGTTAAACAATTTTTATCGATACTTGATAGAAGTTGTTAAACTGTTAAAAGTCTTTAGTAACAGTTGTTGAAAACTAAATCTAGCATTCTGTCGTAACACAAGGTTGCAATGTTCGATTCCTGGTCTCTCGCATTCTTATTTTTACTTTCTCATATAAAGAGAAAGTATTGTGATGGCGCGAAAATTCGATTTTGAGATTTTGATGGATTTACACGTTTTGAGGTCCCCTGAGTCCAAAAAAGTGGTTTTTAAAAAATGTCTGTCCGTCGTCTGTCGTCTGTCGTCTGTCGTCTGTCTGTGCAGACGCCTGGAGCCTAAACTACTGGGCCGATTTTGACGAAATTTGGCATACATGTTTAGAATAATCATACCCCGAGGCGAAATCGAGAAATGAATTTTAGCTAAAATTTGGGGGCGCTACCCCCCAAAAACCCTGAAAATCCGTGAAAAAAAATATATTTCTCGAAAACGGTTCCGACGATTTTGATTAAAAAATTCTAAAATGTAGTCCATTTATAAATACGGATCCAACGATATAAGCCGTTTTCCGGGAAAAATCTAGTTCCTGAGAAAAAAGTTTAAAACGTGGACGGAGAGAGCCCGGGTTCGATTCCCGCCCAGAAGATGTTATTTTTATGATAAATTTTGATGAAATGTTCAATAATAATTAAATTTACATACGAAAACATAATAAATGGAAAACACTGGGCCAAATAATTATGACCTCGTATATGAGAAAGTTTGTCTGAGCGTTGTCTCGGACCGATTTTTTATCTGTTGTTCTTCTATTACCCTTAATAACAATATTAATAATTAATATTAGGAATTAAAGAAAATACAGAATGGAATATGAAGGAATCGTTGAAGAGCTTCGCACGTTTAGAACTGTGCCAAAACTCCGTCACTTCTGGTTTTCTTTAGCACAAACTTTCTCAACAAACTTATAATTGGATGAGAAAGTCTAATGAAGTTTTAAGTTGTTTGACTTGTTCAGCTGCCAAGTTCTCTACTGTGCCTTATATTCACAAACAGACCAAATCTAACATCAACTTGGCCTAATTAAATAATTAAATGTTAATACAAAAACTTGATTTGTATCGCAAACAATATACTTGTTGGAATTTCTTGGTTTAGGGCCAATTTCCCAGCTTGTTTGCTCTTCTGAGTGAAATTAAAACTTAACTTAGAACATTTTTACGGAAAAAGCTTTACACCCTGGGTCCAGGTTGTGGCTTTTCGGTGTACACATGATAACACCATAAACCTTAAGGGGGGTGCATAACCTGCGTTCTATACGCGCTTCAGAATAATCTATAGGCTGACATAACATGACGCGAGAAAAGGTGGTGCCACACAAACTTTTTCGCGTCAAACTTCCCTTGTTTATATATTTGATTTCATTTTTGAGTTCTCCATTTTTATAGTAAATTCAAATATACCCTTGTTCTTCATTTTACAAGCATCCTTTTAGTAAGTTAGTATTATATTTTAATAGTAAATTTGGCTTAGTTTATAACATGAACGGACTCTGCTTGCTGTTTTAAATGGAAGGGTGGCCAACAGTTGCGGAGCGGAGTTGAGCTGAGCCTGTCGGCGCATCTCGTCTCCGCTTTATTTGTCGGTTTTGAAAGCTGACTCCGCTTCCTCCTCCACCAACCACAATAATATTATTGTAAAGAAGCAAAATAAATAAAGAATAGAAACAAGTTATTTGTGCTGGCTCATTTAAGAAAGGCTTTTAATTAGAGATGGGTCGAAAATAACATAACAGTTAAAAATTATCTGTTATTGTAAGGTAATCGTTACTCAGATAACCTAGTATTGAAAAATACCTGTTATCGAGTAACTCTAATCTAATTCATAAATATTCCGACTGGCGGCGGCGATTGGTACTATAGTCGTTACAGCTCTAGCTTAGTTCATTTTTTTAATATAAATATTACATTGTCTTTTATAATTACTTATCATTTTAATTTCATAAATTTATAGATTTAAAATTTAATTAATTTTAGAGTCCTCTATTATCTTACATTAATATAAAAGAACAAGAAATTATTTGAAAATTGGTGTTTTCTCAAAATAAGCATAAACAGTCCAATAGTGATTTATTCTTTTTAATAAATAGTTTAAAGAAAAGTAGTTATATTGAATTTAATAGAATCTCAAAATCAGGTAACGCTATGAAAGGTTCCTTTTCAAACCCAAATTCCTAATTGAAAGGGTATCGGACTTGGTAATATTGAATATTGTCTTAATATTGAAGCATGCTTACAAAGTCTTTATGCTTAGCTAAACACCCGCTACTATAAGTCCTTTTGTTCAATTTTAATGAACCTTTTCAGAAAAGGGATTATCTAAGGAAAGGAAATATTAGGTACATTAATTTTCTCTTATGAGTGGTGGTTCCTTTGTCTATAATTTTCTAATTTTCCACAGCTTATGAAAAAGTTCCTATTTCTATGTTTTCCTATTTGGAGATTTTTCCCGGGAAAACAACTTATTCGTTATATTCGTATTTAAATGGACTACATTTTAGAATTGTTCAATTAAAATTTTACACGTTTTTTGGGGGGATAGCGCTATAAATTTGTAGCCAAATTTAATTTCTCAATTTCACCTCAGTGTATATTTTTCTGAACCTGCGTAGGTTTATAATAAGAAATGTTATAGCTTTTCTTTTTCTATTGCTTCTATCTTACATATTAAAATTTTTCTTTTTCTTATGTTTTCTTTTCCTATTAAAAAAGATTTAATAAAGTTATTTAAGATAGTGTCTATAACAAAATATAATAAATTTATAAATTTAATAAATTAATTTTGTTTTATAACTGACGAACCCTTAAGGCCCCCATACACGATCAAACATTTTACGCAAAACTGATGTCGGGGAAATTTAGGCCATACACGTCAAACATCATGTTATTAAACATTAAGTTATTATACCTATTTAAAGACCAACAAATCAAAACAAACATTTATTTTTATTTGAATAAATTTGATGCCTTGGCTTAGCAATAACAAATCATTTCAAAATGCGTCGGAACACTAATCGATTATATAAATTATACTAAATTTAGTCATGCGCTTTTTAGCAAAAAATGTCATTGCATTAATATAATTGAACTATGATTCATATTAAAATTAATTATAACATTAATATAAAACTATAAATAATATTTTTATAATCATCATTTGAAGAATTTCGTCTTAAATATAACAGTATAATTTAAATCAGATAAAGTTTGAAAGATAAGAATGAATTTATATAACCCAGATTTAACTGTCAAATTATTTTGAATAAATGGAATTTATATAAAATTCCGAAACGTGAAAAAGATATTAAATGAGGAATATTTATTATGTCGAGGGTTCTAAGATAACATTATTCACGCGACTCAGCTGCTTTAAATATAAATTTGTTTGAATAAATAAATAATTAATTTTATGCTTTATCTTTACTTTATATATTTCTTTAATTTATTTTAAGACATTTGTGGACATTAAATATATAAGTCATCAGGTATTATTTTATTAGGGTCCGTAGGCAAAACCAAGGACCCTTATATTTTCCTGCGTGTGTCTGTCCGTCCGTCCTCTCGCGTGCTCTCACGGCTACACCATTCGTCCGATCACTTTGAAATTTGGCATGTATGTGTCTTGTACCTAACCACATATTATAAAAATATAGCGACTTAAAAAAAATATTTTTCAAAAAAATTAGGGTAAAAAAACTTAAGGGTTAAAAATTTTACATTTTTTTTCGACACCGTGAGGGGTATCATATGAAAGGGTACGTCGAGCTGATTACAAACATATATAATTATTTGGATATAACTTTGATAGGGCGAGCGTAGGCAAGTATGAAGTGGGTGTGAAACGTGTCCCCCCCCCCCCCCCTCTATCTCGCTTATGTGAAGTGCAAAAAATCTGAAAAAATTCCTGAATATTCTTCGACCAAAAGTAAAGATACCACTTTTTTGAAATTTCGAAAAAAATATTATTTTATTTTTTATTGACAAAATACGTTTTTTTATAATTATGGTCTTTTCGATGTATTTATATGGTTGTAGTCCGGTTCAGTGGCAAAAAAATACTTCATCAGAGTGTGTTTTGAGAATATCAGACCCTTAGAATGGTTCAAAGTAAGCTTTTTAGCATTTTTAAAAAACAATGTTTATACACTTTACAGTTAAACACTATATAGTGTGGTCTACGGACCCTCGCTGTGTGCTGACTAGCACACTTGACCTGTTTATTTTTTTATTTTTGTAGCTGAAATATAATAGCGCAGTAACATAATTATGATTGTTATTTAATTTAATAATTAAATAACAATATGTCATGCCCTTATGCTAATCCTTATATTATATCCGAGCTAAAAAGTGTCCCAATATCATAAAATCATTTGTTAAATACAACAAATATTTTAAGTAAACACTTGATTCTCAACCTTTACAATTATATATCAATTGTTCAAAATACTAAAATTATATAAAATAGTGTAATATATTATATTTATATTGGCGGAGTAATTTATTTGAAATTAATACCTCGATTTTTTTTTTTTTTTTTTTAAATAAAACAACATATGATTACATTCTTATTTTAATAGACTTTTTTTGGCAATTTTGTTAAACAAAATTGCATTTGATAAATTATGATTCCTTTTCCGGTTTCCTTTTGATGCAGCACTCAAAAATTTTGAGCTAAAAAAGACATTTTTAAAAACAATTTTTTTTTAAACAAGTTATTTATTGGTAAAAGTAACAAAACATTTTTGTGTATACCGGAGCCATAATGTTATTTTGTGTGGAGATAGTTTGTGCCTTTCATAATTTTTTGATACTTTATAGGATTGGAGCTTTTGAATTACATTAGTGGAAGGGTATATTGGATAATTTCGGAGTTAATTGTTTTTATTTTATTTTTATTTAATTTTTTTAAATGGAAGTTTTTGATTGGACTTTTGTTAGGATAGTTTGCAGGTGTTTAAATAGGTGTCATAGGATGTCTGTGGACTGACTTAATAGGGGACCAACCTGGCATTTGCCTAGTAAATTGAGAGAAACCACAGAAAATCTCAATTAGGTTGGGCGGACTCGAGTTTTTCCTAAATTCTTCCTATGTTTTCCCTAAGTAATTTTTATTTATTTTTATTTCGTTTGTGGGTGTTTCTGTTGATGAGTGGTCTCCAGATTTTGCAATTTTAGGCTAAGGGGAGTAATTTATTTCTTTTGCGAATTTTAGTGTGCGTTTGATATTTTTTAAATTTGAGAATAGCATGGTCTTGATTTTTTTCATTTGTATCTTGAATTTATTGTATTTTAAGTTCTTGGTATAATTTATTTCTTTCTGATTTATATTTCGGACATTCCAACAGGATGTGATCTACATTTTCTTCTTTTTCAGGACAAGTATTACATATTGGTGAATCACTTAGTCCTATTATATAGTTGTATTGAATGCATCGTGCATGGTAACTTCTTAATCTATTAATTTTAATTATATCCGTACATGGTAGTTTTGTTTTCCAAAACTATGGTTTAAGTGGATTTTTTTTGGCAATTGATTTGAAATTTGTTGCTTTTTCTGGTTCTTCTTGTAGTTTTATATTCCATTTTTTCAAACATATTCTTTTTGGATAGTGTTATGAGGTCTCTTGTTGGTATTTTTTTGTCAGATGGTTGTGTAGGGGTTTTGAACAATTTATTTGGACTATTAAAACCTTAAAACTCGGTTTACATTTAATAGTTTGTTTTAGCTTTAACTCTAGAACCATTTATGACATCTTTATATAATGCCAAACGCAAAAAAACACATTCGAACAGTCTATAGCAGTCTAGCCCAATCCGTTCCTATGATATTATTTATTTTTAAGTTTTTATAGTGAATATTCATTTGTTATGCAACAAACCAGATTAGCATGCACTGCACCTCCTCTTTTAACATTTTAACCCTCATTTCAGTTATATTTGTTTTCACAATGATGACAAAAATTAAAATTTTGACGTAACAGTTATATAATCTGTTCCTTCTCTTTAGATTTTTTAAAACAATGTATAAAATGTCATGTAGAGTAAATCCTTTTTTCTTTAATCGTCTGCCATATTGGGTAATTTCCAAAAACTTTAAATTTGTCACAAATGCTAAGATGCAACAGTGTGTCGAATTACGTTTAACTCGATACATTTTTACGCCCAGTTATCATTAGACAAATACACATAAAAAATTGTAAAATCAAAATTCAAAAAATTCACTGCGCTCGTTAAATTACAAAGAAATTAAGCATTACTTACAGTATAAAGCAGAAAAGATGAACGGGAATCACACTTACCTGAAACAAAATAAAAGAAAATTATTATAACGATTTCCTGTTGGCATAAAATTCAAAAAAATACTCTGTCAATTAGTGTGGCACATAGCTTCCTTGCGTTCTATTTTGTATACTTTAAAACCTATTACTGTCAAACTTATCTAATACCCCCCCCCCTTTTTTTGTAAACTGTCGAAACTGTTTTGATTTTTTTACATTAAAGTATCAACTTAGCAAAATTTAAGGAGCGCAGACTGTTAAAATTTATCTGGAACCATCTGCAGGCTACTTTCGACAAACAATCAACATTTTATAAAGATCAGATAAGTGCTTTTGATGATAAAAGGTGTAAATAAATGTATGTTTGTGTGTATGTGGAAGAGAAACAAAGGGGCGCTGAAGAAGGTTGAAATTTATATGGCACCTACCATAACCTACCATCCAAATTTCATTAAAATCGGACGTGTTATATTAACCTACTACTCATAACCTACCATCCAAATTTCATTAAAATCGGACGTGTTATATTAACCTACTACTCATAACCTACCATCCAAATTTCATTAAAATCGGACGTGTTATATTAACCTACTACTCATAACCTACCATCCAAATTTCATTAAAATCGGACGTGTTATATTAACCTACTACTCATAACCTACCATCCAAATTTCATTAAAATCGGACGTGTTATATTAACCTACTACTCATAACCTACCATCCAAATTTCATTAAAATCGGACGTGTTATATGTTGGTTCGCCAAAATTGACCGACAGACAGACACGGAACCAAAAACGTTCCCTGATATTTAAAAATGATTTCTGCCTTGGAATTTTTAAAATCGGAGGCCTAAAAAAATTAGCGATCTTCGGAACGATCACCAAAAAAGAATATTTAAAAGTGTTACAGCATCTGGTAAGTTTACGATTTGTTTGTCAGGTACTTGTAAATTGAGCAAAAATAAATTCCTTCTCAGTTATTTCTTATCTTCCATCGAAACTTAACTATTTTTTATTTAGGGATAGTAAGTAAACAAGTAGTAAGTATATAATAAACTGAAAATTTCAAGAAGAATAAAAACCAAGAAAGAGAATTGCTTATTTTAAGGTTCTATGTTTTAGGTTGAAGGGAAAACGTTTTATTTCCATGAAATAAGGTAAAAACTAAATTTACGTTTTATTACATTGCTTTTAAAAGCAATAAACAATTTGATGTATGTTGGTTTTCTTTATGGATTTTTTCTTCTCTAGTTTAAAAGTCAGGCACAGTTCCTTAATAAAAAATTAAAAGGTAAATTGAATTAACCTGGGTTATTTTCCAAGGAAAAAAACAGGTTGGAATTTCTTTACCTTTGTAAAAAAAAAACTGTATGGAAGAAAGAAAAGCTCCATCAAGTTATATTTCGCAGAGGAAAAACTGAGTTAAAAACACTTCTTGTTTTAAAAAGATTTCAGAGACATTTTTATTCCAAAGCTGCGTTTGAAGTTCGCGTGGCATTGTATGATGTTTATACACTCTATTTACTTTCTTATATAAAGAGAAAGTATTGTGATGGCGCGAACATTTGATTTTGAGAATGAGTCCAAAAAAGTGGTTTTAAAAAATGTCTGCCTTTCGTCTGCTGTCTGTCTGTCGTCTATCGCCTATGTGTGCAGACACCTGCAGCCGAAACTACTGGGCCGAGTTTGAACAAATTTGGCGTACATTTTCAGAAAAACCATAACCCGAGGAGAAATCGAGAAATAAATTTTAACCTCAAATTTATAGATGCCACCCTCCATAATTAATTTTTTGAAAACGGTCACGACGATTTTGACTTAAAAATGTATAGCCTGTAGTCCATTTAAATACGAATCTAACGATATAATTCATTTTCCCGGGAAAAATCAAGTTTCCTAGATATTGATGAAAATAAATAAACGATGAAGTAAAATGAAATTGGGGTTTCAAATAAATAACTAAAATAAATGATGAAATAAAATGAAATTGGGATTTCACTACTTTTTTAAAGCTCAATCACATTTATTCCAATATAAAAAAATTATATTAATAAGAGTAAAATACTATTTTAGTTTTGATGTTCTCAACTAGGTAGCGTTAGTAGTGTTATTTATATTTTCTTTCTAATATGTACTTTGAATAAGAGGTTGATTTTTCAGCCTTGAGAGCGACAAATAACCAGATTTTTCTTTATTCACAAAACTCTGCCTATATACAAAAATTCAAGTTTCTAAGATTACAAAAAGTGCATTAGAATTATAATGGGTCAGTCAAAAAGTAAGTGACGAAAATAACAAAACTTTAGCCTCATATATATCTCATAAACATATTGATGCGAGCTTCTTACGTTCAACGAAATATGCATCTTGTCTGTCTGTGTGTAACGTTTACGTGTCCGACGATAGCTTGAGTAATAGTTGACCGATTTAGTTCAAATTTGGTATACATCTTCCTTTTACTTATACCCAGGCTGAGTTTGTTGGACAGCGTGATCCGTCCAAGAGTTCGCGTGCAATGCTCGCGTAAATGTGAGGTTCAAATTTAAAATTGGAATATCAGGATGGGAAAAACTGCTATCATCACCGATACGATTTTAGTAACATTTTTTAGTAAAACCAACAGTGACAACACTATAAATTAATAAAGACCGTTAAAACTATTAAAGCAGACCTAAACGTTTAAAATAGAGAAAATTACGTTTTTACCGACATCTTACGTTCTAATGTAACAATTTTAATTAAACTTCATATACATCTTGCACAGCCTAATTGAAACAGGTATGTAACATTTCAACCCGATTCATGAATAAGTTTTTGTGTAGCGATGTGATACATTATGAGTTGAAATGGAATGGCCGGGACGTGTAGGCGAGTTAAGGAATAGCAGAAAACCCCTTCTTCCCCACTACACGGCTCTCTATTACAAACATATTCTTTAAATATCAACTCATCATGGTAAACTATTTAATATTCATTGCATTACGCTCGCTTCAATGATAGAGCCACCCGATGCTTAGTTAAATACAGGTATTTTATTTTAAATTTAATAACTGTAGTTGATTCATAATTTATTTAACAGCCTAAAACATAAATCTGCAATGTTTCACCAGAGAAATCAACTTTTAACTACCATTCGACTTCAAGACAGAATTGGAGCAGAAAATTTAATGAAGTATAAAAAAAGCGAGAGAGTTTTATGTTAATTCAAATGAATTACTTGTCGATTAGATTTGTACGGTTCGAGCTTTTCAACTGCAGTGACCTGAAATATTTCCTTTTGTACACATAGTTCCAATATAAATGCTTTATCCTGTGCTTACAAAGCATCCTGAACCTTTCCCTTGGTCCTTTACTCACACTGTATTACCCCCAACCCTAAAATTCCACTCTAGAAACATTTTATACTTCACCACATTTTAATTAATCGTAGTATTAAATTCTCAATAGTTTCATTCCTTATAATTTTAGAGGAATCGCAGTTATTATTAGTTTTTCATTTCTTTATTGGTTATTTGTTTTTGTTTTTTTCTCTCTCTCTTCATTTTATTGGTTTATTTTGGTTTCTAATTATTTATTAGTTAATTATTTTCTCCCTCTCTTGCTATTATTGGTTTATTTTACTTTTTCTTCTTCATTATTGATTTATTGGAACAAAGTTCCTTATGGCACGTCCTGGAGCCCGGGAGAGAATCCGAAAAAAACTACCAAAATCACCGTCACAAAATCACCGTAACGCAAAATCCGTCACGAAATCTACAGATGACGATAACTTGAGTAAAAGCTCATCGAGTTAGATGAAATTTGGTACACATGTTCATTTTACCAATGCCCAGGCTGAGTTCGTCGGAAAACGTTATCCGCCCAAGCGTTCACGCGCAACGCTCGCGTAAACGTAAGCTTTAGAAGACGGGAAAAAGTGTTATTAAGGAAGCCTGTTACTTGACTTGTTTTGATTATTTTTGTTATATATGTCAAAAATGTCACTTTGTTTTGTAAATAAAAAAAATATAATTATATAAAATTTCACCCTGATACAAGCAGAAGCTGTAGAGTGGGGAAGAGATATATTTTATAATATTTTAAATTAATTGGCCGGGTAGGTAGAAAACAGTCCTATTTCAATCCAAACTCCTTTAACAAACATACTCTTTCACTGTAAACTCATTATGATGAACTTTTTTCTTATATTTAATATATATTTATAGTAAAACGCTTGCTTTAATTATACAAATAATGATTTTCATTTAATGTTGCCTCAACTCTGCCAGGTACAAACAGTTCGTTACTTTTAATTTTGTCTCTTTTCTAACTCCGCCATGTATAAGTAGTTAGCAATGTATACGTACTTAGCAGTGTGATTTTATAATTTATATTTAATGAAAAATGTAAGGAACTTGGTTCCTACCGGATGTCCCGCGACACCACACGTATTTTTTCTATCACTTAAGGTGATAAAAGGTAACGTAAGCCATGTTATCGTTGTGAAGAACAGAAATTTTTCATGGTTTCGATTTCAAAAATGCCAAGACAGAAATCCGTTTCAGACATCAGGGAACATTGTTGGTCCCGTGTCTGTCTGTCGGTCTGTCCGACATATCTCTAAACCGCTCCTTCGATTTGAATTTGAAATTTGATTATGAATTACAATCTTAAACTATTACGAACTCGCGTTGAATTTTGCTCTTATATCGGCCACATTTGTTTTCAATATGGCTGCCAGGTAACATTTATCTACCTGAAAAGATGATTAAAATGTTGACTTTTTTTCCGAACCAACATTGCGGGCATATTTGTTTTTCAAAATACCAGCAAACAATGGGACATTTTAAAGTAATTGTTTACATATTCCTTTCCTACTCTTCAAGACCTTCTAATTCATGCACAACATGTTATGCTGACTAAAAGCTTTTTGTTTAGACGTCCACCATATTGGCCATCTAAAAATAAGTAGAGTGAACATTTTCTAAAAACTGTGGAGAGTTGTCACAAATGTTGAAATGTACCTGTGTGCTTGCGATTAATTTTGACGTTAGTTACCATTAGACAAACAAACTCTTCAAAGTCCAAGTCTCACAAATAAAGAACTCACTACTCTCGTTCAAAAAATCCAAAACTTCAAATATATATATATATATATATATATATATATATATATATATATATATATATATATATATATATATATATATATATATATATATATATATTTGTATTGATCCTTTTTAATCTCAATTTTTGTATGCGGTTTATTATTTTTATACATTTTGCGAAGGTTACTTGTTGACTGAAGTACATTATTATTAACTCTTGTGAATGATAATATTTTGTAATTTTTTTTTTTTAGTTAATCTCCTTCTTTTTTTAGCAATGGGTCGTTAGTAAAGTGAAGTGATGGGGGGCCAGGGAAGTGGGTAGTTCAATATGAATTATTAATAAGGTATTAAATTAAGAGCGAGTCAAGGCGAAGTATCAAACAACTTTGTTTTAGACTTTGATAGATAAGTTATCTACAGCTTTATATATATATATATATATATATATATATATATATATATATATATATATATATATATATATATATTTATATACTATATATATATATAATATAGGTAAATTATTATTTTTAGTCGGCTGTATGCCAGACACTCTTATTTTCCTTAAGCTAAGTAGAGGAAAAAATAAAGATATGGCATTTTGGATTTTCAGAAAAACATCTGGGGCCAGGTTAAATATTTATTTTATGCAGCTACTTACAAAACATAGATTAATCATAGAAAAAGGTGTTCAAACATCGTCCTCACACTTTGGAAGAACTGAAGACCCGAATTAGAGAGGAAATCTCCGCGATTCCCGTCGATATATGCCAGAAGGTGGCTGAAAGCTTCAGGAATCGCCTCCATCAGTGCATCACTGCTCGAGGCCATCATCCTGCTGATGTGATCTTTAAAACTCGAATAAACAAATGGGGTGTACTACTGAACCAAATAAAACAAAATTTTTCTAAGTTGCGCCGGTTTTTTTTAATAGCCCTTTAAAACTGCACTGATTGTTTCACCACACCCTGTACATATATCTACAGCTGTAGATTCAAGCTCACCATCCTCAAAAAAAAACCACAGAAAACCCAGTGCCATCCCCCCAGGCAATGCCAGCTAAATTAGATATTTATATAAGTACATATTTATATAGGACTAGCTTTCACCCCGCGCTCCGCGCGGGGCTCCTGCTAGGTATTAGTGGCTGTGTTTCCTATAATCATGTAGGCCTAGCAATTAAATTAAATTCCTAAATAGTTTTGTTTCCAAAGCCTTCTAGGAATAAAACAGGACTATATTACACATCATTAATTCCATTATTAAGAATATTATACTCTCCAAATCATAGTTTGGATTCCATCTATATATTTTAAAAATAGCCAGTAGAAACTAAGTAATATAGTAATAACTAACAATGCTAATTAGACTGGGACTGCTTGGACTGCTTTAATTAGACTGGGAAGTCATTGACAAAACATCAACAATGATGGTGCATTATTTAATTACCAGCCTCTTCATTCAATACGGCAGTTGCACCAGCAAATATTTAATAACTCTAGTTCTAGAAACAATTAATAAAATAATAAATACTCGATTGAAAGAGCATTAGTGTGAGGTTTAAGCACTCCAATCAGAAATTAAATCGGTTATCAATTGCGGACGCCATAAGAGCTCAAAGTCAATTTTTTTTTACAAAAAATTAAATTTAGCTCTATTTAAGGTAGAACCGATAAAGGTACGACAAAAAGTCATAGGTCCAAAATTGTAGATCTTTTAAAATTAGTTACCGCTGGCGCAATCAGCTTGTCGATACAACTTATCGTTTAGCCACAATAAGCCTCTAAAAAAACTTTAAAGTGCTGCCGCGATCTTTAATTTTTTAGGGGGGGGGGATATATTTTTTTAACTTTTCGGATTTTTTCAATGGGCTTAGGCCAATTTCCGACCAAACGCAAAAAACCGTAAGTCTCTAGGTGGTCTAGAAGTATATAATAATAGTAGTAAAGTAATAATATTATAGCGAGTCTGTGGGGTTTGTTTACGACGAGTCAACTTATTTTTTACTTTCTCATATAAAGAGAAAGTATTGTGATGGCGCGATAATTCGATTTTGAGATTTTGATGGATTTACACGTTTTGAGGTCCCCTGAGTCCAAAAAAGTGGTTTTTAAAAAATGTCTGTCTGTCGTCTGTCTGTCGTCTGTGCAGACGCCTGGAGCCTAAACTACTGGGCAGATTTTGACGAAATTTGGCATACATGTTCACAAAAATCATACCCCGAGGCGAAATCGAGAAATGAATTTTAGCTCCAAATTTGGGGGCGCTACCCCCCAAAAACTCTGAAAAAACGTGAAAAAAAATTATTTCTCGAAAACGGTTCCGACGATTTTGATTAAAAAAATTAAAATGTAGTCCATTTGAATACGAATCCAACGATATAAGCCGTTTTCCCGGGAAAAATCTAGTTCCTGAGAAAAAAGCTTAAAACGCGGACGGAGAGAGCCCGGGTTCGATTCCCCGCCCAGGAAAAATTATTTTTATGATAAATTTTGATGAAATGTTAAATAATATTTAAATGTACATTTGAAAACTGATAAATGAAAACACTGGGCTAAGTAATTATAAACTCATATATGAGAAAGTTTGTCTGAGTTGTCTCGGACCGATTTTTTAGGTTATGTTTTGTATACTTTTTTTATAAAATTGTTAATAACTTTGGTTCTACTCAATATTTTTAGATGAAACCAAGCCTACAAATTGCGCAACATGTTTGCGCTCACCCCTGAAAAAAAATTAATCGATTTCATTTAGCCAGTTTTGCGCATATAAAGTCTGACTGGGGCGACAGACACACATACATACCCACATACATACACGAAAAAAGTTAAGACGGGATTTGGTTTTTGGAATGTATAAAATGAAAAAGTATCCAAAACATTTTCAATTCTGACCAATGTACAGACAAAACTTTAATTTTATATATATAGATATATTTATAAAATAAATTCTATAATTCTGCTCCAGATACATTTTATGTATGTGGAAAATCTATCCTTGTTTAAGTTGACTTGTGTCGATTTTCGATTTGACAAGCACATTTATTATTTGAAAAACGTAAAAACTAGTTAAAAACAGGTTGTTGTCTGAGTGTACAAAAGCTGTCTTTCCTGCAGTTTTCTCTCCATTCCCTCCCACGCAGCAGTTTTCTTTCCATTCCCTCCCTCACGAATTTTCATTATTTACGAAACTTCAATCCTATTCTACAAATGATAAAATAACGCTGCTTTTTCCAGTGAGAAATAATGTTTTCCAGTACATTTATTAGCCAACTAATATTATTTTATTGTTGAGTTAAAAGTGGAAACATGTTGAAATTTTCAGCGGAAAAACGAGTTGAGAGAGTAGGATGCGATGTGGTTTTGGGGAGTACTATGTTATTTCGGATATTTACGACTCTGTATGGAAGGACATGTTCACTGTTCACCCCCAGCTAGCTAACACTCACCCTACACTGAGTTCTGTATCATCCAATATTTAAACATTTCACATTTTATAACGTTATTATAGCATATTACACAAACCAAACGTTCTTTTATATAATACATATATATGTACTTATATTTATATATCATTAAGTACATTGCTTTTCAATATTATTGCTTCCGAGCTTACCGAAGGTAACGGAAGCATTGTGTTCACTTTTGAGAACGAAAAACTTTTATGCCTCCGATTTTAAAAATTCCAAGACAGAAATCCGTTTCAGGCATCAGGGAACATTATTGGTCTCGTGTCTGTCTGTCTGTCTGTCTGTCTGTCGGTCTGTGTGTCCGCGAATTATGAAACGTGCGACGATAACTTGAGTAAATGTCAACCTATTTTGATGAAATTTGGTAGACATGTTCATTTTACAAATGCCCAGGACGAGTTCGTTGAACAACGTTATCCGTCCAAGCGTTCACGAGCAACGCTCGCATAAACGTGAACTTCAAATTTAAAATTGGAATTTTAGGTCGGGAAAAAAAATCTAACTTCATCTATTCAATGAGACAAACATTTTTTTCAAAGTACAATTTTTTAGTAAAACCAACAGCGACACCTGTAAAGATCGCTAAAACTATTCATAGTTTTTACACGATAAACAATATAATATAACAATAAAGTAATATAACAATAATTTTAATGTTAATATAACAATAAAGTACATGATAGGATGCGAGAAAGCTATGTGCCACACTAATTGGCAGTCTATTTTTTTACTTTCTCATCTACGTATTTATTATAAATAGATAGAAAGAATGATAACGCTAAAATTAAGTTTATAACTTTTTGATACTTTTACTATAAATTGAAAAAAGAATCATCGACAAGAAAATAGAAAATCTGAAATACAATTGAAATGATCACCTTTTTTACTCGAATAAATGTGTCGAAAATTAACTGGTATATTCCTGCAGAGCAAGGTAAAATTGATATAACTAGGCATCGCGTGGCTCTATCATTGAAGCGAGCGTATTGCAATAAAATACTGTATATTGAAATTTGTTAATCATGATAAATGTCATAGTTGAAGATAAGTGGAAGAGGGTAGTGAGGGGTAGAGTGGGGGTACTCGGTACAAGGTTTTACTTCATAAACAAACCTACACACAACACGACTATAAGAATCTTAACCACCCGTAATAGCTTTTAAACTAATATTATAAATGTATCACTTCATTACTCAAATACTACTGCTTGTATCAAGTTGAAATTTTACATACTTGTTTCAATTGTACTTTAGACGATGTACATGAAGTTTTATTAAAATCGTTACGTTAGAACGTAAGATATTGGTAAAAATAAAAAGGTTGTTTTCTCTATTTTAAACGTTTAGGCCCGCTTTAATAGTTTTAGCTATCTCTATTAATTCATAGCAGTGTCGGTGTTCGTTTTACTAAAAAATATTATTTATAAAAGTTGTTCGTCTTATCGAATAGGTGATGATAGAATCTTTCCCCGTCATTAAATTCCAATTTTAAATTTGAAGCTCACGTTTTCGCAAGCATTGCGCGCGAACTCTTGGACGGATCTCGCTGTCCAACGAACTTAGCCTGAGTATTAGTAAGAGGATCATGTATACCAAATTTCAGCTAAATCGGTCTACTTTTACTTAAGTTATCGTCACACGCGTAAACGTTACACACAGACAGACATACAAGATGCATATTTCGTTGAATGTAAGAAGCTCGCTTACGCTCGCTTCAATTATATAAAAGGTATACATTTAAAAACATTCGAGACATATTTTTATTTTGGTGTTTAAATAAAAAGTTATCTTTCTTTTCTATCAAGTAATAAAAAAATATTAAAAATTGGGTAAATTTAATCACAATGAACTTACTGTAATTTATAAGGCAATAAAACGGTATAATATATTTGGTTAACAAGTTAATACAAGATTATAAATAAAGTGGGAACTATTGTGTTTCCCTGTTGAATGTATTTCACTTGCTTAGTGCAAAGCTCCGGATGTAATAAGTCTTTTAAGTTTTAATTTATCTGAGTGTATCGGTGGCACAATGTAAGCTAGATAGCGCTGTAAGTAAAGCCCTCAGATGCAGTGTAGCACAACTAGCCATAGTTTAATGCACTTTATTCCTCTTTTTTCAGTTCATTTTATAGCATGTATTCAAGTCTTGCGTTCTCTCGAATACAATATATCTTGGTACAACTATCTATTTGCGAATATATCTATTTCCTTCCTTGTTTGTTTTTCTAACTCTTTGAAATATATATCTCTTTAGATAAATCTTTATTTCTATTCCTTTTTCTAAATAACAAAATGGAAAAGGATAATATGGCGTTGTGGTATCTAGGCAAATGCTCAACTATTCTGTTGTTCGAAATAGTTTAATCTATAAAAACTGAAAGTATAATATGATGCTATAATCTTCTAACCTAGATATACTCTTCACAAGATTACGAGCTGCTTTCAGAAATCAAAATATGTACATAAATAAATAAATTTAAAAATCTATCCAATATTACTGTATCTTAACATTAATCAATATTCATAGTCATATTATAGATACTATCTTTGTCTTATGTTTACTATTTTTCTAGCTGTTTTATAGTTAAATTTATATAAAGGGTGTCCCAGCTAATATGGAACAGCGAAATATCTCCGGATCCAAGATAGATAGAAAGATGCAGTTTTCAGGATTGCTGAACAGTGTCTTTGAAAAAGTGTGTGCAGTTACATAATTAAAAAAAGTAAATAGGAAGCCAAATTTTTAAGACTAGATTTGAATTTCATGGCTAAAAATAAGAATTTTTTATTCTTGCCGTCTAGAGTGCCCTGAACTTGCTTAAAACTTTAAGTCCATTTTAAAGCTAAGGTAATGGATTTAGGAAAAAAATTCAAGATACAAAAAGTTCATTTTTTTTTTTGGCGTAAAATCCAAATCCATTCTTAAAAACATGCATTATTTGCAATTTTTTCACTTTTGAGCCCTGCGAAAACATTTACAGATTAGGTATGTATTTTAGACTACATATGGATTCTATGACTAAAAATAAGAACTTTTTGCATCTTGAATTTTTTTCCTAAATCCATTTTTTTAGCTGTAAATTTGACTAAAAGCCAATTTTAGCAGGTTCAGTGTTCTCCAGACGGCAAACTAATGCTAAGAGTAAAAAATTCTTATTTTTAGCCATAGAATCCAAATCTAATGGCTTTCTATTAACTTTTTTTTAATTATGTAAACCACAAAATGTTGCTGAACATTTACTATGTTCAACACTAGAAGCGCATTTATAGATATTATCAAACCCTAGAAACCCCATCTTTCAATATATCATGGTTCCGGAGATATTTCGCTCTTCCATATTAGCTGGGACACCCTGTGTATATATATATATATATATATATATATATATATATATATATATATATATATATATATATATATATATATGTATGTATATATTATTAGGCCTAATCTATGTTTTACATATCAAAAGCCCATCGTAGGAGGAAGCAGAGATATGAGGGTGAAAATACCAGAGTGAATAGGTTCATGTAAAGATACACACTGCGTGCTTACTGCAACTCGGTCTTGCGCACTGCCATGCGCTCAGATAAAGAGAAAGTACTGTCATGGCGCCAAAATTCTATTGTGAGATGTTGATGAATTTACTCGTTTTCAAAGTCTAAAAAAGTGTTACTTAAAAATGTCTGTTAGTAGTCTGTAGTCCATCTTCAGATTAGAAGTGTGCAATAAACTATAAGGCTGATTTCGAGAAATTTTTCATTCACCAAAAAAATCATACCCCTAGGCGAAATCAAGAAATTAATTTATCTCTTAACTTGGGAGCGCTTCCCCTCCCATCTTCAAAAAAAACTATAAATAAACATTCAAATAAATTGTTTCTCATAAACAATTCTGATGATTTTGATGGGAAATTATAAATTTTAAATAAATTTCTATTAATATGAGTCGTTTTCCCGGAAAACATCTAGTTTCTGAGATATTGATGAAAATAAAACTGATTTTGTCGAAAATCGAAAACAAAAAGTAATAAACAGGTCAAGTGTGTGGAGAGTCCGTAGTCAAGTGTGTGCTAGTCAGCACACAGCGAGGGTCCGTAGGCAACCCTGTATAGTTTAAGCAGTACCCTATTGATGGTGTTTTTTAAAATGCTAAAAAGCTTACTTTGAACTATCCTATGGGTCTGATGTTCTCAAAACACATAAACAAACTTCTGATAAAGTATTTTTTTGCCACTGAACCGGACTACAACCATATAAATACACCGAAAAGACCGTAGTTATAGAAAAAAGTATTTTGTCAATAAAAAATAAAATAATATTTTTTGCGAAATTTCCAAAAAGTGGTATCCTTACTATTGGTCGAAGAATGTTCAGGTTTTTTTTTAGATTTTTTGCACTTCACATAAGCGAGATAAAGGGGGGGGGGATACGTTTCACACCCACTTCAAACTTGCCTACTCTCGCTCTATCAAAGTTAAAACCAAAGAATTATATATTTTTGAAATCAGCTCGACATACCCTTACATATGATATCCCAATATGTTAAAAAATAATTCGGTTAAATAAGTTATTATGGTATTTAAATACGGTATCAATGTCAAAATGAGAAAGGTATGTACTTTCTTTAAATTTACATTAAATACAAAAATAAAAATATTTTCGTTATGTTCCTTTTGCATTTGCTCTGAAAATCAATCAATGTTTGAGAAATAGTTGAAAGTAAGTTATGTTTAAAATAGCAAACAGAGTTTTGAGGCAAGAAAACGACCAAGGTTCAACAAACTGATAACAAGCCTTACTAAACTAAGTTTAAGTATCAAGTTTTTAAACTTAACTTTACTTCCTGGTTACAAAGTCAGTGGCAAAGCACTATCTCCTTACTTCAACCTCCATCACTCTTAAAACTATCACATATTTCAACTCACCAGAACTCTAGTTCTCTCTTTTATTTTTGTTTTATTTTCTGGTTTAAGATTATGTATACATTATTGCCAGCCTCGTCTTCGCCTCGGCGGGCAATGACTTACACGAGGCCGAAATGTTTCCTTTACTGCCTTGTCGCATACAATATTTCATCTACAGAGGACAGAAAAATGAAGCTCCTAAAGTTCACCTTATTCAATTTATTAACTATGTATATTAATAAGATAATAACTATTAAATTAAAAATATTGTTAATTTAAAATAAGAAATCGAATAAGAAGCTTTGGAATATTACATTTGTTTGCAATTATAAATTAAATTTATGATCTTTTTATTATAAAATATATTGAGCAAATCACTTCTGATGCTAAATTTAAAACAATAATGCAAATTATAAAAATTCCATGACAGAAATCCATTTCAGACATCAGAGAATATTTTTGGTTCTGTGTCTGTCTGTCGGTCTATCGCTCAATTTTTGTGAATCAACATACCAACAGGATTTTTTGAAGCAACAGGATAACGTTATTATCATACCTCCTGGCCGGCGCGACGTGCTGGGCGTCCCTTCTACATCAGAGAGTTGTCTAACCTATCACCTATTGTCCGTTATGTTAATGCTTGTAATTTCCTTCCTGACTGTCCCAATATCCTTTCCCTAAACTCCCTCAAATCTGTTAAACCATTTATCTCTTAATTTGGTAGAAGTTTGTTAGCTCAGGAGTTTTAAATCTAGTCCTTGCATTGTTTGTTGTTTTTAGCACTTTTTCATTGTTAATTATTATTACCACTATATTTATTCATTGATTTGTGTTATTTATTGTACATTTTTTGATATTTGTTAATTAGTTTATCTATTTATTACATACATATAATGTACTTTATATTCTATTATTGTATTGGTAGAGTGTCTCTCAAGTGGTGTGCACACACTGTAGAGGACTCGCATTAAAAAGTCCAGTCATGCACCATGACTTATTGAGCGAATTTTCAAAGAAATGTGCGTATTAGTGGCTTATGATAATATAGGAAAATTTTGGTTTAGAATTTGCATGAGTGAAAAAACAATTGGTACCCTGGGGTACGGGGTACAAAAGTCAAAATAGTATTTACCCTTTAAGATGCATGTCGTTAGAAAGCTCTTTAAGAGAACTGTAATTGTTGTTATGTACACTTTTATCATATTTTCATATAAAAGGAGGGTAAAATGGGAAAAACACCTTTTTATGCTATTTTTGACCCTAAATCGTAACAATTTGACCCCTAAATGAAATTCAATGAAAATTCTGGCCAACGAACTCATCCTTTCTTTTGATATTATCGACATTTTAAAATTTGTTTGAAATTTTTAAGTGCATCCTAAGAGGAGATATCGTCAGGAGTGACACATATATACATACATACATAAAAAAAAGTGTTAAATTTTAGGAATCGATTCAGAATGGTCTAAAACGGATTTCCATGGAAAAAATGTTCAAAAATTCGCATTACAAAAATTTTGAAGCCATTGCAATAGCGTAATTTTCTTTGAAAATTCGCTAAAAGATAAAACAGTCTAACTGAAGTTTGTGTAACGTAAGTTCTCGACAACATTTTACGCATTTTTTGGGGTATATAGTTAAACATTTTCTTTTTTATACATTCTTATAGTACCTTTGATTAATTGATCATGAGATCATATGCAGCATCAATTAGCTGATTTCCAAATGTAAAGAAATCTCGTACCATCATATCTTTGCAGATATTTATGAGGACCTACTATAGCATCACACTCAGTGTCGTAATCGTAGCAAGATTCCTCCGCATGACACCCCCTCCCCCCCCCCCCCCCCCTCCCAGGATGGGCTTGTCTAGCCCACCCAATTAAATAGATCACGCGCCACCACTGTTAATTAGTAATCCAAAATTCAAATTGATGTTAGTTTGAACCTTGATAAATTAGTAATTCAAATATTTATTCAAGTACAAGTGATCACATAGCAAGTTAAAACTTGAGGGATGTTATATAAAATAATGTCAGAGCTCCTAGCGGACTAAATGGTAATCAAAATGAATTAATGTTTTATAACTTCACACATTTAGATCCATCTACTATATCAAATAGAAAAATGTATACTGGTTTTCTTCACTTCAGGAAAACAATGCACTTCTTTAGTTTGTTACTCCCCTTTATAAAAAAAACAGAGGGGAGTAACAACCTAAAGAAGGTCTACGAAATGTTATTATTTAGAGTGTTACTCCCCTATAAAAACAGAAGTGCTCCTTTGTCCCAAAGTACATTGGACTAAACATCCCTTTTTCTTAGTAAATACTTAGTCAGTCATTTATGTTACAAGTAAACATAGGGGAGTAACAATCTAAAGAAGTACCGTATCCAATGCCCAAAAACATCCATGGTTTGAACTTTGTTTTCCTAGAGAATGAATTAAAAACTTATGTCTGTTATGTAATATAAACTTACGTTAGAAAAATCATTATAATAAAACACAACTAATGGAGAACTTTTATAATATATTAAATAAAAGTGACTAACCCAGAGCAATGCTTTGAATTTAGTAGAATAAGGGCGAAGTTAAGTAGAATCAATGGAAAAAGTTGATTAGCCGGTGAAACAAGTAAAGGTGAAGAATGGATCAGATATAAATTAACGTCTGGAGAGGTAAGATGGATGGAGCCGTGAAAGAGAACAAAGCTTGGAAATATCTCAACAGCCATTATAAAACTATCATGGTGATTAAAACCGAAACCATGAGAAATGGTAATGGAGAAAGATTTGAGAGAAATAATACTAAGAGAAGGCAGAAATAAACGTGGGGTTGTGACGAATAGATAACAATGCACTACCTCAGCTCCCTTGATTTACGACTTGGTCATCACTTACAAGCAAAGGAAGAACCTTGCCCCAGTATTAATTGGTGGAAAGTCTTAGAGAAGTCAGCAGTGGCGAACCATTGTTTGGTTTCTTCTCCTCGGGTAAGATAACAATAGACTTGTTCACATAAAGAACAGTCACGGAAATCTCACCGCGACCCTACTAAATAATTCCTAGCCGTCTTTTCTCTCGAAAATATACAAGGGAAAAAATAATACTGAGCTGGGTAAAAGGGGGGTAAAAATGAAAAAAAGAAGGATTATAAACAAACCACACTTAAACAAACCTTTAGTAACACACTAACACTCACATATTTAAGGAGAGTTTCATTTTAAAAACAACCCCCTGTGTCTTACTGAAGGGTGAAAAACCCTTCTGGGAATTCTCCAATATTTCGAGTAGGAAATTAATGCGACCTCTGACCCTGTGCAAAACACCTGGTGTCCTTCCTTTCAAAACACCGCAAATATTAAACCCTTTATAAGGGTTTAATAAGAACAGCTGACTTATTAATAACTATTTAGCAAGGTTTAACAGCTGGTCCACTTTAACACTTGATATATTTAACCACAAACCCTACATTAATCATAACAAAAGCACTAAAAGCAAATAGTTTATCTCATCGTTCCAAGCTTTATTATTTAATATAATATGCTTTTTAATTTTACTATTATAAATACTTAATGATTGCGGAAGAAATAGATTAGCATTAATAAATGAAAGAGGCAGTGGCGTAGCTAGGACATTGGGGGCCCCCCGCCAAAATAAAATTGACGAGCATGAAAGAATTTGGCTTCAGAACTGAGTGGATCCCTTGACAATGTTATAAAAGTATAATATTACAAGCGTAAAATTTTATTATCCTCTAAGGGGCCCCCTTCGACATTAGTTAGGGGGCCCCCCTGGCACCGTCCCCCCCCCCCCGCAATGCGGGCCCCCTGATCTTGAAACAGATTTCTGTCTGAGAATTTTTGAAATCGGAGACAAAATATTTTCATTTTTCAGAACGATCACATAGCTTCCGTCACCTTTGGTAAGCTCGGAAGCAATATTATGAAATTTAAGTTCATAATATTTCTATGATCTATGCCCGATTTCGTAAAATTAAATTCGTCCATTGCTGAATCATGATATCTATCGGAATTTACTATATTTGCTTTGTTATACAATTTATTCCGATGTTTACTACATCGAAAAAAAAATACCTTGATCTTTAATCTACCTTGTTATAAATATCATATAAAGTTTAATCTTATCTTAGCTCCTATTGTTGCTGCTTTGTTTTATTTTGGTTTTTACCTTGATCTTAATTTCATTCCTAATCGATCTGCTTCCGAGCTTACTAAAGTTAAAGGAAGCTATGTGATAATGAACGAAAAATGTTTAGGCCTCCGATTTATAAAATTCCATGACAGAAATCCGTTTCAGACATCATGGAACATGTTTTGTTCCGTGTCGGTCTGTCGTTCAATTTTTTCGAACCAACATATCTTAAAACTATTTGTCCGATTTTAATGAAGTCTTTTGGTAGGTCAAAATTAGCCCATTGCTGGTCCCATATTAGTTTTAGGCCCGTTTTCGCCCCGAAGGTTTCTCTTTTACATGCGCACACATTTATACATACATTTAATTATACCTACATTTTCAAAAGTACTCATCTGACTATTACCCCAGATAAATTACAACTGTCTACGCTCAAATTGATACTTTAATTCATGAAAAAATAATAACAGTTTTGACAGGTGTATATAACAGGTGAGAAATTAAATAATTTAAACAGTACTATAAATATTTTAAAAACATAACATCATTAATGTATTCGATATAGGTCACGAGGAAGCTATGTGCCACACTTATTGGCAGACTATTTTTAAATATTGACAATACTTCGGTCTTAATCTTTAATACGCCACAAGATATTCTTATTCTTATCTTTTAAGATTATAAAATATTTCAAATATAGGATTTGATATATAGAAGTATATTTAAAGAAAATTGATAGTTGAAACGTTTTACTCTGTCATAAAGGAAAGTGCTTTTCAAATTTCCTTCTATTTTTATCATGAAATGGAAATTTTCATATCTTTTGAAATTGGCAAGGAAAAATGCATATTTTACCTCGTCTCCTATCAATCGTTAGCAAACCATCAATCATATTTTTTTATCTTTCCTCTAAATTACTCAAAAATGGAGAAGACTTACCTGCATTAAAAATCCTATGATATATATATATATATATATATATATATATATATATATATATATATATATATATATATATATATATATATATATATATATATATATATATAATATATATATATATATATATATATATATATATATATATATATATATATATATATATATATAACGAACTTAGGTCAAACATTAGTAAACGAAATGTGTATTTTAATAAAATCGCTTAGTTTTAGCGAATTTTTCGAAGAACATTAAGCTATTGGCAATGTTTCAAAAATTTTGTAATCCGAATTTTTGAAAATTTTCTCCATGAAAATACGTTTTAGACCATTCTGATTTTTTTTTTAATGTCTTTATGTATATATGTGTGTCACTCCAGACGATATCTTCCCTTAGGATGCACTTAAAAATGTTAAACAAATTTTAAAATGTCAATAATATCAAAAGAAAGGATGAGTTCGATGGCCAGAATTTTTGGAGTTCATTTAGGGGTCAATTTTGACAATTTAGGGTCAAAAATAGCATAAAAACGTGTATTTTCCATTGTACCCCCCTCATATATGAAAATATGATAAAAGTCCCATATCAACAATTACTGTACTCTTAAAGAGCTTTCCAATGACATGCATCTTGAAGGGTAAATACTATTTTGACTTTTGTACCCCGTACCCCTGTGTACCAAATTGTTTTTTGTTTTTTTTTCACCCTTCCAAATTCTAAACCAAAATTTTCCTAAATTATCATAAGCCAATAATACGCAGATTTCTTTGAAAATTCGCTCATTAAGTCATGGTGCATGACTGTTTTTTTTTTTTTTTTACTCATGTTATCTTAGTAAACGTTACTGACAGACAGACAGGACGTATATTTTGTTGAATGTAAGAAGATCGCGTACGTTCGCTTTAATAAACCGAATTTTGAGAAAGGGATTTTTAATCGGCCATTTATATTTGAGATGACGGCAATATACATACTTGAAACGTAAAAGAAATTGTATTTGACGGGATAAATTCTAAACAAATATTGGATTTCTGCCAAGAAGTGACAATAATTAGAGATATAATTTTTAATGTTACTTAATGAATCTAAATCAAATTATAATTATTATTAACTACGGGAAAGATAGTGAAAAATACACTCCCGCGCCGGGATTTGAACCACGGGTCTCCTGTATGGCATCCTGGTAAGAGCATCTGTACTGGAAATACAGGAGACCCGTGGTTCAAGTCCCGGAACTGGAGTGTATTTTTCACTGTCTGTTTCCCGTAGTTAATTGAACGAGCGTAGTGAGTTCTTCATTTCAGAGACTTGGGATTTGAAAAGTTTGTGTGTTTGTGTGTTTGTGTGTTTTTTTGTTTGTCCAACGATAACTGGCGTAAAAATTGATCAATTTCAACGAAATTTGGCACATAGATGCATCTCAGCATTTGTGAGAACTGTATAGTTTTTGGAAATTCCACACTAAACATTTCCAAGATGGCGGCCAATATGGCAGACGACTAAAAAAAATAGTTTTTGCCAGCATAATGCGTTATACATCGCTTTGAAGGTCTTTAAGAGAAGGAAAAGAATATGTAACTAATCAAATTTTACACTTCATATTTTCAAGATGGCGGCCAAAATGGCGGACGACTAAAATAAAAAGTTTCAGTCAGAATAATGTGTTATACATCGTTTTAAAGGTCTTTAAGAGAAGGAAAAGAATGTGTAACTAATAAAATTTCACACTTCATATTTTCAAGATGGCGGACGACTAAAATAAAAAGTTTCAGTCAGAATAATGTGTTATACATCGTTTTAAAGGTCTTTAAGAGAAGGAAAAGAATGTGTAACTAATAAAATTTCACACTTCATATTTTCAAGATGGCGGCCAATATGGTGGATGACTAAACAAAAAGTTTTTAGTCAGTATGACATGTTATACATCAATTTAAAGGTCTTGAAGTATAGGAAAGGAATATCTTAGTATTAAAAATTTCACACAGAATATTTTCAATGTGACGGACTATTAAAAAATATTAATCTGCATTGCATGTTATAAGTAAAAGTAAAGGTCAATAAAAGTAGGAAAAGAGTTCAAATACTGTATATATAGGCGAGCGTAGCGAGAGCCTCAATAACTTTATTTAATAAATATTTACTTCAAATTCTGAATCAAACAGGCGAGCGTAGCGAGCCATCTTTAATTTGATTAAATAATTACTATATTTACTGTATAAACAGGCGAGCGTAGCGAGCCTACAATAACTTATATTTAATAAATATTTATTATTAAATAAATATTTACTACAAATTCTGGATCAAACAGGCGAGCGTAGCGAGCCTACAATAACTTATATTTAATAAATATTTACTACAAATTCTGAATCAAACAGGCGAGCGTAGCGAGCCTTCTTTAATTTGATTAAATAATTACTATATTTACTGTATAAACAGGCGAGCGCAGCGAGCCTACAATAACTTATATTTAATAAATATTTACTTCAAATTCTGAATCAAACAGGCGAGCGTAGCGAGCCTACAATAACTTATATTTAATAAATATTTATTATTAAATAAATATTTACTACAAATTCTGGATCAAACAGGCGAGCGTAGCGAGCCTACAATAACTTATATTTAATAAATATTTATTATTAAATAAATATTCACTACAAATTCCGAAACAAACAGGCGAGCGTAGCGAGCCTTTTTTAATTTGATTAATTAATTACTATATTTACTGTATAAACAGGCGAGCGTAGCGAGCCTACAATAACTTATATTTAATAAATATTTACTTCAAATTCTGAATCAACAGGCGAACGCAGCGAGCCTGCAATAACTTTAATTAATAAATATTTACTACAAATTCTGAATAAAGAGGCGAGCGTAGCGAGCCTGCGTTAATATTATTAAATCAAGATACTGGACAAAATAATTTTAATGCTCGTTTCACGTTGAATAAGAATGTCAGGTTTTACTGAAATATTATTCTGATATTATTATTGAGAGCATAGTATGGCTGATATAAAAGCACCATTCTACGCGAGTTCTTTATGCACCGCATCACTAGTAATAATTATAATTTGATTTAAATTAAAGTTTAAACTTTCCGTAGTATGAAAACTACCAAAAACTTAAAAATAATGAATCTATAGAAACCAATAAAACCATAGATTAGTATCTGCTTTTTAGGGTTAGCTGAGTAGTAACTCCTTCTCAGGGTCAGCTAAGTAGTATCTGCTACTCAGGGTCAGCTGAGTAGTAACTCCTTCTCAGGGTCAGCTAAGTAGTATCTGCTATTAAGGGCCAGCTAAGTAGTATCTGCTATTCAGGGTCAGCTGAGTAGTATCTGCTACTCAGGGTCAGCTAAGTAGTATCTGCTACTCAGGGTCAGCTAAGTACATAGTATCTGCTACTCAGTGTCAGCTGAGTAGTATCTGCTACTCAGGGTCAGCCAAGTAGTATCTGCTACTCAGGGTCAGCCAAGTAGTATCTGCTACTCAGGGTCAGCTGAGTAGTATCTGCTACTCAGGATTAGCTAAGTAGTATCTAATACTCAGCTGACCCTGAGTAGCAGATACCACTCGGCTGACCCCGACAGATAGGCTAGAAATGATTTATTCTGAAAGAAAACTAAATTTTAAATTGAAAAGCACTTATAATAATGTTTACTAAATGTGAATAATTGTGTTTACATAGATTTAAACATACTAATATAAGGTGTAACGATTTACATGTTATGTTAAGTTTAGGGAAATGTATATTTTATTCTGTAAAGATAAGTGATACTTTGTAAATTTAAGAGATTAGACAGGTTGATGTTGAGTGACTGAATACTTAGTAAAGTAACATGTTGGATCTTAGCAACATAGAATGAATAATAAAACTTAGCTGTTACTCACATCCTACGTAACATGCATATTACAACATGATGCCTGGCAAGACTAACATGCTACCTGACACAAGAACCCAGTAAAATTCTCAGCTTTTCAACATGTAAATATAATTTTCAACTTCCCAAGAGAATTTTGCATAAACCATTTCTAATTTATCAAGTCACAAAGTGAAACAAATCTGGCTCTTTGCTCTCAAGTATGTAGACAGATCTAAGTTACATTTTAGGTAAATCAAAAATAAGTATCAGGGAATCGAGATAAAGCAACTGGGGCCACAAGTATAATAGCCTTGGGAATTTGGGAATAATAATAGTGCACAAATAATATACCTTTATTTACAGCTATATCTTCAAAAGTACTAATCTGATTTTTATAAAATTTGTATGGTTTGTCGATAATAGCCAGCAAATAGCCCTACCCTAATTTCAACAATCTGACTAAAGTAAGTCTTTTCATCCCTAAAGTCAAAAAGTAGGGAGAAAAAGTAAAGTAGGGCGAAAAAGTAAAGATTGCAACTTAATTATTTTATAAATAGTAGAAAATGAATGGCTAATGTAATGAAGTTGTTAAAATCAGGTTGGCGACACTGCTTTTTCGACCATGTTTATCTCTGTTTATAACCGGCATCTAAATAACCTTCTATTTGAGTTTAATTCCAATTCTTATTTGTTTTTAATATTGAATCTCTTATATCTGCTATTAAAAGTGCTAATAATTATTGTTATTTATTAAAATAATAAATAAAAACTGTGCAATGGACGAAAATGTGTATTTTCTCCCTATTGGAGATAAAATATTTTATGTACCTCGTGAGTAAAGTGCCATTATTCTCCTCGCGATAATTATCTAGCCAATTAGCCATTTAGCGTTATTCCCTCGGCTTCGCCTCAAGAACCCACTTTTTCGCTCAGGGAATAATGGCCTACTTTAGTCCATAGGTGCATAAATAGCTATTATTCATGCAAAAAAATCAAAACAATCCTGAAAGATTTATAAAACGGGGAAAACCGTTACCTTCGGTAAGCTTGGAAGCAATAATATAAATGTATTGAAATACAATGTGAATGATACATAAAAGCGATGTTTTAATGAATAAATAAAATGTGGGAAAAGGCGATTTTGTTGATATGGTCAATGAATTTCTATATTTTATAGAGATAAAGATTTATTTCTTGTATTGTCTTCTTTAATATACTATATTACATTCATTGTTCTAAATTTAGTACGACAAACAAGCTAATTAGTTTCTTTTGTAATCGGAAAAAGGAAATATGAGTCATTATTGGGAGAGAAAAGGTTCATACGAGGGAAGATAAGGTACAATGGTTTCGTGGTTTTATCAGCTCCATTACCGTCAAGTGGAAACGAGAAAACCACCGTTATATCAAATGGAAAACAATTCGTATTTTGAATAATAAATTTTCCCCCGAGGGAAATATCGCTGTACATAACCGCTGGCTCCAGTAGCCAAGTTCAAACAAGGCATTTTCTTCCATCGTTATTGTCTAAATAACGTTCAACATAATAACGAAAACGGAACGTTTTAAAAGCGGAGCTATTAAACAGAAAAAGCTTATCGATCGTAATCTACACGTGCTGGACAACCTGACCCCCCCCCCCCCCCCCCTTTGGACATTCCATCGTCAAATTTACATTTTCATCGGATTACACCCCCCCCCCCCAAATCATATCGTTTACGACGCTACAAATTTTATTCATGGTTATTTTCTCTTAGATTTATTTATTCAAATTTAAACTGCTCTAAATGTTTAAAGCCAGAAGCTGGCACAAGACTTTAATTATGAACTCCACTAATGCTCCATATCCTGTCTCTCTATCGTAGTTTAAACTTTGTAATTAAACCTAACCTCTCTATCCTAGCTTAACTTTTATAATATAACCCATCCTTTCTGAACTAACTTAGTTTAAACTTTGTAATTAAACCTAACCTCTCTATCCTAGCTTAACTTTTATAATATAACCCATCCTTTCTGAACTAACTTAGTTTAAACTTTGTAATCAAGCTCTCTCTATCATAGCTTAACCTTTATAACATAACCTAACCTTTCGATACAAATTTTGTTTAACCTCAAACCTAACCTCTCTATCCTAGCTTAACCTTCTTTATAACATAACCCAACCTTCTAAACAAACTTAGTTTAAACTTTGTAATCAAACCTGACCTCTCTATTTTAGCTTAACCTATATAACATATCAAACCCTTTCTGAAGTAACCAAGTTTTACTTTTCTAACCTAACCTAATCTCTCTATCCTAGCATAACCTTTTTTAAACAATCTAAACATTATAACCAATCTTGAGTTGTTTAAACCTTAAGTAAACTTTGAAACCTTTTCTCTATATCTCTTGTATAAACGATATATAACTAGATATCATTTTGAAATAATAAAAGTTTAATGGTTTGGCACATTTTAAAGCCATTTCTAAGTGAAAAATTTGTTTAATTCTTGAAATTGTAGAAAAAGTGTTGTTAAAATAATAACAATAATAATACTTATAATAATTTCTCTACGCTTTACCGGACAAAAAAATAAAAAAATAAATACATTTCACGGAAAAACATTGAATCATGGATATTGTTTTTGAGCATTGAACCCGGAACCTTCTACGAATCAAGATAACTCGGAAGCAATGGATTTCCGGTAAATAGTTGCAACTCAATAAATTATATTTTAATAATTGTTGTTCTTATTTGACATTAAATAAGTTTGCTGCCAAGCTTTCAAAAGATAACGGAAGCTATTATGATGTTTCAGAAAAATAATTGTTTTTTTATGTCTTCAAATTGAAAATAGACTGCCCATTAGTGTGGCACATAGCTTCCTCGCATCCTATCATGTACTTTATTGTTATATTACTTTATTGTTATATTGTTTATTGTGTAAAAACTATTAATAGTTTTAGCGATCTTTAACACTTCTTAGCGGTGTCGCTGTTGGTTTTACTAAAAAATTGTATTTGACAAAAAATGTTTGTCTCATTGAATAGATGAAGTTAGATTTTTTTCCCGACCTAAAATTCCAATTTTAAATTTGAAGTTCACGTTTACGCGAGCGTTGTTCGTGAACGCTTGGACGGATAACGTTGTCCAACGAACTTTTCCTGGGCATTTGTAAAATTAACATGTCCACCAAATTTAATTTTAATCGGGTGGACATTTACTCAAGTTATCGTCGCACGTTTCATAATTCGCGGACACACGACCAAAAATGTTCCCTGATGTCTGAAACGGATTTCTGTCTTGAAATTTTTAAAATCGGAGACATAAAAGTTTTTCTTTCTCAAAAGTGAACACAATGCTTCCGTTGCCTTTGGTAAGCTCGGAAGCAAAATCATTGACAGACGTACGTTTCAGACGTCGCGGTCGGGGAATTGTTTTAGTTTCGCCTGTCCGTGGTTAAACATATTTGCATAGCGTAAAAACTACTTATTCGATTAAAATGAAATGTAGATAGTAGGCCAATAATATTAGTCTATTGTCGGTGCCATTTAATTTTGAACCTTCTGCCATCATTAGTTTCTCATCCACACGACCACATTTTGTTTTATTAACACCTTTCCTTTTTACTAACATCTATTAAAATACCTACTCGTCCTATTTTTTTTTTTTTTTAAAAATATGGTTTGTCCAATTTAGCCCACAGATGGGTTGCATAATAATTTCAACCGTCTGCGCACAATAAATATTGCAAAATTGAAACTTGTATTTACATAAAAAGGTTAAAAAAAATAAATATAGTAAATTCTCTACATACAAATATGACTAGAATTTTAAAAAATATTCATTGGATAACATATCTGTATTTTATAAAAATATGTAAACCAATGAAAATTCAAAAAAAATGTTTTTTAAGTTATTAAATTTAAGGGAAACATGTGT
This sequence comes from Gerris lacustris, assembly GCA_951217055.1. Taxonomy (NCBI): domain Eukaryota; kingdom Metazoa; phylum Arthropoda; class Insecta; order Hemiptera; family Gerridae; genus Gerris; species Gerris lacustris. The sequence continues at coordinate 5,657,621 of OX578279.1, forward strand.
CTGAACAAAAATATGTCTCTATATTTTACGAAAACTAGTAGATAGGTGGAAATTATTTTTTCTTTTACGACGGAAAAACCTCACTGGTGAGAATAGTTGTTATTTTCACGTCACGTACTGGCCACTAATTGGAGCACGATTGGCAACAGATGACATTTGCACTCGAGGAAACATTTTCTCGTTAGAAATTCAAAACACGTAACAAATTTATTTATTTATATTTTTTTACAAATTTCATTTTTTTCTGCTTTTCTTCGTTTGTGAGAAGACAGTGAGTTAAATTATAAGTGAAGTTTTAGTGACTAAGAGAAAATTCTATGATGTATTTTAAAAAATTCTCTTTGAAAAAAAGAGCGTTCTTAAGAAAGTAAAACAGATCATACAAGTATACGCCAGTAAACACTATATTTTCAAGCTATTTCGAATTTTTCATGAGAAAACTCATTTTCCTCATATTATTAATCAATCATATTTCAATTAATCATATGTTGTAAACACCTATTCGATAAGGGTTTTAAAATACCAGTAAAACAATAAGTAAATTTTTAATTGGGGATTATTAATTTACTCTAATTTTTACAAACGTTTCTCGGTAGTACTAGTACATATTCTTTCAAATAAAACCGTTCTTACTTTTTTTTTTTTTTAAAAAAAACCTAAAATTAATTTAGCTCTCACTATTTTAAAAGCTTTTTACTACGTTTTTATTAGCTTGCTTTCTTGTTTGTTTGTTTGTTTGTCCGGTACAAATCTGGCAATCGATTTCTAACTAACTTCCCGAATAGCTAGACATTTGAAACTTTTAGCATAGCTCAGAACACGATGACAATGCATTATTTTAATACTTTTAGCCATCTTGCAGCAGAATTTAATTGTGAAGTTAGTAGTATTGATTGAGATTTTATGGTATTTACTCATAGTGAAGGTTGATAAGAAAAGAAAACACTTTTACTTGTTCAATAATTTTATTGTCAAACCATAAATATATTTTGACTTACATACCGGTTTCGACTTATTCAGTCATCATCAGTGTAATGGTAATTTTACAAGTTCGGAATAGTATATAAAGGTTAAAGGACGAGGGGTTTGGGGTACATGGTGTGGGAGGGGGAGGTCGGTAGTTGGGTATCGGCAAAAGAGGAATTATCTCTGCGTCTAGGATCAGAGGAGTTGGGATTATTGCGGTGGAATTTCACCCTCATTGTACCTGGGTTGATAACTTCCTAGCAAATTTTACATGTTTAACTAAAAGAAAAAATATAACACAAATAATACACAAAAATTGTATTATTTGTGTTATATTTTTTCTTTTAGTTAAACATGTAAAATTTGCTAGGAAGTTATCAACCCAGGTACAATGAGGGTGAAATTCCACCGCAATAATCCCAACTCCTCTGATCCTAGACGCAGAGATAATTCCTCTTTTGCCGATACCCAACTACCGACCTCCCCCTCCCACACCATGTACCCCAAACCCCTCGTCCTTTAACCTTTATATACTATTCCGAACTTGTAAAATTACCATTACACTGATGATGACTGAATAAGTCGAAACCGGTATGTAAGTCAAAATGTATTTATGGTTTGACAATAAAATTATTGAACAAGTAAAAGTGTTTTCTTTTCTTATCAACCTTCACTAGAATTTAATTGGTTTTCTGCACAGGGCGTTAGTTTGGAAAAAATCCGTTAAATAAAGTTATTTTATTTGTTTTGCCATGTCCCATATTTACGAAATCTTCATTTTGACGGGTTTCAAATTTGTGATAGATAAACATTGAATGACAGCAAAACAGGAAATATCGATTATATTATTTATATTATTTCAAATATATCGATGGCACGCTTTTGATTTGGTATTGGGGAGATCCGTTGTACAAAGATTTGTCCTTTTATAGGTTTAAGATCAGCTCTCTAGATGGTTGTCATTTATGTGAAGTAAATAAATTCGGAACTTTTTTTTTTCACTAACATTATATATTATATAACAATAACAATTATATTATCAACATTACACACGATGCAATTGAAAATTTAAAAACGTAGTATATAAAAAGTTCTTTTTAGCTTGAAATTATTATTAGCTTACCTTATCTATCTAGGGAAATTCTTTTAAACCTTTGAAATTCTATTTGAACCTCTTTCTGGTTTTCTATTCATAACTATAAATTAGTATATCTAAGCTAGAAGATGTTCTAATTTTTTAATAATTACTAATTACAAGATAAAGCGAACTTTTTACATACTACGTTTTTAAATTTTCTGTTGAATCATATGTAGTGTTGATAATATAATATAGTGTTATATAATAATGTTGTTATTATTAGGGTTTTGTAGATACTTCTCAAAACCCTTATACCGAGGGTGATGTGTCCGTCCGTCCGTCGCTCTTTGGTTCATAGGGCCCGAACCGTTTAAGCGAAAGTACTGAAATTTGAAACACTGGTGCAACTTTTTGACCCAACCACAGGAAAAATATATAGAAGTTCATAATTAGATTTGCGCATGCGCAATTCGAAAAAATGTGGTAAACTCAAAAATTTATATTTTTTTTAATTTTTGAGTAGGGTATCAAATGAAAGCTGCTGAAGAGTAGGACACAAATATATATATGATTTTTTAAATGTTGCATTCCTTATTGGTTAAATAAATCAAAATATTCCCAAAAAAAATTCCCCCCCCCCCCCCCCAACCACTATAGATCGGCTGGCGCTAAAATTTTGAAATAATTCATGCTAATATCTTATAATGGGGCGATGAAAATTCCGGGAGTTCATCCCAAATTTTCAAAAATTGTTAATTTTGGGCGCGAAAAAGTGAAGTGCGCCCAAAATTTTATTTTTTTAAAATTTTGAGTTGGGTATTAAATGAAAGCTGCTGAAGAGTAGGACACAAATATATAGATGCTTTTTTAAAATTTGCATTCCTTATAGGGGAAAAAAATCAAAATATACCTCAAAAAAATTTCCCCCCCCCCAACCACTATAGATCGGCTGGTGCTAAAATTTCGAAAGAATTCATACTAATACCTTATAGTGGGGCGATGATATTTCCAGGAGTTCATTCCCAGGTTTTAAAAATTATTAATTTTGTGCGCGAAAATTTGGAGTGCGCCCAAAATTTTATTTTTTAAAAATTTTGAGTTGGGTATCAAATGAAAGCTGCTGAAGAGAAGGATACAAATATATATTTGCTTTTTTAAATTTTTAATTCTTCATTGGTTTTATAAGTCAAAATATACCGACAAAAAAATCCCCCCCCCCAAATTTTATATAAGGGCTGGTCTTAAAATTTTGAAATGATTCATGGTTAAACCGTATGGTTGGGCGATGAAAATTTCCTAAAAAATGTAATTTATCTTGTCGTTAATACCTATAAAAAACATTGTGACCTCCCGGGGGATCGAACCCGGGACCCTTAGGATCGAAGAAAAAAAATCATAATTACATAACGGGTATGCTTAATCATCTACAAAACCCTAAAAAGTACTTGGACGCAAGTACTTCCCTGTGATTTTTATATATAAAGTTGTGAAAAAAACTAGTACCGAATTAATTTACTTCATATAAATGACAACCAACTAGACAGCTGATGTTAAACCTATAAAAGGAAAAATCTTTGTACAACGGATCTCACCAACACCGAATCTAAACTGTGCCATCGATATGCCCCCGTGTAGGGGACGGTAAGAGAAGAAAAATGTGTACAAGTAAAGAAGTACAGATGCAGAAAAATTAAACCGATACCTATGACACAAGTGTAAACAAACCTGGTTGTCGCACGTCAATTAATTTATTTCGTTGTTTACTTTTCTTGTTTCGATGTCATTCAATGTTTATCTCTTAAAAATACAATTAGTTTTTACATAACTAAAAGGCCTTATATAATCATTCTTGAACATTTTAACAATTTTATCAGCCATACCAGGTACTAAAATAAATAATTATAAATTTGAAACCCGTCAAAATGAATATCGTAAATATGGGTCATGACAAAACAAATAAAATAACTTATGGATTTTTTCCGAACTAACTTTACATACAGCAAAATTTGCTGAAAACGAATTAAATTCTGCTGAAAGGTGGCTAAAAGTATAAAAATAATGCATTGTCATCGTGTTCTGAGCTATTCTAAAAGCTTCAAATGTTTAGCTACTCGGGAAGTTAGTTAAAAATCGATTGCAAGATTTGTACCGGACAAACAAACAAACAAGAAAATAACAAACAAAGATGCCAAATAAAAACGTAGTAAAGTAGTAAAAATGTATTTAGTTATACAATTTATTTTTATGGTTGTATTTAGTTTACGTGTCCATTTTTGACGTCACACAATTTGCTGAAAAACAAATTCCGACTGTTATTAGATTGTAAGAGCTAATGCAAAAAATAGTTGTTTTACTTAAAATAACTCTTTTGCTGCACCATTTTATGTGTGATTTGCAATAGAAGGAGAACTAAAAAATAATTATTATTACAGAGCAAAAAAAAAAAAAAAAAAAATATATCTAGTGAGATGGGATCGAACCCTTGATTTAACCTAATTCATTTTGAAATATTGCATTTTAGTTTTTGGATTGACTGCTGGAATAACTTTTCTATAAGTATTTGGGATTTGTGACAGGTTTATCGCAGAATGTATTTTATCATACATCAATTTCGACTATAATATTTTCTCTGTTGTGTCTACCAGTCTACCATCGATAATTCTTATTTTAATGATAAAAATAATTGTCAAAGGACTTTAACTTCTCTAGATATATATTATATTTAAATTTGAAAAGTAAAAAAATTATCGCAATACATCATCACACATTACAAGAATAAAACTTAATTTTCAATATAAATCATCTCAATAAATTGATAAATCAATCAAGATTGAATAAATATTTTTGTTAAAAGGAAAAAATAAATGATTGATTGTTTTTTAAAAAATGGGATTATTTTTTTTGGAAAAAAAAAAAAACTTTTTAACGCTGCGAAAGATATAAAAATAACTGATAACGAATCACTGAACAATATCAACCAAAAAAAATATTGGTATATCATGAGAAAGATGGAAAATTGTGTGATAACAAGGTGGAAATATCAGTGAGTAATAGATTGGAAAGGGAAGCGAGTTAAACAAGCGTTAAATTCGAACTCTTATAAATTCTTATTATCTACTCTCGACTCCTGTCAGCTGGTTAACGTTTCCTTTCTTCTCTTCCAGTTAAAATGAAAATACAGCGCTGTTTTAAACTTTTGATTAATGACTTCGCGGTGTCCATATACAAGAATATATTTGACTTCGATATATTAATGACTTTTCCCTCTAAACGATACTCTATAAACCCAAATCGTTTATAAACACCGATTCCTCCTTTGATCCCGATATTTTTATGGAGAAAGGAAAGAATTTCTCTGATATTTTTTTCTGATTCTTTTACTCTTCAAAAAAAGAAATGGTTTTATACTCGACAAGCTTTTAAGATAAAACGTTGCAAAAAACAAAAAACAATATATTTTCTGTATAAAGTGGAAAGTGATTAATTTCTTTTAGAGTCTTTTCGTAAAAAAAAAATATTCAAGAAGAAACAAAGTAGTCATGGGAAAAAATCAGAAGAGAACTGAACCGATCCCTTATTAATATAAAATGATCAAATTCTTACAATATATTTGTTTTCTATTTATTAATTCAAAACCGAGATCGACATGGATAAAAACCTTTTACCTGTCTCTTTGGAAAAAAAAAACTGGTTGACCTGACACAAAAAAACTACTATAATAACTAGTAAAACGACGTCGCCTTCCTACTTAAATATTATATTTATGATTTTTAATAAAAACATTATTAAAAAATGTAGAAGTAGAAAGAAGGTTAAGTATAGAAATAGATGAGCGAGCTGGTACAAGCTGCTTCCTCTATAAAGATGTCTTCTATTTAGAAGAATGTATAAAGCGAAGCTCTACTTCTAAAGCTAGATTCTAGTAATTCCAAATTTAACATCTTCTCTAGCTAAAAACTTTAAGCATTTAAGTTTCCAAAAGACTTTGCAAAGGAAAGATTAGGTAATTGGGTTTACTACTAGGTTACAGTAAGAGGATTCGGGCTGAAGGACTTAGGAACTTGGAATTTCTCTTAGCTCTTCTCTAATCACCTTTCTGTTTATCAGGTAAGGACTTGATTAAAAGCTGATTAATAATTCCATTATAATACTAACAGAGTTAGACTGCTAAAGCTCTCCAAGAACTATTAAATAATAATAAAATGGTGAAATTTTAGGGAATAAGTAACAAGGTGGGGGTCTGGCCGGACCACACGGAGATATCGCATGTTAAACGTATTATATTCGCCAGAAACTATAATATTGAATTAATAAAACTCTGTTTGATCTACTTTCAGAGATAGTCCAGGAGGTAGCGTGCAAAATAGGGTCTGACTAACATCAAGCTAGAATTTTGTGTATAAGTAAATCTTTTGGTCGTTTTTAAGAATATATGGTCGGCTAAGTTCGTCTGCGGGACATACCTTGGCAATGGGAATTTGAAAGAAAAACCGGTGGAAAGCAGCCATGTCCCACTCTTTTTGTGGACAATGTGATTTTCATGATCCTGAGTACTAAATTAGTTAGTAGACAAAAAATCAAGTTGATGGCAGTTTGTCCCTTGATAGAGGAGCACTTTGATTTGGAGTAATATTTGACTAACTAACCTACTATACTGGTAGTGACAAACTAACATCAACTTTGAGTTTTCTTTCTTCTAGTCCCTAATGTACAACACTTATTTGGAGTAGTTGGGTCTTTTAGGGTATAATAAGTCCAAATTTACTTTTCAATTATGGCTATATTTCGACCTACTTGGTCATCTTCAGGCCTAAAACATCGAAACATCATACACATGAGATTTATATAAACAATTTTTACACTATTATTACGTCAAAAGCTACAGTAACTAATAAATTAAGTTTTTTAAAAAACTTAATTTATTAGTTACTGTAGCTAGTTACTAACTAATTTAGTACTCAGGATCATGAAAATAACATTGTCTACCAAAAAGGGCGAAACATGGCCGCTCTCCACCAGTTTGATTTTTTCAAATGCCTATTGCCAAGCTATGACCCTCAGACGAACTTAGCCGACCATATATTCTTAAAAGGCACAAAAACATTTACTTATACACGAAATTCTAGCTTGATGTTAGTCAGACATTTTTTTGCATGCTATCTCCTGGACTAAGAGAATTTTTTTGGATTTTCGATGTATAACGTCGATGTTGACCCTCAAAGTCATACGAAGTTAAAACCATCGTATAAAAGATGTCAAAAACTACAGAATTGGCAAGCTTTTCTTTGTTAAAGGTAAAATTTAGGAAGACCAGCGACCTTTTTTTGGCGGGTTGGGAGATCGATGTGCATGTATCGATGTTTTCTTTCGATGTCGAATAACGGAAAGATCGATTTCTCACATTATCTACACACACTAGTACAGAAGGAATAAAGTAACACTGGAAATTCAAGGACCCCAGGAGGGTTAATAGAATTATATACATATTTATATACCTATATAGTGGAGATTGCATTACATTTTATGTAACTTAATAAATAACTAACTCTGTGGAGGGTTAAAGCCTGCCAAAGCACTTCTACCATGTAATTGATGACACGAGGTAACTGTGTCCCCACATTAGCTGTATAAACCTTATAATTGGTACACAACCAGTTAGTCACCACTTCACATAAGCAGCTACCCAAGTAGTTGGCGATGCTTGGTGAACACTAAGCATGGGGGGGGGGGGGGTTCTAGTTAGTAATTAACCCCATGCACAGATAAACCTGTCTAAGCTGGAAAGCTATGGTTCCAGAGAGGAAAATATCACCTCAGCAGGTTTCCAGCTTATACAGAGTTTTTTCATAGGAAAAGAAACTCCGATACAAAAAAAAGTTTCCATCTTAGAATGTTTCCAGCTTAGGCAGGTGTTACTGTATTCATGTCTAATTGATATGGTAATGATCTAATTCAGGGCCATCCACGGGGGGGATGGATGGCGCAAGTTGCGCCATTGAAAAGAAATTGGGGGGGGGGGATTGAAAAAAAATTGGGGGGGATTCGAAAAAAATTGGAAAAATCCAGTAATTACAGTTATAAAATGTTTACTTACTAGTTTGCAGCAACTCTCATACCTTTCGTAAGTTTTTGATGATAACTATTATAATAGAACTAATATACTTTATAATCTTTAAAACATGCGAGCGATAATTATTCTAAGTAAGAAAAAAAAGTTGGTTTCTAGGAGGTAGATGTAATTCACAGAGTTAAACAGAAACCGGTTTCACAAGAGGGGGGTTGCTTAGATAAAAATTGTCATCTCGTCTCACTCTCTCTGCCTCTCACCCTTATGTCAAAGCCAACTAAATGGGCTCTTGCCTGAGCGTCTCATTTTTAGGGTTTCGAGGTCTTCCTAGAAACCCTTATACTTTTAGTCGTTCATCCGTTCGTCCGTCGTATCTTGGAGTCCCCCAAGATCCCGACATACTGAAGCTACAGATTTGAAAATGAAACTTTTTTTTTGTCGAAAAATAGAAATAAGAGTTAAACACTTAAAATTTCTGCGATCAGCTATCAATTGCAAATTGATCTCAAGAATTTATATTCTTTGTAATTTTTAAGTTAGGTATCATTTCAATGGAATTAAAGTTTAGATTACAAATAAATATCGCGTTTCCAAAATGGTGACCTTTTTACCCCCGAACAAATTAAAACAAAACGCAAAACAATTCCTCACTACCCCAATAGGAGCGTTCCTAAAAATAAGGCAAAGACATACATCACTTTGGTCCTATGCTATTTCCAGGAGTTGATATAAATGAGTCAAATTTTAGAAATTTAAGGTGGGTTTAACTATAGAGACCCAACATTTTTATATCTTCAAAATTTGAAGTTGGGTATCATTTTAAAGGTATTAAAATTTTGTTCACAAATATATATTGCGTTTCCAAAATAGCGGCCTTTTATTTTAACATCCGAAAAAATAAAACCAATACAAAAAAATGTTGTTGATTTTGTTGAGATTTGGGAGGCCTATACTTACTAACTTAGTTTTTAAAACGAAATAATGCATCGAAAAAAAAATAGTTTAAATATAAATGCTTAGAGTGGTGGGGGGCGGACCCCCCACCATAAATGTCCCCCAATAATTAACTACAGACGACGCCCATGACTAGCAGTGAAATATTGTACTGCAGTAAGCATCAGCATATAAATTTTCTAACGAATACGTTCTAAAACAGTTGTTGTTACTTGGGCGCGGAGATTTTTTTGTTTATTCGTTGTATTTTTTTAATGGGGGTGCACACATTTGTTTAGGGGGGGGGGGGCTGCTTTTTTGATTAAGTAGTTCCCTTTTCTTGTTACATTTACTAATGCCCGTGGTCTAAATTGGTATGGTAAGTGTGGTCTAATTAATATGTTCAGTGGTATAATTGATATGGTAAGAGATCAAATTGATATGGTAAGTGCGGTCTCAACAATATGTTCAGTGGTATAATTGATATGGTACGTGCGTTCTAATTGATATGGTAGTGATCTAATTAATATGGTAAATGGTCTAATTAATATGTTCAGTATAATTGATATGGTAAGTGCGTTCTAATCGATATGTTCAGTGGTCTAATCAATTTTAGTGGTCTAATTGATATAGCAATTGACATAATTAACATTGTTCGTGATCTAATTGATATGGCAAGTGCGTCCTAATTGATATGGTAATGATCTAATTAATATGGTAAGTGGTCTAACTGATATGGTGAGAGGTCAAATTGATATGGTGCGTTCTAATCGATATGGTCAGTGGTCTAATTGATATGGTAAGTGCGGTCTAATTGTTATGTTCAGTGGTACAATTGATATGGTAAGTTCGGTCTAATTGATATGGTAAGTGTGGTCTAATCTATATGTTCAGTGGTCTAATTGATATGGTAAGTGCGGTCTAATTAATATGTTCAGTGGTATAATTGATGTGGTAAGTTCGGTCTAATTGATATGTTCAGTGGTCTAATTGGTATGGTAAGTGTGGTCTAATTAATATGTTCAGTGGTATAATTGATATGGTAAGAGATCAAATTGATATGGTAAGTGCGGTCTCAACAATATGTTCAGTGGTATAATTGATATGGTACGTGCGTTCTAATTGATATGGTAGTAATCTAATTAATATGGTAAGTGGTCTAATTAATATGTTCAGTATAATTGATATGGTAAGTGCGTTCTAATCGATATGTTCAGTGGTCTAATCAATTTTAGTGGTCTAATTGATATAGCAATTGACATAATTAACATTGTTCGTGATCTAATTGATATGGCAAGTGCGTCCTAATTGATATGGTAATGATCTAATTAATATGGTAAGTGGTCTAACTGATATGGTGAGAGGTCAAATTGATATGGTGCGTTCTAATCGATATGGTCAGTGGTCTAATTGATATGGTAAGTGCGGTCTAATTGTTATGTTCAGTGGTATAATTGATATGGTAAGTTCGGTCTAATTGATATGGTAAGTGTGGTCTAATCTATATGTTCAGTGGTCTAATTGATATGGTAAGTGCGGTCTAATCTATATGTTCAGTGGTCTAATTGATATGGTAAGTGCGGTCTAATCTATATGTTCAGTGGTCTAATTGATATGGTAAGTGTGGTTTAATTGTTATGTTCAGTGGTCTAATTGATATGGTAAGCGGTCTAATTGAACAAGTTGTTTAACCACTACTACTAGCAACTAGTCTACAGTATTAGGTTTTCTGTGCGATATTAAAAAAAAAATATAACAATATAGTAACAATTGGCAAAAGAATATAATTGGAATTATGTATATTCTGTACAAACTAGACAAGTTTCGGAATTCGTACAAAATTATTTTAAAAAACAAACGGTAAAAAATGTTTCATAATTCGCTTCCATTGAAAGAGTTTAAATTCGTAAAATTCTAATATCCTACTCGATATTTTTTATGGTAATCATTTATGTATTTGTTATTATTTACATATTATATTTTATATGGAAAAAATTTACTGTAATTTAATATTGAAGAGAAACCGGTAAACATGTTTGTCCGATAGTTTGAAGTATGTGGAAAAAAGTTTCATTAAAAAAGGAATTGATTGAAAAAAAAAAAAAAAAAAAAAAAAAAAAAGTTTCACTTCCTTATGACGAAGTATGAAAATTTAGTTAAAACTTTATAAATAAAGCTCGGTGGAAGTCAGGCAAGGCAACGTGAAACTGTTATATTCAACACAGGAAAAATCATTTTCAACTTTCTCAATTTTCCAACTTGCCGAGGAAAACTGACTAAAACATCGATGACAGAATCCGGAGTACCTCTGTTGCTTCAACAATTGTGTTTTTTTTTCGTTCGAAACTAACTACAGTGAATATTTTAATTTTTTTTTGAGAAGTTAAATCAAGTTTTTTTTCTTCGTAGTTTATCTTGAGTTTTGTCGAATGAAAGTTCAAACTTTCTTCATTAATGAGAAGGAATAATGGAATTTTTTTCATTCTATCTCATAAAATGTGTAATCTTATTGTCCATTGCCACAATATTTTTACTTTTCCTCACTACTAATAGTAGGAAAAGTATTGTTTTCACCAAAATTTTTTTTTTCGAGATTTCAACGGAATTATCCGTTTTAGGTGTTTTTAAGACCTCCTGAGTGGTTTTGTTGTTCAGTATGACGTACGTATGTGTGTTATCATCGTAGCGCCCAAGGTATTTAACCTAGAGAGTTGAAACTTGGCAGAAAAATCAGTCCTAACCTTTAGTGGTGCCGCCCGGAAAATCAACTTTTTCCGCCATCTTGAACCCAGTTTGCTGAGTCAGCAAAAATTTAAAAAAAATCGTAATAAATCGAAAATGGTCCTGATCGAGTTGAAATTTGGCAATTTGGGCTAATAACCCCCAATGGAGTTCAGATACTTCACGCACACCAATGTACTATCGAAGCGAATACTGTCTCTTTAATAGTAATCTATAAAAATCAAAGTTTCTAGGGGTGCGGACCCGTGATTTATAGATGGCCGAGTAGAAGTGACTATTGCTATAACGATCACGGGCACTTGATACCCCCAGACAGTTGACTAAGCATAATTCCTTTCTTAAATTCCACTTAAATTATATTTATATAATGAGTCAAGAGAGATGAAAAAAAAGCAGCAATATTTTTTTTTTTTTAAGCTACTTACATTCTTTTTATGTTGTTACACAAAAATCGAAACAGCGATAAAGGACTTTTAAAACGATATACTTAAGTTATTTAAACTTTAAGAACATTTTAACGTTACATCAAATATTTCTTCTTAAGTATTGTCATTTTTTTACACTAATGCCAACATTATAAAAAAAACAAAAAACTAATTCTTGTTGTTTAAAAGTTACCTTTTTCAACCATTTTTCTTTTTTTCTCAAAAGTTTAAATAAAAAAGTAGCTTTACTACCTTTGTTTCTGCACCAGTTTAAATAGTTTAAAAAAAAAATAAAATAAGAGGTTGAACACAAAAGTTTTATCGGAAGGATTATGTATTGTACTTAACAACTTTGAGGTAAAAAAATTATTTAAAAAAAAAAATAATATAAGCTTTTATACTTTAATATTTGTTTCTATTTCTCTTTGCTACAAGATAACAAGTCTAAATATTATATAATAAATATATATATATATATATATATATATATATATATATATATATATATATATATATATATAAAGTATTTATATTTTTTAGGTACAAGACTCTTAATTAACTGTAAATTATTTTAAACTATTTCGCATTTACCCTCCGAGTTTAAAAAAAGTAACATTGTGATCATACTAAAAAACGACTATTTTTATGTCTCCAAATTTAAAATTTCCGAGATAGAAATATGTTTCAGACATCAGGGAATATTTCAGGGTTTCTTTCTGTGAGTCTATTATTCAACATATTCCGGATATTAAAAAATACTCGTCAGATTTTAATGAAATTTAGATGGTAGGTCATAATTAGCCCATTGTTGGTCTCACGTTAATTATAACTCTTTACGCCCATTTCTTTCTCTTCCACATTTGCACAAACTTGTAAATATACCCACATTTGTATACCTTTAAAAGTACTCGTCAAATTTAACAAAATTTGGATGGTTTATGGACATTACCCCATAGATGATCCCATATTATAATTACAACCCTCTGTGTAAATACATTATAGCCTTAAATTATGAGCTACCCCACTGAGAATTAAAATAGTTCAAAATCTAATTCCATCATTCGTCTAATAATAGGAATCGTTGAAGCTATGTGCCACACTACTTGGAGAAGTATTTAAATTGAGGTAAATTGTACCTATGTATTAAAATTTTGACCTTTGTTATTATGGATTAATTTATTTAAAAGTTCAAAAATTAGTCTATGAGAAATTAAAAAAAAATACGTGTGGTGTCACGGGACACCCGGTAGGAACGAAGTTCCTTACATTTTTCATTAAATATAAATTATAAAATCACACTGCTAAGTACGTATACATTGCTAACTACTTATACATGACGAAGTTAGAAAAGAGACAAAATTAAAAGTAACGAACTGTTTGTACCTGGCAGAGTTAAGGCAAAATTAAAAGAAAATCATTATTTGTATAATTAAAGCAAGCGTCTTACTATAAATATATATTGAATATAAGAAAAAAGTTGATCATGATGAGTTTATAGTGAAAGAGTATGTTTGTTAAAGGAGTTTGGATTGCAATAGGAGTGTTTTGTACCTACCCGCCCAATTATTCAAGTTTAATAAAAAGTTTAAAATATTATAAAATATATCTCTTCCCTACTCTACAGCTTCTGCTTGTATCAGGGTGAAATTTTACATGATTATATTTGATTTATTTACAAAACAAAGTGACAGTTTTGACATATATAACAAAATAATCAAAACAAGTCAAGCAACAGGCTTCCTTAATAACACTTTTCCCGTCTTTTGAAGCTTACGTTTACGCGAGCGTTACGCGTGAACGCTTGGGCGGATATCGTTTTCCGACGAACTCAGCCTGGGCATTGGTAAAATGAACATGTGTACCAAATTTCATCAAACTCGGTGATCTTTTACTCAAGTTATCGTCATCTGTAGATTTCGTGACGGATTTTGCGTGACGGTGATTTTGTGACGGTTATTTTGTGACGGTGATTTTGGTAGTTTTTTTCGGATTCACTCCCGGGCTCCAGAAAGTGCCATAAGGAACATCGTTCAAAAAACTTATTAAATCTTATTCTATTGTTATCTTATTAAATCTTCTAATATTATCTTTTTATCCTATTCTTTCTTATCCCAATATGTTTATTTGGGATTTCCATTATTTTCAAATATTATTTTCTATGAATATTACACAACAATTATCTATTATATATAATCTTAATAATATTATGTGATGCTTATTGTTACCATAAACCCAGATGAAGAAGAAAACAGAAGTATATTTGATGAGGACTATTCCAGTAGTGTTTATTTGTTTCATATGTTTCTTGTTTTCTGATTCCTTTTTTCCGGTCCGGAATCCAATTGGAGAGGGAGAGGCTCATTATTTTGCCAATCCCTTACTCCTTCCTCTACAGATCCGGTTTCTATAATTTCCGACAGAGAGGGGTTTCCACAGCCTTCGTCATTATTTCCGCTCGGAAAAGTACACAGGCTTTCTCTTCACTAGAATTTTACATTTCCCTTTTTCCCGCTTCTGTTATATTTATCATTTCTCTCTCTTATCGAAAGATTTGGTATGAATATAATTATAAAAAAATATTGATTTTGTTCACATAACAAGAGAAGAGACTATTTGGCACCTTCTAAAAGATTATATCTACATTTTATTTTAAAAACCAATTTAAACGTTGTAAGTACCCCCCTCCCCCCCCCCCCCCCCAAATACTATTTAACGTTACCTTTTTTTGTAAAAGAGAGCAACACTTTGCAAATGTGTTCTTCATACAATCATTTGTAGGGATCTAAATTTTTAATATAATATAAACATATTTGTATCAGGATGAAATTTTACATGTCAGTTTCAATTTTACTTTGGTCAAAGTCGTTACGTTAAAACGTAAGATGTCGGTAAAAACGTTGAAATGTCCGCTTTAATGTTTTTAGCGATCTTTAACACTTCATAACGGTGTCGGTGTTGGATTTACTAAAAAATTGTATTTAAAAAAAATGTTTGTCTCATTGAAAAGATGAAGTTTGATTTTTTTTCCCGACCTAAAATTCCAATTTTAAATTTTAAGTTCATGTTTACGCGAGGGTTTCGCGTGAACGCTTGGACGGATAACGTTGTCCAACAAACTCGTCCTGGGCAATGGTAAAATGACCATGTCTACCAAATTTCATCAAAATTGGTCGACATTTACTCAAGTTATCGTCACACATTTTAGGATTCGCGGAGACACAGACCGACAGACAGAAAGACACGAGACCAAATATGTTCCTTATGTCTGAAACGGATTTCTGTCTTGGAATTTTTAAAATCGGAGACATAACATTTTTTTGTTCTCAAAAGTGAACACAATTATTCCGTTACCTTCGGTAAGCTCGGAAGCAATATTCGTCATATAGAAATACGGAAATTATTATTGAGACGCTGATTTTGTGCTGAAACAAATTTCTGTCCTGTGTGATAGGGCATTTAAAACAGATTAAGTCCTATCAGGGTAATGCGCCTTTTCATGTCTGAGATCGCGAGCACCCGAGGTTTAACAGTCGAAAAAAAGTAATATTTAAAAAAAAAAAAAATTGTATCTCACAAGCAAGTAAAGTTAAATGAAAGTGTGTGAATTATTATCGAAAATTATAAAAAGTGGATGGTGGTTAAATTCCTCACCAGATAAAATTAAAAGAAATTAAGTAAATTATTAATAAAATATTAACTTATAATTTAATGCAACGAGTACTAACACTGATTAAACAGTGGTCGAAATAATTATAAATGTGACAAGGTTTAGCACGAGGATTATTTTCCTTTAAATATTTTTTTCCATTGTTCCAAAATGGAAAGAAAGAAGTTGAAATGAGGAAGTGGAAGGAAAAGTGATTTTCCAAGGTGGAATGTCATTAAAACTTGTTTTGATAAAGTCGAGAAAATGAGATTGTGGAGTTGAGTGAAATTCACTAAGATGTAGATTCAAGATTTTCCTTCCTCTCAAGTATTGCTTCAAGTTTTTCCTCAAAGATGAAAATATTCATTAAGTAAAATCAACACGAGGTAGAGTCAAAGATATTTTAAGTTATTTTTTTTTTTTACTTTTTAAGAAATTGCAGCGAAATTTATTCCAATGTAAGCTTGACTATTGATGATTCTGGAGGTTAAAAAGACGACAAACTGTAAAATATATATAATAGTACATTACGCGTCGAGTGCGGAAAGTAGCATTTTGCATGCGAGTGTGGAGTTTGCTCTCGAGCGACAGCGAGGGTGGTAAAACCACACGAGCAATGCAAAATGCCGTTTTCGCACGAGTTACGTACCGTACTTTATCGACGATTGTTAGATTTAAATAATAAATACAGAAAAAAATAAACTTCCTGTATACAAGTTCGTATTTCTCTTTTGATAAAGATAACATTAATTCATTAGTTGTATTTTGTGCCGAATTATTTCGGGAGGAGTATTATTCTCCTCATATTCGTCATAATAATTTAAATCACTCATTGATTTTCACAAAAAACTCGATATAAAAGTTACTTTTATTAAACAAACAGCCAATTTGTCTTGTTAAATGTAAACAAACTCGCAAATCGTGCGTAAAGCTGAAGAATTCCTCTTCTTTACCGCGCTAGCGTGGTAAAGAAGAGGAATTCTTCAGAACTATGAGATGCGCATGCGCAATGAATACAAGTACGTAAATAATCATTTTCTAAGCATCTAAACAGAGATATAATGTTTATATTTCGTATCAATCGTAGATAAAAGATTTATCATCCTTAAATAATATAAGGATAATAATAAAGATAAAATCTTTCTTGATAAACAACAAAAGATGATATTAGAATGTTTTTTGTTACAAACGATAAAAATAGTGCATTATGCGTCTAGTGCGGAAATAAAGTAGAATTATGAAACGCGCATGCACAATGAATACAAACTGTGAAATGAATCACTTTCTATGTGTCTAAACAGCGCATCTCAATCAATCGTAGGTATATGTTATTTACTAAAAAACTGATCATACTATTTATAATAACACGTCGCGTCTGTTAAAACAAGCAATATTATTTTATTAAATATCGATATTTATGAAAAAAGAAACAAATAGAACAAATACAGGTTTAATCATAAAGAAGAAAGATGTGCAACTTACATTAGAAAACATCGCATTTATTGTGATATTATTTTTATTATTCTTAAAATTCGTACGTAATTATCTCTCAGATGTCTCATACGTTAAATCTCGCAGTAGTAAAGTAAATGTGGAATTTTCGCTCACTCTCATCCCATTTTCTCTTCCTTTGTTTAGTTCACATTGTATGAATTTCCACCAGATGGAGCTTCACCATCTAAGATCACGGCAGTGCGCAAGCCCAAGTTGCAGTAAGCATGCGCAGTGTGTATCTTTACTTGAACCAATTCACCCGATTTTTCTCACTCTCAATATCATAAAATAAAATATAATAAATTAAATAAAGCATAGTCTATCGGTCAAAACTTTTTTATATGCATAGAGATCTACATTACAAAAAATTAAAAAATAAACTTTTACCATTTTTTCTGCCCGTTACACGGCTGCAGCTAAAAGTGTCCCAAATTTCAAGTTTCTAGCTATTCTGAAAGTCTCTTATAATTTTGATAATGAGAGTGAGTTAGCAAAAAGAATGTCATCATTGAAAATCTCCACTGTTGAACAGGCTGGGTGTTAATGGCTCAAATTTTGCAGTGCACTAAGCTACTTAAGCCAAATCTATGTTTCAAATTTCAAAAGCCAATAATTGTAAGAGGAAGCAGAGATATTGACAGTGAGAAAAATCGGGTGAATTGGTTCAAGTAAAGATACACACTACCACGGGGATAGTAAAATGGACCTAAAAGATGGTCTAATTGTTAGGTTCCAACCAGTGGTTCGACCGACCCGTCTAGTACTAGTACTACCACCTTACTACTACTACTATACTATACTGCTACTCAGGGCCGGCGCAAGAGGTTTTGGCGCCCTAGGTAAAACTATTATAAGGTGCCCCCCCCCCCCCCCCCAATCTTTCTAAGCCAACGCCGATCAGTTAATTCAGCAACTCACTTTTAGGAAATATAAGAACAAAAAAAATAATCAATTTATCCAAAATTTATTATTTATTAACTGCTTCAATGTAAATAACTTATTATTCAATAATAAACCAACTCCGATTCATTTGCCAGTCCTACTAATCCCTCTTCTATACACATGACCCCGCCCAAAGAGTGGTGGGAGTAAGGGCCCTCCCGCGAAAATTTTTAGAAAATTAGGCTCAAAATTATGAATTTTGGGACAATGCATAATAATGCATTGTCATCGTGTTCTGAGCTACGCTAAAAGTTTCAAATGTCTAGCTATTCGGGAAGTTAGTTAGAAATCGATTGCCAGATTTGTACCGGACAAACAAACAAACAAACAAGAATGCAAGCTAATAAAAACGTAGTAAAATAGAGTGTCACATAGGTTCCTCGCACTCTGTAACGTACTTAAATCATGTTATGCTTTTACAAACCTTTATTGTTTCATTTTTGCTTCCGAGCTTAAGGTAGAGGAAGCTGTGTGAATTTTACGTCTCCGATTACAAAAATTCCAAGACAGAAATCTGTTTCAGACATCAGGGAACATGTTTTCCGTGTTTGTCTGTCGTTCAATTTTTGCGAATCAACTTATCTTAATTCTACAAGTCCGATTTTAATGAAATTTGCACGGTAGGTCATAATTAGCGGATTGTTGGTCTCTTATAAATTTCAACCTTCTGCGCCTATTTGTTTTTCTTCCACATGCTCACAAACATACATTTATTTACACCTATAGCTTCAAAACAACGTATCTGATTTGTATGAAACTTTTATAGTTTATTGAAAGTAACCCACAGATAGCCCCAGATTAATTTGAACTATCTGCGCTCTTTACCTTTTGCTAAATTAATACTTTGTAAGGAATCAAACAATTTTGACAAATTAAAAATACGTATTATTAACGTGATAACATAGCCATTTACAGCGGCCCTTAGACATTTTCTGATTCTGAAATTTGGCTCTTTATGCAATCCTGGTGAGAACCCCAGCCTTAGTGTAACAACCAGCCCCGGTGTCCACTACATGAGGAAATTATAATAATACTTAATTATAAGATTGCACGATATTATACGCTTGAATGTAGCATCAGCAAGATATCATACATTCCATATGTTTTAACATGCTGACTATGGATTTAGTAATAATAATTTTATTTCTTCTTCAATTAGAGACATTTCAAATTGTTTTTCTGTTGGAAAATGATAGAATAGCGTGATGTGAAGGAATTATAAATGAGAGGGAAACTCTGAGTCGAGCACTCGCTTTATTAAATATATTCAAGTGAAATTCTTCTTGTCTTAAAAACTTGGTTTTTAAGACAAGAAAAACACCGTTTAATCATATTTTAAGATAACAGGTAATATTGATTAACCCTTGAATGCCTTATCAATACACATGATTTTACAATGATAAAATACTAAGTGGTTATTTTATTAAGTGGCGGCTCCAGAGGGGCGGGGGGGGGGGGGGGGTGATAGGGGCCATCCCCCCCCGATATTGTTTACGAAACCCTAAAAAAGAAGTAAATAGACTGCCAATTGATGTGGCACTTAGCTTCCTCGAATACTATCCACGAACTTTATTGATTTTATGCTTATAAAAGTCATTATTGTCAAATTGGTTTAATTGTTTCCCCCGTTTTTTTTTAATCTGTCAAAATTGTTTAGATTTTTTACACGAATTAAAGTATCAATTTAGCAAAAGTTAAAGAGCGTAGACTGTTCAAATTAATCTGTGGCCATCTGCAGGTTACTTTCGATAAACTATAAAAGTTTCATTCAAATCAGATAAGTACTTTTGATGCTATAGGTGTAAATAAATGTATGTTTGTGCGCATGTGGAAGAAAAATCAATTAGCGCAGAAGGTTGAAACTTATATGGGACCAACAATGGGCTAGTTATGACCAACCACCCAAATTTCATAAAAATTGAACCTGTAGTTTTTAAGATATGTTGGTTCGCAAAAATCGAACGACAGACCGACAGACCGACAGACAGACACGGAACCAAAAATGTTCCCTGATGTCTGAAACGGATTTCTGTCTTGGGATTTTTAAAATCGGAGACCTAAAAATTGTTCGTTCTTCGAAACGATCACATAGCTTCCGTTAGCTTCGGTAAGCTCGGAAGCAAAATAAAATATATAATATATTCATCAACAAAATAAACGAAGCAAGGAGAAAGTTAATGTAGTTTTACTAATAATAATTAATGTTTTTAATTACCCTATTAATGTTAAATTAAGATGTCTTGTTTTCTTTTATTATTGGCTAAGAATAGCATTTATATAGTTTAAATTATAAGAATCTAATAAACGATTTATTATTTAAAAATATTATTATTACATATTATTAATCCAATTTATATAGTGCTTTGGAATTTGTATACTCGTCTTGTTTCTTGTTAGTGAATTTCCCGTTTCTGATGAATTTCCAGGATCTCATTATTTTTGCTGATTCTCTTATTTTTATTTTATTTTATTTATTTAAAAAAAAAAAAAAATAACGATTTCGGTCTCTATACTTCTGCTTTTTCGAACCTTCATTATTTTTACTCAAATATTAGAGTGCTCTCAAATGAAATTTTACATTTTTAGCATTTCTATTTTTTTTATTTTTTTTTATATTATTATTATTATTTTTTTTTTTTTTTTATTGCTTCCGTGCTTACCGAAGGTAACAGACGCTATGTAATCTTTCTGAAAAACAAAAAAAAAAAAAAAATGTTAGGTCTCCGAATAAAAAAAAACTCCCTGACAGAAATCCGTTTCAGACATCAGAGAACATTTCGGTTCCGTGTCAGCCCGTCGTTCAAATTTTGCGAACCAACATATTGCAACATATTGCAACATATTGCAACATATTGCAACATATTGCAACATATTGCAACATATTGCAAAGATTGCGAACCAATATATCTTAAAAATTGTCGTAATAGTTGGTCCCATATTGTAAGTTTTAATCTTCTGTCCCTATTTGTTTTCTCATCCACATGCGCACAAACATACATTTATTTACATCTATATCAAAAATACTCATCTGATTTTTATGAAATTTGGATGGTTGGTCGAAAGTAGCCCGCAGATAGTCCCAGATTAATTTTAACTGTCTACGCTTTTTAAATTTTACGCTAAATTACTTAATTATATGTAAAAAGTCTAAACTAGTTTTAATGATTCAAATAAAACGGAGGAAAATTAAACTTAAAATTGACTTAATTAAATCAAACTTAATTTTATTTGAACTTAAATAAATGTGTATTTAACAAGATGAAAGGGTAAAAAAAAAAAAATGCAGCAATGAAAAAGTAATAAACAAAGTCTACATTTCTCTACATTTTATTGCATAATATGTTCTAACAATATGTTTAATATTATATTTATTAATTTATTTATTTGCAACGTTTATTCAACGTAGATGTAAAAAAAAAACAAACAACATAATTAGGGTTTTATGACGAAAAAAGAGGTTTCATGAAGTTAAGTTAAAAATTAAGTATAAAATAAAACTCTGTTAGCAATAATAAATAAACATATAGATTTATTATATAATATTGTTTTGGTAGGATACAAGTTTAAAAACAAAAAACTCTTATTGCTAATGCCCAATTAGCGTTATAATCATAAAAAATAGAAATCAACAATTCAATTTAAAAATAAACAATTTAGTTTTTAACAAAAAGTGAAGTAGCAATTGACATTTGTATACCCTATTTTTAGGGGATTTATTTAAAAGGATATATATATATATATATATATATATATATATATATATATATATATATATATATATATATATATTATATATATATATATAGCAAGAAAATAAGAAAAACTGGTTGGAAGATAACTTTGATCCAAACATTTAACTTTCGTCCTTAAAATAACACTGGGAAAACATGATATAAAAAGAAAATGATGAGACAAGGAGAAAATGTTTTGTTTATTTCATTTTATTTCTAAGATAAAGTACAAGATTGATTGAAACTGTTTGAAATGTTTATTTTAAGATGGAAATGTATTTAAAGTAAAAACATTTTTAAGGGTTTTTTCGAGACCGGGAAACTGAGTTGGGTAACGCAAAACGATAAATGGAAGACAAATTTGAATACTTAGCTCTCAAATTGGAGAAAGAGCAGACTGTGTCAAGAACCGGCAGTCTTAAATTCACTTCATTCAGGTTTTTACGTAAATATTTATATTTTTGATTTATTTTTAGGATTTTTATTTTTTTCTGGTCTTTCTTTGTTATGTTGTGAAAACATTTAATTTTACTTCAGATATCTGTAAACTAACTACTTATTTTTTCATTAATTCCAATATTATATCCCATAAGTTAACGTTAACTTATGTGTTTATGTATTCATATATATATATATATATATATATATATATATATATATATATTTAAAAAATAAATAGATAGTGGAATATTATAATATTCAAATTAGTCAAATTTGCAATAACTATGAATACACCCTTATATTTCTGTATCTAACTAATTGACTTTTAGGATATTAATAATAGTTATTGTTAAGGGTAGTTGTATATTAAAAATAATAATAAAATGTTTGACGATTTTTAGGATATAAATCGGGTGGATTTGAAAGGATTCCGCAATTATGATTACGTAATATGAAACTTAAATTTATCTTGGTGGTTCAGAATGACGTTGGACCAAACTTAAAAGCGTTAGTCAGTACTGACTACTGATTCAATTACGATTGAGGTTCTTTGATTTACATGATTCACACCTGATTACACATGTATTCTGTAATACATTGATATGTAAAGTGGCTGACATTTATTCATGGTTAGTAAGCATTACATAAATAAGTGGCCTAATTGCTTGCTTCCAACAAATGATTCAACCTCCCTGTACTACAGTTAATCTTGCTGATGTCATCATTTCATGTTGTGTGCTAATAATTGGTTTTTGGTTGAGATCCATTTATATCTTTTGTCGAGTAAAAGTTTGTATTTAATACTTATGAACTGTCATCGTTAACTTATTTTTTATTTCTAATTAATTTCAAGATTGTTAAATTAGTTATTTATTCGTTAAGGAGTTTGTGAGTTTCTTCGTTGTCCAGTTCAGGTCTTTCTCGAACAAGAGTTACTTGTCTCGAGACAGAGTGTCTTGCCTCGAGACGGAGTTTCTTTACTTGAATGTTTCCAAAGTGTTGATATGATGAATGAATGCTTGGCCTCGACTACAAAAGCTTGCTATTTAATTAAAACCGGGTCTGAACAGCCAGGGGGGTTACAAACAATAGAGTAAAGTGACAACAGGTGTCCTTCCTGGTACATCCTTAACTAGGGAATTTCATCAAGGGCTTAGTAGTGGCAACACTGTTCTCTTCCTAGCCTTGAAACACGTCTAATGAGAAATGATGTCAGGAGCAAAGTTTCCCGAGAGAAAACTTTGTTTCGGTTTTTGGCATCATTGACAATATGCTTCTCTGTTCGTTTCTCACTCAGGCTTATAGTACAGCTTTTATAAACACAACATTTGATAACAAAAACATAACTCCACTTGTATCAACATTAAACATAACATATATGCAAAATAGACTGCCAATTAGTGTTGCACATAGCTTCCTCGCATTCTATCATGTACTTTATTGTTATATTAACATTAACGTTATAGTACTTTATTGTTATATGTTTATTGTTTAAAAACTATTAACAGTTTTTAGAGATCTTTAACACACCATAGGGGTGACTGTTGGTTTTACCAAAAAATTGTATTTGAAAAAATGTTTGTCTCACTGAATAGATGAAGTTTGATTTTTTCCCCGATCTAAAATTCCAATTTTAAATTTGAAGTTCACGTTTATGCTAGCGTTACGCGTGAACGCTTGAACGGATAACGTTGTCCACCGAACTCGTCCTGGGCAATGTCTACCAAATTTCAATGAAATTTGAACTATCTGCCCTCTTTACCTTTTGCTAAATTAATACTTTGTAAGGAATCAAACAATTTTGACATTACTATTATCTTTCAGCAGAATTTACTTTGGTTTTCAGCAAATTTTGCTGTATGGAAAGTTAGTTCGGAAAAAATCCGCAATTTATTTTATTTGTTTTGACATGCCCCATATTTTTACAATCTTCATTTTGACGGGTTTCAAATTTGTGATTTTTTATTAGAGGTAAACATTGATTGACAGCGAAAAGTAAACAAATAAATTAAATATTTGACGTGTGACAACCAGGTTTGTTTACACTTGTTTCCTAGGTATCGGTTTAATTTTTCTGCATCTGTACTTCTTTACTTATACACATTTTTCTTCTCTCTTCTCTTACTGTCCCTACACGGGAGCATATCAATGCCATTGATGAGATCCGTTGTTCAAAGATTTGTCCTTTTATAGGTTTAAAATTAGCTCTCTAGATGGTTGTCATTATTATGTGAAGTAAATAAATTCGGAACTGGTTTTTTTTTTTTTTTTTTTTTTCACTAACATTATATATAACAATGACAATTATATTATCAACATTACATATGATTCAACAGAAAATTTAAAAACGTAGTATATAAAAAGTTCTTTTTATCTTGTAATTATTCTTAAATCAATTTTACTTTTATGGATAATTGTCTTCCTTACCAGGGCATCATCAGGCCTTCATCAGAGTACTTCTCAGTAACCGGGGAATGTTAATGTTAGTAGGTTACTCACCATTCAATTATTTTACCAAGACTCATTGCATTAACCATTTTACTCAGATAAAGCCCTGATGATGACCAGGTATGGGGGAAATATTTATTTACGCACCAAGGGAGGAAACAAAGTCATTACACCCTGAGCCTTTTTGTTGGATCCTGAGGCGTAGCCGAGGAAACCATAGTGTCTAAATCCCGAGGCGTAGCCGAGGGAGTTTTTTAGTTGGTTCCTGAGGCGCAGCCGAGGGAACCATGAAGTTTAATCCCGAGGCATATCCGAGGGAGTTAATTATAGTGAGGGTACTATGACTTTTTGCTCCCGTGGTTCGTACAAGATTTTTCCTCTAGAAGGGAGAAAAATAAAACCTTAGATTTCGATTTATCTACTGATTTAGGTATTTAACTAAATATACAAATTTGTATACCTTTAGTTTTAACATAAACTTTACAAAAAAATATAATATATATATTTGTTTATCTCTTAAAATACGAGAAATCAAAAACATAAATATAACCTGATTAGATGTAACCTACCTATTTTCTGTAAGTCTTGTTTAAACTCAGTTATGATGTCATATAATATTTTAAAACGACGATAATAGTACATTACGCGTCGAGTGCGGAAAGTAGCATTTTGCATGCGAGTGTGGAGTTTGCACCCGAGCGACAGCGAGGGTTGTAAAACCACACGAGCAATGCAAAATGCCGTTTTCGCACGAGTTGCGTACCGTACTTTATCTACGATTGTTAGATTAAAATTATAAATACAGAAAAATAAACTTGCTGTATGTAAGTTCGTATCTCTCTCTTGATAAAGATGGGATTAATTTTTGAGTTGTATTTTTTGGCGAATTAATTATTTCTGGAGGAGTATTATTCTCCACATTTTCGTCAAAGTCTCTTGATTCACTTATTGTTTTTCACTAAAAACTCGATATAAACAGTTATTTTAATAAAAGAACTGCAAATTAGTTTTGTTAAATGTTCACAAACTTGCTAATCGTGCGTAAAGCTGTAGAATTCCTCTTCTTTACCACACTAGTGCGGTAAAGAAGAGGAATTATTCAGAACTATGGGACGCGCATGCGCAATGAATACAAGTACGTAAATAATCACTTTCTACGCATCTAAACAAAGATATAATGTTTATATTTCGTATCAATCGTAGATAAAAAT
The DNA here is from genome assembly GCA_951217055.1 of Gerris lacustris. Taxonomy (NCBI): domain Eukaryota; kingdom Metazoa; phylum Arthropoda; class Insecta; order Hemiptera; family Gerridae; genus Gerris; species Gerris lacustris. The sequence goes on from OX578279.1 coordinate 5,683,745, forward strand.
TAAAGTATCACGGCAATCAAAAGTACGTTTTATTTAAACTCTAATATTTTTTTTTAAAAAAGCTGTTAACCTGTCGAGTCATTCAGTTAAGAACGAACTGCTTCGTGTTACAAAACAGGCAACACTGATTTTTTTTAAAGAATAATAAGTTGGCTCTACTGTTACTTTCCACCACGATGTTTACTTTCCGCCACGATTTTCATAACTAGGCTATAATGGGATGCTTTCCTCCCTATAAACTAGGGTGGAAAGTTAATGTTTTCTCCCTTCTGGTGGAAAATTACGTTTTTAATTTCTTAGGCACTTAATTTATTTTCTAGCAACGTGACATAATGAGCAAAATATCTCTGGCCCGTATGTAAAGGTCGAGGGTCATACAATATTGTTCTGAGGGCCGCGTAGTGAATACCCCTGCACTAAGGTATCTTGTCCTTGATAGACTGAGATATGCATTGTAGACCTCTCCCTCTAAGTTCAATTTAAATTCAGCTTGTAACAACCTGCCCCGGTCTCCCCTACAAACAATGATACTTCTTTAGATTGTTACTCCCTTTTTTTACAGTATCGTAGATCATCCTCGAAACCGGTATACCGAGGGTGTGATGTGTCTGTTCGTCCGTCGTACTTGGGTTCTCGCTAGAGAGTTGACATTTTAAATATACTTGCCTAACTTTATCACTCACACATAGGCAAAATATTGAGAAGTTAAACATTTAACATGCGCATGCGTAAAATGAAAAAATGCGTTGAGCTCAATTTATTGAATTTTCAAGAGGGGTACCAAATGAAAACTACTGAAGAGTAGATTACAAACAAAAATAACATTTATGTTTGACAGACATATAATTATGTGTTAGACATTTTTTAAAAACCTTTTTTTTAAATTCAGGTGACCTTAAAACATGGTTATCTATTGAAATTGCAACAAATAGATAACTATTCTTTCACTATATAATACATAATGTATACCATATCAGAATGTAAAAAAATAAACAGCATTATTATGAAAATAAACATAAAATATTAATGATGAGATAAGATTACTACGACTAAATTAGTGTTTTAATTTGAAATAAAATTAAAATTTTATTTTATAAAATTTATCTCAATTGTGGGGAAACCCAAAAGATTGCTTTCACGTACGTAATATTCCTCAAATTAAAATAAATTTTAAATTTGTTCAATGTTAAATGAATCGAAAGAAAAATACGATTATCTGTCACTCTTTAAACCCATTATTTTTTAAGTTATTAAATAAATTTGAAACAAAAAGAATATACAAAGATATTATTTAATTAAGAAAGATGTTTTTTTTCTTATGAGTTATCATTTTATTTTAGAGAAATAAAAATATAGTTGTATATAAAATATTTTATCTCAAGTAATAAAATCTCAGTATAAATATTTCATATTACAATTTATATAAATTTATTTAATTTTTAATCGGTAATTGTACTTTTTAGGGTCCGTAGGCAAAACAAAGGACCCCTATATTTTCCTGCGTGTGTCTGTCCGTCCGCCCGGTCGCCTGCTCTCACGGCTACACTTTTCGTCCGATCACTTTGAAATTTGGCATGTATGTGTCTTGTACCTACCCACATGTTTTAAAAATATAGCGACTTAAATATAGTATATTATGTTACTAGGCTGTGAAGTGAGTTTTTTCTTTACCGCGGCAATTACATATTGCCAAGGTAAAGAAAAAACACTTCACAGTCATGTAGCATTTGCTATTTTTTTGGTAGCAGACAATGAAAAACATTAAATATTAATCAATAATCAATATAATAATAATAACACACTGAAGATTTTTAAAAAAATAAACCTTAAAAAGAGGTTACCCTATAACAAAAGATAAATAAAACGCATTGACATCTAGCGGATTTTAAGCGTACTAACAAGCATATCTACAAAGATTGCAGCGCTAAAACGGAAGTTTTGATAACTACTTGGACGAAAGAAAAAATTGTTTACGTCCTAGGACGGATTTTTTTATTTTCTTTCGTGCTAGTATTAATGAAATGATTTTTTAAGTCCACGAAATGAAAAAATGGATTTTAGCTATGTGTTTTGGGCTCTAAAGTTACTATTTCACAGCCTACCACGGAAAAAATTAGGGTAATAAAACTTAAGGGTTTTTTTTTTTTTAATTATTTTTTAAGTGTTAGTTTTGAATTGTTGGTCTTTAAATAAATATAATAACTTATCTATTATAACCTATATCTAAATTAATTTACTTAGTTAAATAGATATAATATGTTATACATCTTTATTTTTAATTAATGGTCTTTAAATACATATATGTTATAACATTTCCATAATCTATATAAATAAAAAATCACAGGGAAGTACTTGCGTCCAAGTACTTTTTAGGGTTTTGTAGATGAGTAAGCATACCCGTTATGTAATTATGATTTTTTTGTCTTCGATCTCAAGGGTCCCGGGTTCGATCCCCCGGGGGGTCACAATGGTTTTTTTTCAGTAATAAAGACAAGATAAATTACATTTTTCAGGAAATTTGCATCGCCCCACCATAAGGTATAGCCATGAATTATTTCGAAATTTTAGGACCAGCCGTTATATAGTGGTTGGGGGGGTGGAATGTTTTTTGGGTATATTTTGATTTATTTAACCAATAAGGAATGCAAAATGTAAAAAAGCATTAATATATTTGTGTCCTACTCTTCAGCAGCTTTCATTTGATACCCAACTCAAAATTTTCAAAAAATAAAATTTTGGGCGCACTTCACTTTTTCACGCCGAAAAAATTGGCAATTTTTGAAAATTTAGGATGAAATCCCGGAATTTTCATCGCGCCACAATAAGGCATTAGCATGAATTATTTCGAAATTTTAGCACCAGCCGATCTATAGTGGTTGGGGGGGGGATTTTTTTTGGGTATATTTTGATTTTTTTAACCAATAAGAAATGCAAAAATTAAAAAAGCATATATATATTTGTGTCCTACTCTTCAGCAGCTTTCATTTGATACCCCACTCAAAAATTAAAAAAAAAAATTTTTTTTGAGTTTATCACATTTTTTCGAATTGCGCATGCGCATATTTAATTTTGAACTTCTATATAATTTTCCTGTGGTTGGGTGGTGGGGCACAAATAATGTCAAAGTAATGAAAACCTTTAATGATGTATATCGTTTAAAAGATCTTTGAGAGTTCAGTAATAATTTTTAAAGGTACAGGTCCTAAATGGGTACTTTATAATTATAAGCGATCTCGGTCTAGTTCTATTTTCGTTAATGTTGACTTCTAGACTTGTGGAAAATTGAAAGCTTAATTCGGGACTAGTTATTGTTTCTGACAGGAAATTATTCTCCAGTGCAGCTCAGTTGGTAGAGCGGTATACTGGAAATATAGAGGCCCGTGGTTAAAGTCCCGGCGCTGGAGTGTATTTTTCACTGTCTGTTTCCCGTAGTTAATAATAATTATAATTTGATTTAAATTAAAATTTAAACTTTCCGTAGTATGAAAACTACTAAAAACTTAAAAAATGTAATAATTGTTGTTATGTGATGAAACTAAGGCTTTTGATTTAGTGGATCATTTTATTCTTATAAAAAAGTTAGCTAAATTGGGTTTAAGAGGAAAAGCATTAGACTTGATTTTTTCTTACCTAAATAACTGTAAACGTTATACTGTCATTAGAGATGAGGGAGGTGATGTTTATAATTCTAAATTAAGAGTTACAAATCGTGGAGTACCACAAGGGTCCATATTGGGGCCATTATTGTTTTCCAGTTTTATAAACGATTTAGCAGAGCATATTTCAGCTGATAATATTTATCTTTACGCTGATGATGCCACTATGGTGTTTAAGGCAAAATCGGTTATAGAAATGGAAACTAAAGTTAATATTGCAATGAATCAATTAGAGACTTGGATTAATAATAATAAATTAAAACTAAATGAAAAAAAGACTGAATATTTAATACTTAATAACAAAAAGAAAAATTTAGATTGTAATTATACATTTTATTATGGGGGTTGTAAATTAAATGAAAGTAAAAATGCTAAACTGTTAGGACTTTGCCTTGAAAAAAATTTAAAATGGGACCATCAAGTTGAAAATATTAATAAAATATTAAACAGTAATTATTACCTAATTAAATACTTATCTAATTACTTGAATGAAGCTCAATTGAAAAATATTTACTACAGTAGCATTCAATCTAGGATGTATGGTTTAGTTTTATGGGGAAATTCTCCTCGAGCTAAAAAGACTCTGTTAATACAGAAAAAAATAATTAGAGCTATTTGTAAAGTTGGGCACAAAAAGTCTTGCAAACCATTATTTAAAAAATTAGAGATTATGACTGTGCCAGCTCTTTATGTATTGGAAAATTTGAAAATTGTTAAGAAGAATTTAGACATGTATCAAAAAGTTGGAGACAGTTATGACTATGGTACTAGAAATAAAAATGATTTGAAGATTAATAAGCATACAACTAATTTTTATAAAAAAAGCAGTCATTATAATGGAATACATTTTTACAACAAGTTACCTGTTACTATTAAAAATGTGAGCAATTTTGATGTTTTTGTTAGAGAGTGTAAAAATTTATTATTGTCTAGTCCCTTATATACAATTAGTGATTTTATAAAATAATTATTTATTTATAAACTTGTTTTAATTTTAATTTGTTTTGTCCTGTCTGTTACCAAGTTATAAAACCGTGATATGCCTGTTAAATTATTTAAATGTCAATTATTATCGTTTGTATTGTCTCATTAGCATGTAGTTAATTAAATTAAAGGATAAATATTTTAAACTGACACCTGTAAGCAGTAATCTGTGATGTATTGTTTTAAAACTGTCAACATTTATGTTTCATCAATATACAATAATTGACGATTTACTATTGTACATAAGGAAAATTGTACTTAATGTAAATAAATTATCTTATCTTATCTTATCTTATGTACATTTTTGTTTGTCATATTTTCATTTAGGAGGGGGTTAAAATGCAAAATACATTAAAAATATATCTATATCTTTATAAATAAAAATGAATGTTTGCTTATCTGCATGTCTCTTACGCCCACATTGTATATTGTACAAGTATATTTTGCAAATTGTAATATAGATGTTTCATCTAAGGCAACATTGTCTAACTAAATAAACTATTTATAAGGTTGCTCAAAGGTAGCTGTTCAAGATCACTTGAACACTGCTTTACAGCAGCTCGTAAACACCTCTACCTACATTATCTACCGAACCTGCTCTACAAAGCACCCAGGCTCATTTAGACAGACCGGCCCTGCTATTATTTGAAAGGGCCCATATAGATCTTTATTTAGACGTCTGGATCTTCCTCCGCTGGCAAAACTGTCCCAGATTTTAAATATTTGAATATTTAACGGCCCAAATTTGGAGGGAGTTTAGAGTGTGAACATAGCGTGTGAGTGTGAGTCAAGCTCTCAATGTGAGCAGTGGCCATTTTTCTGTGCAAGTGATTTAGTACAAGTTTTTTATCTGGATAAATCTGGGGCATCCATGATTTATCCGGTTTATCAGGTATCCAGAAAACAAGCCTTTACTTCACCATGGAATCCAGGGAAGTAAATGGTATTTATCAGTGCTGGCATCCGGCATCTCTACATATCACCAAGGCACCAACTCACCACACTTCACCTCACCTCTCCATATTCAGCTAACTCTTATTTTACAAGGCCTTATTATCATATTATTCATTACTATGAACATATCACCTAAATATAACCTGCTGTTCAAATTTGTCAGACCTCAACTACTGGCCCGATTTCGATAAAATTATTTGACAGAGCGAGGTCCTGTTTCAACTAGCCCGTTTGGCATATTTGTCTGTCTGTCTGTAAATTTGATTGTTACTCAGTCACGACATAACGAGTTCTTCGATTTTCTTTAAACATTAATTTGGCATGAATGTTTCATGTAGATATTAAAAACTATTAAACTATTAAAAGTATATATGACTTTATTTATTTTATCTTTTGAACTCGAGGTCTACTTTCAAAAAAAATTATTAGATATTTTTCTAAACCTATTAGTTAAATTAAATAACATTATCATCTAAATACTAAAAATAGTTATTTGCTATATTATTTTGTATTAATGAGCTTTATCAATTCTGATTTAAATTTTATATTCACAATAATATTATAGATGGTAAAAATAAATATTTTTACTTTTTATTGACGCACGTTGAGGAAAAAATAGATATTATAATGTTTTGTTTTTTTTAAAAAAAAAAAGGAAAAGGAAAAAATATATTTTCATTTGGCAATAACTAGTTGAACTAAGATGAACTCATTAATGTGATAACTGTAGGTTTTATCAGATATATAAAGACGTACAGCTCTTAGATTACTAAATATTATTTGTTCAGATATCAATATTGCAAGATTTCAGTCTAATGTTTTTCAAACGGTATTAAAATAAATTATTTCTAACATATATATAAATTATTTAGCTTAAATTTAAACGGTATTAAAATAAGTCATTTATAACGTATATTTAAATTATTTAACTTATATTTAAACTAGATCTTTTTTTTTTCACTTGAGAATAAAAGTATTTTTTAAAATGTATTTAATATTATTGTTAGTTATTTGTCTTCGTCTCTCAACTCTTCCAAATGTTTGTAAGTGTGTATATTCTAATAGTTTCGTACCCAAATTAAATCATGCATGTACAGTAGGGTGGGCCTTAATAATGAACATTTTTAAATTTTAGCTCCCAACCCCTAACTTTGTGCGAATACATGAAAAAATTATTTTTGAAAAGTTTCAGGTCAATCAGAAAATTTTAAATGGTGCCGCTTTTTATTTCAAAATTGGTATATAAAAAAATCAATAAAATAGCGATTATTTATAGAAAATTTCAAAATATCACGATTATAATGCAATATAATCCATGATTTTCTATTATTTACATAAATAATATACTTTTATTAACTAGTATAACTCAAAAGTAAGGCAATAAGTAAAGAGATACATTTTTTAGAGATATACATACATAGCAAAATAGTGAAAATTGAAAAAAAAAAAAATTGTTTTTCGTATGAATTTCGTAATTATTTTAATCATATGAACAATATTTAATGCTTTAACATACATTAAATGGTACTACAGGTTATTTACTTCATATTAATTCGTATTAACAATGCATACCTATCATAGTTTTTTTTAAACTAGTAACATACATACTAGTGGAGTCAATGAAGCTATAACATAAGCCACATTTTTTACGAAAAAGACCGTCTTTTGAGTTTGAATATCTTTTATGCATGATTTTTTTTTTTGGATTGCAAACAAGGAATAAGGGTTTTGGGGGTCGCTGATTACGAATTTGAAGTCAAAAATAAAAAATTAAAAAAAAATGGCGGCCCTAGGATGACGGGAAAAATCTTCCGTTTTATTCGAAATTCGTGACAATTATATATAAATTAAGAACTAAACATCTAACCAAAGTTTTTTTGGGGGTCGCTGATTATGAATTTAAGGTAACAGTACAAAATAGTGGAAAAAATGTTTGATTTTTAACATCCGTTGAAATTTAAACGGAATATTTACAATTTTTTTTATATCCACTATTTTTGCTATTTTATTATGTATGTTATACAATGCACGTTATTGCTTTATGAATATTCTAATAAAATCAAACATTTTTTCGGAAGCTAAGGGGGCTAAGGTAACGGAAGCTATGTGATCGTTCTGAAGAACGAAAATATTTTATGTCTCCGTTTTCAAACATTCCAAGACAGAAATCTGTTTCAGACATCATAAGGAACCGCAGGTAGCACCAGATTAATTTCGACAGGTTGTGCTCTTCAACTTTTGCTCAATTGATACTTTAATTCATATATAAATCAAAAATTGTTTGACAGATTAAAAATTCGGGGGAAACCATTAAATAAATTTGACATAATGGATTGTAAAATAATAAAATCAATAAAGTACGTGATAGGATGCGAGGAAGCTATGTGCCACATTATTTTTACTATATACTTACATTTATTATTGTTTACATACAAACACATTATTAATTACATCATGCACATCCTCAACTACCTGCGGTCCAATAAATCAGCTGATATAAATCTAGTCAAACAAATCAGCTGATTTTCAAATTGGCAATAAGTAGAGATAAAATAAGGTGTTCCTATAACAAATAAAGTCCTATCTCAAAAAAAAAAAATCAGTGTGTTAAAGCTCGTACTAAACTTTCCTATAAACAAGAATACTAGGCATCGCGTGGCTCTATCATTGAAGCGAGCGTATTGCAATAAAATACTGAATATTGAAATTTATTAATCATGATGAATGTCAAGGTTGAAGATAAGTGGAAGAGGGCAGTGAGGGGTAGAGTGGGGGTACTCGGTACAAAGCTTTACTTCCTAAACAAACCTATACACTACGCGACTATAAGAATATTAACCACCTGCAATAGCTTTTAAACAATTATTAGAAATGTATCACTTCACAACTCAAAAACTTTTGCTTGTATCAAGTTGAAATTTTACATACTTGTTTCAATTGTACTTTAGACGATGTACATGAAGCTTTATTAAAATCGTTACTTTAGAACGTAAGATATCGGTAAAAATGTTGTTTTCTCAATTTTAAACGTTTAGGTCCGCTTTAATAGTTTTAGCGATCTTTATTAATTCATAGCAGTGTCGTTGTTGGTTTTACTAAAAAAAGGTTATTTAAAAAAAAATATTCGTCTCATCGAATAGGTGATGATAGAATTTTTTCCCGTCCTGAATTCCAATTTTAAATTTGAAGCTCACGTTTACGCGAGCGTTGCGCTTGAACTCTTGGACGGATCACGCTGTCCAACGAACTTAGACTGAATATTAGTAAAAGGAAGATGTATACCAAATTTCAACTAAATCGGTCAATTTTTACTCAAGTTATCGTCGGACACGTAAACGTTACACGCAGACAGACAGACAGGCAGACAGACAGACAGACAGACAAGATGCATATTTCGTTGAATTTAAGAAGCTCACTTACGCTCGCTTCAATAATTACATGAGAACATAATTACATGAGTACATAATTACATGAGTACATAATCACATGAGTACATAATTACATGAGTACATAATTACATGAGTACATAATCACATGAGTACATAATTACATGAGTACATAATTACATGAGTACATAATCACATGAGTACATAATTACGTGAGTACATAATCACATGAGTACATAATTACATGAGTCCATAATCACATGAGTACATAATTACATGAGTACATAATTACGTGAGTACATAATACCCTTCGTTGGTATAGTGTTTTTCATTTCCAGTTGTTCAATTGTTTTGAGTTTTCATGGTTTTCATGTAATTGTTATTGAATATTTTACATGAATGATACAATGCTTAATATTTTGATTCAAGATGGCGCCCACTATCTTTAAATGTATTATATTACTATTAGTCCAGTTAAATGGTATTTTGGCGGGGAAAAAATACCGTAGTCATTTTTATTTAAATGTTTTTTGGGGGTGCTACATCTGAATTTCGACTTTGCCACCTCGCAAGTGGTGGGTTCTGAGAAAATGCGAAAAAATTGCTATTTTGCAGTTTTTCGCTGGCAGTTTGAAAAATGCGTAGGTACTCTTAGAGAAAAGTGTACGTATACAAAAGTAAACTTCATTAAATGGCCTACAATTTATTTATTTTAGTTCTTTTTATTAAAGGAACGGTTTAAGCGCTAGAGCACATTGAAATTTGACAAGAATTTCAAAATTGGCTAACACCTGTTTTTGATTTGGGGTTACACTTAAAACTGTAAAACAGTTTTAAGTCAGGGGGGGGGGGGGCTTTGCCCTCCTTACAGATTTTGAAAGCCTTATATGCCCCCCTACCAAATTTTAAATTGGAAAAAAATATAATAATCCAATTTCAGACACTACCTTTTTCATAATAGTGTCTGAAAATATCAACTTTATTATCGGAATTAGACCGCAATGCAAACGCACTGATAGGATATTGATAGGATGTATACAAACTCGTCCGGAAATTGATTTTTCTTGTTTATTAATAATTTTTGATATCCTAGAAAGATGAAAGTTACGGCAAATTTGACATATATTTCAACGTTTCAGGACCATTTAGTGATAAAGAAACCGGACCATTTTAATTCATACTATGCCTGAAAATGAATGTTTCAAAAAGCAAAATGTGGTGCAGTTGATCTAGACTTCTAACAAGGTTATAATATGGTGTTAGTTCATTTATGAGATTTAGCCTCTCATGCATAAAAACTACGATTTCAGGGTCCTAACAAAAAAATAAATCCAGCGGAGGGCCCCGGAAGCCCCAATTTTCTGGGGGTATTCCATACACCCTGACCCCCCGGTAGGTTTAGTAGGTATATTTAAGAAAGAAATCCGTTTCAGACATCAGGGACCATTTTGGTCTCGTGCCTGTCTGTCGGTCTGTGTGTCTGGGTCCCCTGAAACGTGTGAGGATACCTTGAGTAAAAGTAGACCGATTTTGATGAAATTTGTTAGACATGTCCATTTTACCAATCCCAGGACGAGTTCGTTGGACAACGTTATTCACCCAAGCGCAACTCTCGAGACGTGAACTACAAATTGAAAATTGGAATTTTAGGTCGGGAAAAAAATCGAACTTCATCTATTCAATGAGACAAACATTTTTTTTTTCGAATGCATTTTTTTTAATAAAACCAACAGGGACACCGCTATAAAGTGTTAATAGTATCGCTAAAACTATTAATAGCTTTTATTATGGAGTAATATAACACGTAGTAATATGACAATAAATTAATATAACATTAATATTAATATAACAATACAGTAATTGATAGGATACGAGGAAGCTATGTGCTACACTAATTGACAGTCTATTTTCTACAAATAAACTGATTTTTAAACTGAATTTTTAAATTAAAAATAGCGGTTTGCCATATACGAGGTTTGAAGCCAAGTCCCCTACATATCGTATATATCTAAACCACTGAAATATCGTAAACCCTAGGGTAGCTAATATTGAAAATGTAAATTTGTGATGACTTCATTTATTGATTTAGACGGCCGCTAAGTAAAGGTTTTTGTGATCTGCCATTTTAATTCAAGATGGCGAGAGTAAATTTTGAAAGAATTAAACATAAAACAAACTTGTAATGAATTTTACATATATAATATATATGTATATTATAATTATCAACTTCGTAAACGTGGGTGTAATTAGTGATTTAAATAAATAGGGAGGTGTTAATTTTTTAGTGGGAGTCGGGGAACCTAAGGTAATATAATAAATTAATAAATAGATTAGACAACTAAGAGACAATCAGACAGAACAATCAGACAACAAAATTAACTGGTGGTTGTGGTGGGTAGTGGTGGTGATGGTTAGTGTGGTGAGGACAGTGGTTGTGGCGGGTGGTGGTGGTGCTGGTAAGTGTGAGGAGGTCGGTGGTTGTGGTGGGTGGTGGTGGTGATGGTTAGTGTGGTGAGGACAGTGGTTGTGGCGGGTGGTGGTGGTGCTGGTAAGTGTGAGGAGGTCAGTGGTTGTGGTGGGTAGTTGTGGTGATGGTTAGTGTGGTGAGGACAGTGGTTGTGACGGGTGGTGGTGGTGATGGTTAGTGTGGTGAGGACAGAGGTTGTGGCGGGTGGTGGTGGTGTTGGTTAGTGTGGTGAGGACAGTGGTTGTGGCGGGTGGTGGTGGTGTTGGTTAGTGTGGTGAGGACAGTGGTTGTGGCGGGTGGTGGAGAGCTGATGGGCTGTGTGCCGGATCCCGTCCCTCGAGGGGTTCTCCTCAGGACCTAGGGTTGTTCCTGGCGCACCTCGTAGCCCTCTAGCTGGACGGACAGACACATGCAGGAAAATATTATAAGGGTCCTTGGTTTTGCCTGCGGACCCTAAAAAACACTGTTTATACACTCTACAGTTAAACACTATACAGTGTGGCCTACGGACCCTCGCCTTGTGCTGACTAGCACACACTTGACCTGTTTATAGAATTTTAACATCACTTTGTTACCCCAGAAGACACCTGTAGAAATGATATTATTCTTATTTGACTGCTCTCTCTATTTACAATATTTTATGTTCTAGGTGGAATTGATCAAGGTCTCAAGTTGTTTTTAGTCGAGGCTGCCATGGAAAAGAATTTAGAAATAGTTCGCTGGCTCGTTAAGAAGGAAGCCTATATTAATGTAAAGGATGACAACGGGCTGACTCCGCTGATGCACGCGGCTACCATGGACGACTCTTCTGATGTAATAAAAGTGTTACTGGAAGAAGGTGCTGATGCAGACTTAAGAGATGATGAAAGTAAGTCAGCGTTACACTTTGCGTCTGAGACAGGAAACAAGGCCGCAGTGGAACTACTTATGGCTAAAATGAAAAATACCAGTATCACTGATAACAGGGGAAGAACAGCACTACACCTTGCTGTAAATTCCGATAACAGCGATGTCTTGTCTTACTTACTGGACCAGGGTTTAGACTGCAACGCTAAAGACATCTATGGATTTACTCCATTCCATGCAGCAGCGATGATGGGAAAAACAAGGATGCTTGAAATATTGGAAAATGAGGAAATCGAAATAGATTTAAGATCAAGTAATCAGACAACCCCTCTTATGTTGGCTACTTTGTTCGAACAATACGAAGCGGCTCAATATCTCGTAGAACTAGATTCTGACGTCAATTCTCAAGATAACAATAATTGGACAGCGTTGCATTATGCTGCTTACTCTGGAAATATAAAACTAGTTAAATTGCTTGTAGAAAATTACGCCACTCTAGACGTTAAGAATTCAGATGGCCAGACGCCACTGCATCTTGCTGTAAACAGAGGCCACTACGTCCTCGTAGAATATTTAACGGATAAGGGTGCAAACATTTATACTACTGATAACTGTTATAACACTTTGTTACATGGGGCTGCTGCTTCAGGAAATTTTGAATTACTTAAATACTTAACTGAAAAAATCCATGAACTTGATCATCTAAACGGACTTGGATACACGCCTCTAATTGAAGCAGTCTCGGAAGGAAATCAGGAAACAGTTAAACTTCTGATAGATGCTGGAGCGGATACTGGTATATTGAAGAGATTGGACCAAGACTTTTTATTGAAAGCACTGTCGGCCAACAACACTAAACTTCTCAAAAGTTTAAAACAAATTGATTATAATTTAAAGTTTAGCAGCAAAAATTCTGAGGGAATGACACTTTTGCACTACGCTTCCAGAAGCAGTAATGTCGAAACGGTAAAATATCTTCTTGAAGTTATGGTCGAAGAATTTCTGAGTAAGATATGGTCAAAAGCCCAACTGAACCGGAAATTATTGATTGGAACTTGTTTGCCCTGTTACGTTAATATTACGAACATGAGAGACAATGAAGGCAAAACTCCTCTGCATCATTCGGCGGAATGGGGTAATGCTGACGCATTTTACATTTTGCTGAACAATTGGGCTAATCAGAGTCATACAGATAACAACGGCTTAACTGCTTTCCATGTTGCAGCAAAGCATGGCCGTACAAACATTTTGAAGATATTAGCACTATTTAATACCGACATTAACTCTGTCGATAAACAAGCTAAATCGGCAGTATTCTTATCTACGCAGGAAGGAAAGTTAGATTCCCTACAATATTTAATTAGTTTAGGAGCTGATTTGACAGTTAAAGATTCGAAAGGTTGGTCTTTGTTGCATGCAGCCACTGCTAACAGACACAATGAAGTGTTGCAGGAGTTACTTACACACAAAAATATTGCATCTGAAATTAACGATGTAGACAAAGATGATAAACCTGCATCATGGTACGCTATATATCTCAGATACATAGATATTTTAGAGATACTAGAACTCAATGGAGCCCGTATTAGACAGGATCATCTATGTGAAGCTGTGGAAAATAATAATCTGGAATTCGTTGAATATCTTACGAGTAAGAACAGTATACAAGTGGTAAGTACTTGCTTTAACAACAAGATGACATTGCTTCATATAGCTGCTAGTAAAGGACATGTAAATATAGTTAAACATCTTACCAAATATCCGTGCTTGGTCAACAGCCTAGATAATGATAGAAAATCTTCACTTTGGTACGCCGTAAATGAAATGAAGTGGGAATGTGCCAAAGAAATAAAAGAAGCAGGGGGCGTCATCGAACCCTTGGTTTCCCCCATAGATGCTGTGAGAAACAATTTGACTGGTTTTGTCAAATATTTTGTTAAACAAGGATCCGATTTCCCTAATACCTCGTTACACGAAGCTGCTTCAAGAGGTCAAATAGATATAGTTACTGAACTGGTAAATATAACGCAATTTATCAACGCCTATGATGACCATAATAAAACCGCTCTTTGGTACGCTATTAAAGGTGAACACTGGGATTGCGCGGACGTGTTAGAAAAAGCAGGAGGGGAAGTCAAACCAAATTATGACATTGTGGAGGCAGTAAAGAATAATCAACTTGGCTACGTTAAATATTTAATTTGGAAAGGAGTCAGCGTCCACTCGACAGATTCCGAAGGAATTCCGATAGTGTTTACGTCGGCAGAATGTGGTCATAGGGACATAGTCGAATACTTATTAGATTCTGGAGCCGATATCAAAGCGACAGACCATACTTTAAACTCCATGGTCTCTATAGCTGCTTTTTTAGGCCATTGTGACACAGTCAGATTACTTTTATTAAGTGGGGCCTCCGTTAATACATTAAATGTGTTTGGGAGAACAGCTTTAGATCTCTCCCAACCTGAATGTAAACAATACCTAATATATTATGGAGCAAAAACATCCTATCAATTGAGGGAATGAAGAATAACACTTATAATATGTAGTGATGCTGAGTGTACCCAGTATAGTTAGTTACAGATGGAGTAATTTTGGTCCTTGAAGGGTAGGAAGAGGAAGAAGACTATAATTGCTTCATACTGTGTGGCAACGTTTCGGCTACTCGAGCCATTTTCCAAACAGGGAAAAGATTATTTTAATTTTTTTTTTATTATTTAATTAATAATAATTATAATTTTAGTTTTAATTATATATTATCATTAGTACTAAGTATTGGGTCATTCTCAAATAAACTGTCACTTTGCTGTCCGGAGGTTACCGGAAGCTCTACAGAATATATTTTTTTTTTTTCATGGAATTTTTCGTTTGGTTCATTTTCCAGATTTCGAATGTGACAGTTTATTTGAGAATGACCCTATTATTTTCTCTAATCTAATTTTTTAATTAGCAATTTTTGAAATGTATTGTGTATTTATTTAAATTTAAACTAGAAATAAAGGCTTATTATTATTATTATTATTAACACAAAATGTTTAACCTTTTTTTACTGTGAAAATGTTTTAAAATTAAAAAATAAAGAGGGTGGAGGGGGGAGTAGGCAAACTACATCATTTACTAGAGCTGGATAAATTATACTACTCGCATGGAGGGCGACTTGGCTAAACTATGATCTAACTACTATTTAAAAGTTTTTGGAATATATACAGGGTGTTCAGCATAAGTACCTACACAGAAAAACCTATGAATCTACATCAAATTTCTAACCAAAAATGTCAAGTAACCTTAGGTCCTATCAACCTTGGTTTTCGAGATTTATCGATTTTTTTCATTTAGGTCTAGTTTTTAGCCATAAACTACGTAATAAATAAAAATCTAAATAAGATAGGAAGATGCGGTTTGCAGCATCGTAAAGAGCAATAAATTTTCTACTTATTACGTTTATTAGCTTAGTGATAATGCAAGAAAAACATTAAAATTGGAAATTATATCAAATGTTTACACAACTTTGAGCTTCCATAACTTCTAAATTTTTATACCTAATGTAATGTTTAAAATGCTTAAAAAACTGCGCCATTTTATAAGCTTTAATTCAATACAGCATTGTCTATGGTTTACGTAAGTGTTCATAGAGAAATAGTAAAAGAACTATTAGGAAATCTGTTCATGCCATTAACAGTTTCATTTTCATTTAGTTTTAAAAGTTTATCTTATTCTTTTTATAAATTTCACATAGTCTTTTTAATTTAATTTACGTTTTTCTATCTCATAGTTTTAGAGTTTTTATCAGTTGTTTTTATAAACAGTTTCATTTAATTCGATGTTTGAGAGTTAAGAGTCTACGGTTACGATGTTAAGGTTCAGAGTTTATGTTTACCTAGTTCCCTATCCCCGCTCTCGCCCGCTCGTGTGCGTAACCTCTAGTGTTGCGGAGTAGTGCCTATAGTGACCTCAGCCAAGCCTCGCTTCTCCCGGCCGAGGTTCGAATACCAGACGATGTCCGTCAAACGACGCATAGTCAATCACCACCTATCATCATTCCTATATCTTTCTTAACCGTCATCATCATCACATAATCATACTTTTACATCATTACCATAATCACCATATCATCATCATCATAGCTCATCTTTATGCCCGTGTTTGGTCTTTGGAAGCTCGCCCATCGCGACCTCCAAGTCATCACCCTTCATCAGGCCAATCGACTCACTCGTACTTTCAGATCAACTGATTTGGTATACCAACCTGCCAAACTCAGGTACCACCTTACTTTATTTTCAATCAACCGCCTATTCATCTCTTTAATTCTACTCACGTCGCGTTTTCGCGTACCGTCGATTCATCCTTTTCCTCTATACAAGTTCCTCTCTCAATTACCCTTTACCTTAACTCTCTTATAATAAATGTTATATAGAATTTTATTTCATTATTATTTTTATCCATATTTTCTTTATGCTTGAGAAACATATTCTTTCTATTCTTTTTCATGAAACATATGTAAACTTATTATTTTTGTACAATACACTTCCAATTCTTATGTATCTTTTTTTCCTTCACTTTATTTTCCCAAATTATGACAGTCCACTATATTATCGCACTATTTCTTATCTTTTTGAACTAGCACTTTATTCAAGTAGTTAATTATTTTCAACTTCGTTAAGGGAAGTAAGGATCTGCAAAGGCGCAGTCTCCTTCTCTTAACATTTTTCTGGTCCTTTGTTTGCCGCATAATTATTATGCCATACCTTTTTCTCATTACCTTATTATTTCAAGAACTTTATGAAGTGTATATTATTTTTCATTATAAAATTTCTTTATAAGAAACTTATTATTTGGATAAAAAAAACGAGTAATTACTGTAACCTTCCGTTGCCGACGGCACCTATTTGAGTCATTTAAGTTTTGTTTTTTTTCTCTTCTTTTACAATTTAATTATTTAATTATTTTCTATAAATAAATTATCTGTGTGTAGAAAGGCGAATCTAAATATTTTCATTTATAATTTAGTTTACTTTTATGGTTAGTCTTTATAATTTTAATTATTTATGTTTTTTGGTTGAACATTATATTTACTATTATTTCATTGTGTTTAACAAGTCACCCATATCAAGGTGTTTATTCTGAATATTATAAAATTTTAAAACACATTATTATTTTTATTCTGAACATTATTATTTTCTACTCTTTAAAGACTTACGAGTATAACTTAACTTCGTTGTTATCAAGTCATATCATTAACTTTTTTAACGAAATTTACCTTTAATTTTTTTTTCATTAATTTATGTATAAGCTACATATACGTAACGTATTATTTTCTTTTATGACAGGTAATATATGTTTTAATTATTATTAGAAAAATTATTAGTTTAACTGCTTATAATCAGATTTTCATTTGGCCTATGAAATATCATTCTTTCCCAACATAATTCAATTTGATTGTCTTCTTATCTATTATCACCAGTATAATATTTTAATCTATTTAATTTAAAATATTTTGATAGTTGTTTTTATCAAGATAAATTCTTTTAAATTTAATCTAGAAATTGTTATTCTTATTTCTTTGTTTATAAATATAATGAAACTAAATATTATCAATTTTGATTCTTGTCTAAATTAATATTTTTTTAGAGGAATAAATTTATCTTTGCAAAATGTATGCTTATAGTAAAACAAAGACGTACTATAGGATTTTTTATAATTTTTATTTCTTAACGGATTTAATTTTTGTTCTAATTATTATTTTAGATTTTTTTTACGAATGAATTTTGTACCTTTTTCCCATATATCCATTATAACTGATAGATATTAATTTTATTTTGGATATTAAAAGTATTTTATTTTATTTTATTTTATTTTTTTCATTTATATGAGAAACAGTTATTGTAAAGAAAGTAATCTCCTTTTTTTTTATAGATTAAATATATATATTTTTAATCTTAGCCAAAGTATACCTTATTGTTTTATTTTTTTATTGTAAGAAAATAATAATTATTTTTGTTACATTTAATTTTATTAATTCATTCACCATATATGATTTACTTGTCACTTTATATCTATTGACTAACCATTTTAACGATTTTTTATTTTATTTGTTTAAAATCAAAATTACCTTTTCTTTCTTCTTTCTAATTTTTTTTTTTATCTTAATACTTACTATATTTTGTAAAGTCTTGTCAATATGGCTGACGAATTTACAAAACAATTTGCTATAAAAACTCAAAAACTTGACAGTTGCGCTGCGAGTGTTAAACGAGTTTATAACTATGCTAAGGGTATGAACATACAGCTCCCAGAGAATATAACTGTTTTTAAGGGTATGTTAAAACAACTTGATGATTTTTATTCTTCATATATGTCGACTAGTGATGAACTATCTAAATATTGCATTCTAAATGACAAGCCTGAACTCTACCCCACTGCTGACCACTGCTGAAGAAGAACATGGACAATGTATTTATTCAGTACTCATTTGCTGCTGGCAAAGGAGAGAGCCTCAGTACTACGTCCCAACCGGACCTAAGTGAAGCCCTCAAACAAGCTGCTGTGGCTGCCGCCACCGCCGCAACCACCGCGATGCACGAGAGCACGGCTCATTCTAGTAAAAAAATAAGGTTTCCTAAAATTCAGTTGCCCACGTTCGACGGGGAGAAATTTACCGATTGGCCTACTTACAGAGACACTTATGAATCTCTTGTTCACGACGAGGACTACTCCAATATTGAGAAGTTTCATTGTCTCATAAGATCGTTATCTGGCACGGCTAGTAGGCTAATTAAACACATTCAGGTTAGCGATGATAACTATGAGCAGGCTTGGAGTCTACTTAAGAAGCACTACAATAACAAGCGCAAACTTGCCTCTTCTTATATACATGGATTACTTGACTTCAGCCCCTCTCTTCAGAAAATGTCAGTCAATACCAGACGATGTCCGTCAAACGACGCATAGTCAATCACCACCTATCATCATTCCTATATCTTTCTTAACCGTCATCATCATCACATAATCATACTTTTACATCATTACCATAATCACCATATCATCATCATCATAGCTCATCTTTATGCCCGTGTTTGGTCTTTGGAAGCTCGCCCATCGCGACCTCCAAGTCATCACCCTTCATCAGGCCAATCGACTCGCTCGTACTTTCAGATCAACTGATTTGGTATACCAACCTGCCAAACTCAGGTACCACCTTACTTTATTTTCAATCAACCGCCTATTCATCTCTTTAATTCTACTCACGTCGCGTTTTCGCGTACCGTCGATTCATCCTTTTCCTCTATACAAGTTCCTCTCTCAATTACCCTTTACCTTAACTCTCTTATAATAAATGTTATATAGAATTTTATTTCATTATTATTTTTATCCATATTTTCTTTATGCTTGAGAAACATATTCTTTCTATTCTTTTTCATGAAACATATGTAAACTTATTATTTTTGTACAATACACTTCCAATTCTTATGTATCTTTTTTTCCTTCACTTTATTTTCCCAAATTATGACAGTCCACTATATTATCGCACTATTTCTTATCTTTTTGAACTAGCACTTTATTCAAGTAGTTAATTATTTTCAACTTCGTTAAGGGAAGTAAGGATCTGCAAAGGCGCAGTCTCCTTCTCTTAACAAAATCAACTTATTCACAACATTAATAAGTTTTCGAAATAACCACTATCTGTGTTAAACTCCTTATCTGTTCAACTTTCTGCTTTATTTGCTCCAATGCAGCAATAATTCTATCCATTAGCTCTTCCTTAGTGAACACAAAAGTTTCCTCTAGGCCCCACAGGTAAAAGTCTACTGGTGTAAGGTCTGGGAGCGTAGAGGCCAGTGGACTGTCCACCTCGCCCTATCCAATGTCTCGGATAACATTCAGTCAGTGCCTAACATTTCTGGCAAAGTGAGCGGGACCCATCCAACTGCAGGTACATACTGATTCTTAAATCAAGTGGTATATCCTCAATTAATCCAATAAAAAAATATATTTTTAAAAAAAAATATATATTTTTTACATTAATTTTCTAAAAAGTTTTTAAAAAATTCACCAGTCAGTTCAGGCGTCCCTGAAGAGAATGAGGTCCAACTATTCTGTGACCAATAATACCAGCTTACACATTTACAAAGAATTGCGGATTTGCAATAGACAAATAGACCATGTATGAGTGTTGTGAAATTAACAGCACCAGCTCTTGTAAAAATGGACTTGTCGGTCCACAAAATTTAATGTGAAACATTTCTTCGTAATATCCAATTGCAAAATTGGCCCTCACTGCAATGTCAGCTAGGGTCAGCTCCTGGACGGATGATTTCTTTTTCCAAATTCTAAAAATGCGTCCAGATAAATTTGACAATAATAGGTTTTAATAGTTAACTAAATGCAGAACATTAACACTTTAGAAGACATTAAGCTTAAAAACATTAAGTTGACGATATCATGATCGACTCCAAAACTATTTAATTTATACACATGAATATAAGAAGCTTAAATAAAAACTTTGATGAGTTTACCCTAAAATCAGAGCAAATGAAAACCAGATTTAATTTGATAATATTAACCGAAGCTTTAATTAAGAGCATATAGATGTTATTACATCTATCTATCGACGCGTAATGTACTATTGTACATTACGCGTCGAGTGCAGAAAGTAGCATTTTGCATGCAAGTGTGGAGTTTGCACCCGAGCAATAGCGAGGGTAGTAAAACCACACGAGCAATGCAAAATGCCGTTTTCGCACGAGTTGCGTACCGTAATTTATCTACGATTGTTAGATTTATATAATAAATACAGAAAAAAATAAACTTGCTGTTAAACAACCAATTACTTTGATTCGGAAAAAATGAACTTACTCTGGCCTCGGAAAACTGGACTGATTATACGAACGAGAATGATATCAATTCCGCAACAAACAATTTTATTTCTAAACTAAAAAAGAATATGAAAAATGCCACTGAAATAAAAAATAATCCACCCACCATCGCGTAAATTAAGAAAATTGCAACCACGGATTACCCACGGCCTTGTGGTTTCCATAAGGAAAAAAGAAAAACTTAGTTAAAAAAAACCGGATAAATAATTCTTCCTGTAATGTTTTTGGCTGTTGAACGGGACTAAAATAATAAATAAATAACTCTAGATTGGTTTGGATTTTAGCTATATACTAGCCGGATCGGTGCGCTTCGCGCACCTTATCCGTCTAGAAGTTGGCACTGCGTGTGTAAAAAATAATTAAAACAATATATCTTTACTGTTACATAATTTCGTAAATTAGTACAAGTAGGTTATATTATTTCTTTTATGCATTTTCAATTATTCTATTTTATACTACCTTCAATTTTCAATTTTAGGTACAATGAGTCTATGTACCAAATTTAAGATCATTAAATTCACTGGAAGCTAAGATAAAAGTATCTGATTAAATCCAAGATGACGGCCATATGTTGAAATAAAAGTACCTTTAATTTTCTTCTTTAGCTACCATGTAGTCTATGTACCAAATTTCAGATTTCTAGGTCCTCTAGAAGCTGAGATAATAGAGTGTAATTTAATCCGAGATGGCGGTTATAATTCAATATAGCGGCCATATGTTGAAGTGAAAGTACCTTTAATTTTATTTTTTAGCTACCATAAGTCTATGTACCAAATATCAGATCTCTAGGTCCTCTAGAAGCTGAGATAATAGAGTGTAACTTAATCCAAGATGGCGGTTATAATTCAATATGGTGGTCGTATGTTGAAGTGAAAGTACCTTTAATTTTCTTTTTTAGCTCATATCAGTATGTACCAAATTTCAGGTTTTTACGTCCTAGGACGTAAAAAATTCGTGCTGGTAGTTATCAAAACTTCCGTTTTAGCGCTGCAATCTTTGTAGATAGCTTCTTAGTACGATTAAAATCCGCTAGATGTCAATGCGTTTTATTTATTTTTTCTTATAGTGTAACCTCTTTTTAAGGTTTATTTTTTTTAAATCTTAAGTATTTACTAATATTTGTTGTTATTATATTGATTATTGATTAATATTTAATGTTTTTTCATAGTCTGCTACCTCGGAAAAAATAGCATATGCTACACGACTGTGAAGTGTTTTTCTTTTACCTTGGCAATATTTACTGTCTCACTTCGCTCGACAGTAAATGTAATTGCCGCGGTAAAGAAAAAACTCACTTCACAGCCTAATAACATAATACACTATTAATCAAAATCGTAGAAGCTATTTTTAAAGAATAATTATATTTAAGTTTTTATCGCGCCCCTAAATTTAGAGGTAAAATTAATTCATAGTTTTATCTCGGGATATGATTACTCTGAAATAGTTTGATAAATTTCATCGCAATAGAGCCAGTAGGTTAGACTGCACAAGTCTGTACAAATTATAAAATCACTCGACAGACATATGAATTTTGGTAGACATTTTTTAAAAACCTTTTTTTTAGTCTAAGGGGACCATAAAACGTGTTAATCCATCAAAATATCAAAAATTGAATTATTCGACGACTATTCTCCCGCTATATAATATAAATACACTATGTGAGAAAGTAAAAAAACCGGGTACGGGGTACCCCAGACCTTTTCCTCACTTCGGAGGCCACTAAAGTGGAAGCAGCATTGGGCGTGGTCAGTACTTGCCATTTCCTGAAACTGGAATTTTAATATTCTTCAAACACCAATACCATTTCTTGTTTCACCTTCACGTTTGCCACATGAGGTTTGTGTGGAAAGATAATTGTTCACCTCATAGTCTTAGTTCTAGACGACTAGTTCTAATATGCAGGTGCATATTGGAGAGGAAAGCCATTTAACAGTGTTGTTCAAGGCTCTTCTCGATGCCATAATGATCATTGCTGTAAATCTTTCCCATTATCAAAAAGCAAATAAGATAAAAATAAGTAATATACTAATTAAGCTTTCAAGGAATGACCCCATGCAACTACTACTTTCTTTGCAGAGGATGCGTGGAATACAACCAGTTAACTTTGGGTAGTACTGCAGGCACACCGCCAAGGAGAAGAAGCTGATAGGTATCTAAGTTGACAGTGTTGGGTCAGGAGAAAGTGCCAACATAACTTGGTGGGACAGAAAGTTGATTTCACAACTTTTTTGGACTACAGACGGGGTTTTTTTTTTTTTTTTTTACCACACAAGTGGTTTATGGTCAGATTTCATGACTTTTTGAACGGTTCCTAAGGAAGGATTCTGTAAACTGTTTATTCATACACATTAGAGTCAAATAAAAGTGAAGTTAAGAACATGACAAGGTTTATGGAGATTGGAGAACTACGAGACCTATGACATTGAAAGAACTTAACATTCTGATAGTAGGAGCATATAAAGATTTTTAGCAGCATTTGGCCACCTAGATAACATTGCTATCATTTGTGCATATATCCAGCTGGATCCTGACCTTATATAAGTAACGAAGTGTCCCCTTAATATTGTCTCACCATGATGGAAAATTGCATTGTTAGCTTCTTATGTCTTATTGCAGATATGTAGTTATAATGTATACACACTATGGTTCATGTGTTGCAACATTAGCACCTCCGTACAATAGTCAGGCTCACCACATCGTATGACGCTTACTTGGTTTCTACCCATTTTAGACTGTTCGCTAGCTTGGTTTCTCGCTCCACATTCAGCGTAGGAATGAGTAGAGGGGTTTTAGGGGGAATGAGTTGAGGGGGAGGGGAATGCACTAGAGCCCTAGGCGAATCCAAAAAGCCATCATTCATTAAAATCGGTTTAGTAGTTTAGGCTGTAGGTGCGTCAACGTAAAATGAAGGAAGAATAAGAAGAAGACATCAAAACTACCATTTTCAAACCTATTTTTCTCTACTTCTACTTGACCGATTTCGACCTTTTTTTTATTTTGATCTACAGGACACGGCCTTCAAAGATATTAAACAATTATTTAGGTAGCTTGTACGTATTTCACGCTGCAGACCCTCAAAAACCCTAGTTTGGCACCTACAGTATATATATATACACTGGCAGCATTTGTGAAATTTTTACTTTTTGACTTGGCGGGGCAGAACGCTGCTGCGTTCCTAAAAACATATGCTTATTTTCAATTGTTGGTCTTTCAATAGATATACATAACAACTTTTCTATAATAACTAATAAATGTTTGTTTTGAATTGTAAGTCTTTAAATAGCCATAATAACTTTTTCATAAACTAAAACATGTTAGTTTGGATTTGCTGGTCTTTAAATAGATATAATAACTTTTCCATAATAACTAATTAATTGGTAGTGTTGATTTGTTAGTCTTTAAATAGACATAATAACTAATCTATAATAACTTATCTACCTTAATTTACTTAGTTTTACTTTATTTTTAAGTATATCTAAAATTAGTCCGTTGCCACGGGTCCAAGGGCACGTACTGTATATTTTAGTACATATTACTACGAATTTAACGTTATTAATTGTTTTCCCGAGATTTATCCAGTTTTCAGATAAAATTAAATTTTAATTTAAATCAAATTATAATTATTATTAACATAGGAAGACAGACAGAGAAAAATAGACTCCAGCGCCGGGACTTTAACCACGGGCCTCTATATTTCCAGTATACCGCTCTACCAACTGAGCTACACTGGAGAATATTTTCCTTTCAGAAACAATAACTAGTCCCGAATTAAGCTTTCAATTTTCCACAAGTCTAGAAGTCAACATTAACGACAATAGAACTAGACCGAGATCGCTTATAATTATAAAGTACTCATTTAGTACCTGTACCTTGTACAATCAATTAGAAATTTCTTTTCTAAGTTATGGGAATAGTATTCATACTACGGAAAGTTTACATTTTAATTTAAATCAAATTATAATTATTATTGACAAAGGGAGACAGACAGAGAAAAATTGACTCCAGTGCCGGGACTTGAACCACAGGCCTCAATATGTTTGTTTTGAATTTTAGTCTTTCAATAAACATAATAACTTTTTTATAATAGCTAATACATGTTAGTTTGGATTTTCTGGTCTTTAAATAGATATGATAAGTAATACATATTTGTTTTCAATTATTGGTCTTTAAATAGATATAATAACTTTTATCTACTCACGGCAGCAAAATTAAACGTTACATAACTGTTTTTAGGCTGGAAAGTACTATTTCGCTGATTTGTCATAACATTATTAATAATTAATATAAAAATGCCATTTTTCAAAACTGGTCTTATTTTCACCTTTTTTCTACATATAAGCAATACATTATGTCTTATTTTTATTTTTATTTTATTTTTTTTTTTTGGGGGGGGGGTTCTGTATTCTTCACCTTAGTTGTATCTATATGCAAAATCTGGGGAAGATTGAATAACGGTAAGTGGTTCAAAATTGGGGTAATAGGGGTGCGATGAAACTTAAAAAGCAAATAAATTTGACGCCATTTTTTTTTTTTTTTTTTTATTTTTGGTTTCTGCATTCTTCACCTTAGTTGTATCTATGTGCAAAATTTGGGGAAGATTGAATGACGGTAAGTGGTTCAAAATTAGGGTAATAGGTGTGCGATGAAACTTGAAAACCAAATAAATTTGACGCCATTTTTTTTATTTTTATTTTTATTTTTGGTTTCTGCATTCTTCACCTTAGTTGTATCTATGTGCAAAATTTGGGGAAGATTGAATGACGGTAAGTGGATCAAAATTGGGGTAATAGGTGTGCGATGAAACTTAAAAAGCAAATAAATTTGACGCCATTTTGTTTTTTGTTTTTTTGTTTTTGTTTCTGTATTCTTTACCTTAGTTGTATCTATGTGCCAAATTTGGGGAAGATTGAATCACGGGAAGTGGTTCAAAATGGGGGAAACGGAAATGTGCGATGAAACTTACAAAGCAAAGTAATATAAGACCAGTAATAAAAACAGGCAGGAATGTAGTTAAAAAAGTCAGGAAAATACTTACTCTGCCTAGGCAGGGAAATATTTCCCTGCCTAGGCAGAGAAAGTAACAGTGTTTACCACTTCGTGTCATAACCTCTGATTAGGTTTATGTTTAGATTTATTTTAATCTGTGTTATTTTAATTCAGTTTCATACTTGTTTTATTACAAAGCAGTGTTATATTAATAATGTATTAATAATATTATTATTATTAAAAAGTTTAAAAATGATAAACTCAAAATGTATTTTAATTGTACGTCTTAAAATAATTAATCTCGAGTAAGAAGTGGCAACACTGGAGCACGACTTGTTTTGGTTTGAGTTTGTTGACAATTTATCTCAAACTAACTCTTACCTAAGCTTCAATTTTTGATATGCATAGCGTGAGTAGATAAAGTATTGTATGCAACAAGGCAGCAAAGGAAACATTTCTGCCTCGTTTATTCATTGCCTGCAGAGGCGAATAGGTAAATTACCTAGGTTAATAGGTTAATTATCATAGCCTGTCCTCGCCTTCGGCTCGGAGGCTAATCTAATCACTCGTCAGTAAAATTCCATTTTGCTGCCTAGTTACATAAAAATAACTATTCCATAACTTTTTATATTATTTTAATAAATAATTAATTGGTAGTGTTGATTTGTTGGTCTTTAAATAGACATAATAACAATAACTAATCTATTATAACTTATCTACATTAATTTACTTAGTTTTACTTTATTTTTAAGTATATCTAAAATTAGACCGTTGCCACGGGCTTAGGCCCGTGAATATACAGTACGAGCCCTTAGGGGCTCGTACTGTATATTTTAGTACATATTACTACGAATTTAACGTTATTAATAGTTTTTCCAAGTTTTATCCAGTTTTCAGATAAAATTAAATATACAAAAAAAGTAAACTTTTGTGTGAGCTTTTCGTATCATTTTTTTTTTTTTTAAATGTGTTAAATAATAAATAAATAAAATTAGAAATGAAATTGGGATTTAAAGTCAGTATTACTGTGTAAATGAAAAATTTGTTCAAATTTGTCGGACCTCAACTACTGACCCGATTTCGATGAAATTATTTGACCGAGCGAGGTCCTGTTTCAACTAGCCACTTTGGCATATTTGTCTGTCTGTCTGTAAATTTGATAGCTACACGCAGTCACGACACAACAAGTTCTTCGATTTTCTTTTAACATTAATTTAGCATAAATGTTTCTTGTAGTTATTAAAAACTATTAGACTATTAAAAGTATATGAATTTATTATTTTATCTTTTGAACTCGAGGTCTACTGTTCACAAAATCATTAGATGTTTTTTTAAACCCAATTAGATTATTAAATAACATTATCATCTAAATACTAAAAATAGTTATTTGCTATATTATTTTGTATTAATGAGCTTTATCAATTCTAGATTTTATATTTTATATTCACAATAATGTACATGGTGGAAATTAATAGATTATTTGTTACATATATTGACGCACGTTAAGAAAAAATAAATAATATTATAATGTTTAAAATTAAATATATATATATATATATATATATATATATATATATATATATATATATATATATATATATATATATATATATATATATATATATATATATATATATATATATATATATTCATTTGGCAATAATAAGTTGAACTAAGATGAACTCATTAATGTGATAACTGTAGGTTTTATCAGATATATAAAGACGTACAGCTCTTAGATTACTAAATATTATTTGTTCAGATATCAATATTACAAGATTTCAGTCTAATGTTTTAAAGGCTATATCTTAACGTTAGTTAATTCTGTTTTTTTTAATTGTGAATAAAAGTAAATTTTAAAATGTATTTAATATTATTTTTAGTTATTTGTCTTCGTCTCTCTTCTCTTCCAAATGTCTGTAAGTTTGTATTTCTATTTTAAAAGTTTCACGCCCAATTTAAATCATCCATGTACAGTGTACAGTTTATATTTGTGTTAAATAAATGTTGCTTTAGAGCATACCGAAGGTAACGGAAGCAATGTGATGGAACATTTTTTTGTTCCGTGTCTGATACATAACCACATGAGCATTTCTTCAAAAGTACTCTTTGTATTTTTATAGAATTTAGACGGTTTGTCAAAAGTAGCCCGCAGAGAGCCCCAAATTAATTTCAACAGTCTGCGCAAGTAAAATATTGCTGAATTGATACTTTAATTAATGTAACAAATCATAACAATTTAGGCAGTTTTAAAATAGACTGCCCATTAGTGTGGCACATGGTTTCCTCGCATCCTATCTATGTGCTTTATTGATTTTATGCTTTTACAAGCTATTATTGTCTAGTTTATTTAATTATTGTTCCCCCGTTTTTACTTTCTCATATAAAGAGATGTGATAAAATCGAGAAATGACTTTAAACTCCAATTCTGGAGGTGCTAACCCCCCAAAAAACTCATGATGAAAAATCATGATAAAAATTTTTCACGAAAATGGTTCAGACGATTTTGATTAAAACATTCTCAAATTTAGTTCATTTAAATACGAATCTAACGAGATAAGGCGTTTTTCCAGGAAAAATCTAGTTCCTCAGAAAATAGTTTTAAACGCGGACGGAGAGAGGCCGAGTTCGATTCCCCACTGAGGAGAAGTTATTTTTATGATTATTTTGATAACATTTTTGTGAACTCTGTTTTTTCTTTGAATTTTTGTAGTCTCGGAGCGATTTTTTTATTACGTCAATATTGTTTTGATTTTTTACATGAATTAAAGTATCAATTTAGCAATATTTATAAAGAGCGCATATGGTGGAAATTAATCGGGGGCTATCTGCGGGCTACTTTTCACACACCATCTAAATTTCATAAAAATCAAATGAGTTCTTTTGAAGCTAAAGGTGTAAATAAATGTACGTTTGTGCGCATGTGAAAGATAAACAAATAAGCGCAGAAGGTTGAAACTTATATGGGACCAACAATGGGCTAATAATGATCTACCATACAAATTTCATAAAAATTCCACGTGTAGTTTTTTATATAGATTACGGAAGTCATGTGATCGTTCTAATAAATTTAAATATTACAACCAATTTCAAAAAATTCAAGAAAGATCTGTATCAGACATCAGAGAACATTTTTGGTTCCGTGTCTGTCTGTCGGTCTAAAGCTCAATTTTTACGAATCAACATGTCTATAAAACTATTTATCTTATTTTACATATGGTAGGTCATAAATAACCCATTTTTGGTCCCATATATGTTTCAACCTTCTACGCTCATTTGTTTTCTTCCACATACGCACACTTATACATTTATTTATACGTAAGTACTTACTAATTTTAATTTATGACTTCTTACTTCAGAAGTACTTACCTGATTTATATGAAACTTTTATAGTTTATCGAAATTATAACCTGCAGATAGCCCCAGTTTGATTTGAACCGTCTACGCTCTTTAACTTTTGCTAAATTCATAAAATGTATGTAAAAAATTAAACAATTTCGACAGATTAAAAAAAATGGGAGAAAAAATTAAACAAATTAGACAATAATAGCTTGGAAGAGCATAAAATCAGTGACAGGATGCGAGAAAACTGTGTGCCACACCAATTAGTATTGTGTAGTGTGTCGGAAATTAATTTTAGCCTTCAAATTTGAAGAGCCACCCAAAGAGTATAAAAAATTCTTGAAAACAGTTCCGTAGTTATCTTCAGTTATACTTATTATACTCATTTCCGTTCGATTATTAAAAGAAAAAAAAAAAAAGAAAAAATAGTCTATCTAAATACGAATCTAACAGGATAAATGAATAAATACGAATCTAATAATATAATATAATAGGATAAACAAATATAGGATAAATAAATACGAATCTAATAATATAATATAATAGGATAAATAAATATAGGATAAATAAATACGAATCTAATAATATAATATAATAGGATAAATAAATACGAATCTAACAGGATTTGAGGGGCCTGGGTAGCCCGGAGAAGAGAGCGCTTGCCTTTCCATCAGGCAAGCAAAGCAGCATCGGGCGTGGTCAGTAGGACGGGGTGTCCGCTTGACCTTGAGCTCTGGGTTCAGTTCCCGGACCAGGCCCCCGCTCAATGTTCACCCAGCATTGTTTAAATAAATGGGTAGCTGCTGGAAAGAGTAGCGCCACCAGGTTTCGGCCTGCAAACCATGAAATACACTCTCAGTTCGATTCACATCGAAAGAGAGTCATGGTTAACGACCAGACACTTCACTCAAATGTGAAGCAGTTAGGTTCCTACCCCGGGTTTGTTCAATGGGCCCACCTAAGTGGCCTGCGTTTGTTGGAAGTTTGGTTGAAAATAGGGCACTTAGATTGTTACTCCCCTATGTGTTTTAGAATATAAATGACTTTAACTAAATAACTATTAAGACAAAATTAATGTTTAGTCAAATGTACTTAGGGACAAAGGAATATCACACTTCTGTTTTATAAGGGGAGTAACAGTCTAAAGAAGAACATTCCGTACACCTTCTTTAGATTGTTACTCCCTTGTGTTTTCTTTATAAGGGGAGTAACAATCTAAAGAAGTGCCGAAAATAGAAAGCTATAAATAAAACAATATGATAAACCTTATCTTAAAGTTATGTTTAAAATCAACTCAAGTGAACGAGGTGTCACGGGATTTAAATACAGTATCAATGTATCTATATATATAAAATTAAAGTTTTGCCTGTACATAGGTCAGAATTGAAAATTTTTTGGATACTTTTTCATTTTAGACATTCCAAAAACCGAATCCGGCCTTAACTTTTTTCGTGTATGTATGTGGGTATGTATGTGGGTCTGTCGCCCCAGTCAGACTTTATAGGCGCAAAACTGGCTAAATGAAATAGATTCATTTTTTTCAGGGGTGAGCGCAAACATGTTGCGCAATTTGTAGGCTTGGTTTCATCTAAAAATATTGAGCAGAACCAAAGTTATTAATAAAAAAAGTATAGAAAACATAACCTAAAAAAATAGGTAGACTCGCCGTAAACAAACCTCACAGACTCGCTATTATATTATTACTTTACTACTATTATTATATACTTCTAGACCACCTAGAGACTTGCTGTTTTTTGCGTTTGGTCGGAAACTGACCTAAGCCAATTGAAAAAATCCGAAAAGTTAAAAAATATATCCCCCCCCCCTCTAAAAAATTAAAGATGGTGGTCGCACTTTCAAGTTTTTTTAGAAGCTTATTGTGGCTAAACGGTAAGTTGTATCGACAAGCTGATTGCGCCAGCAGTAACTAATTTTAAAAGATCTACAACTTTAGAACTATGACTTTTTGTCGTACCTTTATCGGTTCTACCTTAAATAGAGCTAAATTTAATTTTTTATAAAAACAAATTGACTTTGAGCTCTTATGGCGTCCGCAATTGTTGACCGATTTAATTTCTGATTGGAGTGCTTAAACCTCACACTAATGCTCTTTAAATCGAGTATTTATTATTTTATTAATTATTTCTAGAACTAGAGTTATTAAATATTTGCTGGTGCAACCGCCGTATTGAATGAAGACCCTGGTAATTAAATAATGCACCATCATTGTTGATGATTGTTCAATGACTTCCTAGTCTAATTAAAGCAGTCCAAGCAGTCCCAGTCTAATTAGCATTGTTAATTATTACTATATTACTTAGTTTCTACTGGCAATTTTTAAAACATATAGATGGAATCCAAACTATGATTTGGAGAGTATTATATTCTTAATAATGGAATTAATGACGTGTAATATAGTCCTGATTTTATTCCTAGAAGGCTTTGGAAACAAAACTATTTAGGAATTTAATTTAATTGCTAGGCCTACCTGATTATAGGAAACACAGCCACCAATACCTAGCATGAGCCCCGCGCGGAGCGCGGGGTGAAAGCTAGTATATGTATAAGTGAGAGTATTGCTAGATAATTAAAACTAAATAGGTTTTTAATAGAAATTAAAAAAATTTCCTCTAAATAGGTCCAGTAGTTTATGCTTCACTTGTATGTATAGACAAATGAGTACTGCCTACAAACAGACATTTTAAAGCCCACTAGTTTGGTCTCAAGGACCTCAAACGTATAAATCCATCAAAATATCAAAATGGAATTTTTGTGCCATCACAATACTTTCTCCTTAAAACGTACTACGTATAGTCAGGAAGTAAAAACTGAGGTACTACTAAATAAAGCTTATCAGGTTCATATTACTACAAATCCTAATCACACCTTCTAATGGATTGAATGGAAATGGATTTTGATATAGAAATATACAAATGGATGAATTGCATTGAATATATTATTCAAGATAATATACTTCAGGTTCCAGTATTGGTATTATAACTAGTACCATTTTCAATGTAAGGGGTTACCTACTAAACCTAAATTTTAAAGCCCATAGGAAGCCAGATAGTCAGTTATGAGCTATTTGCAATATATAGGTCAGGGAACATCACAAGAACATCCATCTCTATGTTCTTTATTCACGCTAACATTCTTCTCTGAACCAAATTTAGCACACATATTTGTCATCTTCCTAGTAAATATACTAGTATAGTTTTATATCATAATGCTCATTAATATTCAAAATGGCGGCTAATTATGTCTTACTTTTAAGGCCAAATTCCCCCTAAGTAAAGGTTTTTGTGATCCGCCATTTTAATTCAAGAGGGCGGGAATTCTCATGTAATTATTAGGATTATAATATTTTGAGACCATTTAATTTAGGACTTTAAAATTTGGGAATATTTAACTTGTTATGACATTAAAATTTCCTGTAATAGAATTTCTCAATCTGCGCTGTATAAATTCATTTTTAACTTTCTCAGATAAAGAGAAAGTATTGTGATGGCACGAAAATTCTATTTTGAGATTTTGACGTATTTACACGTTTTGAGGTTCCCTGAGTCCAAAAAAGTGGTTTTTAAAAAATTTCTCATCTGTGCAGACAGACGCTTGGAGCCTAAACTACTGGGCCGATTTTGACGAAATTTGGCATACATGTTCAGAAAAATCATACCCCGAGGAGAAATTGAGAAATGAATTTTAGCTCCAAATTTGGGGGCGCTAAATGTATTTGTTATTTGTAAAACTAATAAATGGAAAAAACTAGGCTAAGTAATTATGACCTCGAAAATGAGAAAGTTAGTCTGAGTTATCTTGGACCAATTGTTTTTTTGTTTTTTAAAAAAAACATTATTTTTATTTATTTTATTTCATTCATTCAATTATTTGAATTTTGACGGGTTTTTGACAGATGTAAAGAAACTTTTACGATTAACGAAAGTATCGCACTAATTAATAATTATGTTTACTTATTACTTTTAAACTAATTAATGGAATTTTATCGGGTTTTATTATCTTTGTTCCTTATTTTTTACCAGTTCCAACGATATGCTGTATATCAAAACGTTTTATACTTTCAGTATTTTATTAAGCGTCAAAATTTAAAACTCTAAAATTGATAACTTCTAAATTGTGGCCAATATCAATATTAAATTTAGTGGATTTGTTTGTCATACAGAAATGTACATTGGTGCCAAATTTCAACTCGATCGGTCTACTTTTTGAATATTTAAGAATTTTTAAAAATTTTACTCAGCAAACTGGGTTTAATATGGCAGAATATGTGCATTTCCAGGCGGCACAACTAGAATTAAGGATTGATTTTTCTTCCAAGCCAAAATTAAACGACAGTCCAACCGACAGACCGACAGACAGACTCGGAACTAAAAATGTTCTCTGATGTCTGAAACGTACTTCTGTCTTAGAACTTTTGAAAACGGAGACCTAAAAATTTGTTGTTCTCCAGAACGATCACATAGCTTCGGTTACCTTCGGTGAGCTCGAAAGCAATAATATACTTCCTGTATGTAAGTTCGTATTACTCTTAAAGAACACATTAATTCATTAGTTGTATTTTGTGCCGAATTAATTATTCCGGAAGGCGAATTATTCTCCTCATTTTCGTCATAAACACTTAATCACGCATTGATTTTCACAAAAAACCCTATGCAAACAGTTCCTTTTATTAAACAAAAAGCAAATTAGTTTTGTTAAATGTAAACAAACTCGCTAATCGTGCGTAAAGGTGAAGAATTCTTCTTTTGTACCGCCCGAAAAAAGAGGAATTCTTCAGAAATATGAGTCGCGAATGCGTAATAAATACAAGTACTAAGTAAACAGAGATACAATGTTAATATTTCGTAACAATCGTAGATAAAAAAATTTAACATAACTTCATCACCCATGAAGTAATTATAATATTATTATTATTTTACTGCTCTCAATTTATTTGTAATATTTTATATTCTAGGTGCGCTTGACCAAGGCCTCAAGTTGTTTTTAATCGAGGCTGCCATGGAGAAGAATTTAGAAATAGTTCACTGGCTCGTTGAAAAGGAAGCGTATATTAATGTGAAGGATGACAACGGGCTGACTCCGCTGATGCACGCGTCGACCATGGACGACTCTTCTGATGTAATTGAATTGTTACTGGCAGAAGGTGCTGATGCAGACTTAAGAGATGATGAAAATAAGACAGCGTTACACTTTGCGTCTGAAACAGGAAATAAAGCCGCAGTGGAACTACTTGTGGCTAAAATGAAAAATACCAGTATCACTGATAACAGAGGGAGAACATCACTACACCTTGCTGTAAATTCCGATAACAGCGATGTCTTGTCGTACTTGCTGGACCAGGGTTTAGACTGCAACGCTAAAGACAACTATGGATTAACTCCTTTCCATGCTGCAGCGATGATGGGGAAAACAAGGATGCTTGAAATATTGAAAGATAAGGAAATCGAAATAGATTCAAGAACATGGAATCAGACAACCCCTCTCATGTTGGCAACTTTGTTCGACCAAAACGAAGCGGCTCAATATCTCGTAGGACTTGGATCTGACGTCAATTCTCAAGATAACAATAATAGGACAGCATTACATTATGTAGCTTACTCTGGAAATTTAAAACTAGTTAAATTGCTTGTAGATAATGACGCCACTCTAGACGTTAAGAATTCAGACGGACTGACGCCACTGCATCTTGCGGTAAACAAAGGCCACTACATCCTAGTTGAATTTTTAACAGATAAGGGTGCAAACATTTATACTACTGATAACTGTAACAACACATTGTTACATGGGGCAGCTGCCTCAGGAAATGTTGAATTACTTAAACTCTTAACTGAAAAGATCCACCGACTTGATACTCCAAATGGACTTGGGTACACGCCTCTAATTGAAGCAGTCATGGAAGGCAGTCAGGACACAGTTAAACTTCTGATAGATGCTGGAGCCGATACGGGTATATTGAAGAAATTGGACCAAGACTTTTTATTGAAAGCACTGTCGGCCAACAACACTAAACTTCTCAAAAGTTTAAAACAAATTGATAATAATTTCCAATTTAGCGGCAAAAATACTCAGGGAATGACACTTCTGCACTACGCTTCTAGAAGCAGTAATGTCGAAACGGTAAAATATCTTCTAGACGTTATGGTCGAAGAATTTCTCAGTAAGATATGGTCAAAAGCCCAACTGGAACGGACATTATTGATTGGAACTTGTTTGCCCTGTTACGTTAATATTACGAACATAAGAGACAATAAAGGTAAAACTCCTTTGCATCATGCGGCAGAATGGGGTAATGCCGACACAATTTTCGTTTTACTTAAACATGGGGGCGAGAGTTATACAGATAACAACGGCTTGACTGCGTTCCACGTTGCAGCGAAGCATGGTCGTACAGAAATTTTGATGATATTGGCACCATTTAATACCGACATTAACACTGTCGACAAACAAGCTAAATCGGCAGTATTCTTATCGACGCAGGAAGGAAAGTTAGATTCCCTACAATATTTAATTAGTTTAGGAGCTGATTTGACAGTTAAAGATTCGAAAGGTTGGTCATTGTTGCATGCAGCCACTGCTAACAGACACAATGCAGTGTTGCAGGAGTTACTTACACACAAAAATATTGCATCTGAAATTAACGATGTAGACAAAGATGATAAACCTGCATCATGGTACGCTATATATCTCAGATACATAGATATTTTAGAGATACTAGAACTCAATGGAGCCCGTATTAGACAGGATCATCTATGTGAAGCTGTAGAAAATAATAATCTGGAATTCGTTGAATATCTTACACGCAAGAACAGTATACAGGTAGTAAGTACTTGCTTTAGCAATAAAATGACATTGCTTCATATAGCTGCTAGTAAAGGACATGTAAATATAGTTAACCATCTTACCAAATATCCGTGCTTGGTCAACAGCCTAGATAATGATAGAAAATCTTCACTTTGGTACGCCGTAAATGAACAGAAATGGGAATGTGCCAAAGAAATAAATGAAGCAGGGGGCGTCATCGAACCCTTGGTTTCTACCATAGATGCTGTGAGAAACAATTTTACAGCTTTTGTCAAATATTTTGTAAAACAAGGATTCGATTTCCCTAATAACTCGTTACACGAAGCTGCTTCAAGAGGTCAAATAGATATAGTTACTGAACTGGTAAATATATCGCGCTTAATCAACGCCTATGATGATCTAAATAAAACCGCGCTTTGGTACGCTATTAAAGGTGAACACTGGGATTGCGTCGACAAGATAAAGAAAGAAGGAGGCGTCATCGAACCCTGGGTTTCCCCCATAGATGCTGTGAGAAACAATTTGACTGGTTTTGTCAAATATTTTGTTAAACAAGGATTCAATTTCCCTAATAACTCGTTACATGAAGCTGCTTCAAGAGGTCAAATAGATATAGTTACTGAACTGGTAAATATATCACGCTTAACCAACGCCTACGATGACCAAAATAAAACCGCGCTTTGGTACGCTATTAAAGGTGAACACTGGGATTGCGTCGACAAGTTAAAGAAAGAAAGAGGCTTCATCGAACCCCCGGTTTCCCCCATAGATGCTGTGAGAAACAATTTGACTGGTTTTGTCAAATATTTTGTTAAACATGGATTTGATTTCCCTAATAACTCGTTACACGAAGCTGCTTCAAGAGGTCAAATAGAAATAGTTATTGAACTGGTAAATATATCACGCTTAACCAACGCCTACGATGACCAAAATAAAACCGCGCTTTGGTACGCTATTAAAGGTGAACACTGGGATTGCGCGGACGTGTTAGAAAAAGCAGGAGGTAAAAGCAAACCAAATTATGACATTGTGGAGGCAGTAAAGAAAAATCAACTTAGCTACGTTAAATATTTAATAAGGAAAGGAGTTAGCGTCCACTCAACAGATTCCGCAGGTATTCCGATAGCGTATTGGGCGGCAGTAAGTGGTGATAGGGACATGGTCGTTTACATATTAGATTCTGGAGCCGATATCAATGCAACAGACGAGAATTCACACTCCATAGTCACTGGTGCGGCATATAATGGCAAATGTGACAATGTTAAATTACTTTTATCAAGGGGGGCAGCCGTTAATACATTAAGTAAATTTGCGAAAACAGCTTTAGATCACTCTAAACCTGAATGTAAACAAGATCTAATAAATTATGGAGCAAAAACATCCAATCAATTGAGGGGATGAAGATTAAGGGTGCTCTCACACTGGATCCGACTACATCCGACTTTTGGTCGTGCGTAGTCGTATGTAGTCGGACAAACTATCCCAACCTTAGCACTGTTATCAGAGCTCTCATACTGCATCCGACTTAGTCGTCCGACTACGTGCGTATACCTCCGACCTGCGACTCGATCCCAGCAGTCTCGGATTTTCGTCCGACTTCGTCCGACCTACGAGGAAAACTACATACCCATTTACAGTTTTTTTAAGAAGATTTAAGTTGTTTTATTTAGTTTTTTGTTTAGTTTTCTTTTATTTGTCAGTAAGTGAAGTTAATTTATTAGTTTTTGTACAATATATAAATCGTGTATACCGAAAAATTAATTGTTTCTTTTTAGTACCTATAAAAAGTAAGATTTGATCAATGTAAATATATATATATATATATATATATATATATATATATATATATATATATATATATATATATATATATATATATATATATATATATATATATATATATATATATATATATATATATATATATATATATATATATATATATATACACAATTTGTGATAGTGAGAGACACCAAGGGATGTGCCACGTAAACGTGACACATAGGAACTGTTCCAACATTAGACAATACGTCACAAAGATGTTGGCTCGGCATTACGCTATGTCCTGCATCGTTTCGTCGCGTCCGACTCATCAGGGGCCCGACGATGCCCACCCAACTCTGGACCTATACCAGATCCAGAAGATCAGATATCGGGCTTTATCAGAGACGAGCGTGCTCTCACACTGCCATTCTTGCTTGGCTGGCATCGTTGTTCGGTGGGCATCGTCGGGCCCCTGATGAGTCGGACGCGACGAAACGATGCAGGACATAGCGTAATGCCGAGCCAACATCTTTGTGACGTATTGTCTAATGTTGGAACAGTTCCTATCCTTGGTGTCTCTCACTATCACAAATTGTGTACCTTATTGCAGTGTGCAAAAACACGGTATTTCATTGCTGATATATATATATATATATATATATATATATATATATATATATATATATATATATATATATATATATATATATATATATATATATATATATATATATATATAGATGTTGGGGACCAACAGTTGTTATCTGTATTTTTATCTTATTATTTGTAATGTATTCTTTCTTTACAAATGGCACTATTTAGCTCAAGATTTCTTTAAACATCACTTTCTACACTTAAATTTCATCTTTTTTTTTTTTTTTTTTTCTTAGATAAATCATGATAATAATTTCATTTTAATAAATGATTATTACTCGTCTTAGCGTAACAGTCAAACACTTTTCAGGCGGTATCACAAGATTAAAATTTCTCTGTTTCGTCAGCTCAGGTTTGATACTTTCCAGAATATAGGTGAACGTGTCCAAACTCAAACGGAAGTAGTCAAAGAATTTATCGGGATCTTCTTTTAAATCTTTCATTAAATGGTGAAATTTGCCATATTATTCTCTCTTCAAGAATATCTAGTTAATCCATTCCGTTCTTCTTGATCGTCTTTTTCTTTGTCTCAACAATAAACTATTACATTCGACTAGGTAAAACAACCCATTCATCTTGTCAGAATGTTCGTAGTACGAAAAAATATGAAAATATAAAATTAAAGGCAACTCTCCGACAAGTCTGCTCCAATTTGAGAGCTCAAGTCATACTACGGAGTCGTTCGTAGTCGGATCCAGTGTGAGAGCTCAAGTCGTACTACCGTGTCGTGCGTAGTCGTACGTAGTCGGCTTCAGTGTGAGAGCACCCTAAACACTTATAACCACAATAATAATAATAATAATAATAATATGTACTGATGATAAGTGTACCCTGTATACTTAATTACAAATCAAGTAATTTGGATCCTTGACGGCTGGAACGAGAAAGAAGACTAACGCTGCTTCATACTGTGAGGCAATGTTTCGGCTACTCGAGACATTTTCCAGCCTAAAAATATAAATGTTTAAAGTAAGAATGACACACAAAGTGCTACATCAATAGTTGATTCCGTTTAGGGAATGATAACGTTTACTTCACTTCTCAAGCTGAAGAGTTGTGTTTCAAAGAAAGATTTAAAGTGTAAAAAGCAGGGTTATATTCGGTGAACTGATGGTTGACCACGTCTAATTCCTAAAAGCAATAAACAAATTACTGGTAATATGGTAGTC
This sequence comes from Gerris lacustris, assembly GCA_951217055.1. Classification (NCBI taxonomy): domain Eukaryota; kingdom Metazoa; phylum Arthropoda; class Insecta; order Hemiptera; family Gerridae; genus Gerris; species Gerris lacustris. The sequence continues at coordinate 5,723,645 of OX578279.1, forward strand.
AAGTCTGAGTAAAGGTTTCTATCTGAGTTAAAGCTAAAAGCAGTGCATAAAAATACATGTAGGTTTGCCATGAGTAGAATAAGCGCACTTTGTAGAACTGATAATAACATTACAATACAGACAGATAGGAAATAAATTCAATTATATAGCCTAAACATTAATATATCAATAATAATATCCACGTTCCAGAGCCTATCCCAAAATATTCAGCCTATCAGAGTAGTGTTATCAACTTTTTGGCCAAGTCTGCTCTGTTTTTAGTATATAACCTCACTTCACTCCTACTTTCTTGAGCAAGACTGGTCTTTTCTTTTTTAGGGTTTTGTAGATACTTCTCAAAACCCTTATACCGAGGGTGATGTGTCCGTCCGTCCGTCGCTCTTTGGTTCATAGGGCCCGAACCGTATAAGCGAAAGTACTGAAATTTGAAACACTGGTGCAACTTTTTGACCCAACCACAGTAAAAATATACAGAAGTTCATAATTAGATTTGCGCATGCGCAATTCGAAAAAATGTGGTAAACTCAAAAATTTATATTTTTTTAAAATTTTGAGTTGGGTATTAAATGAAAGCTGCTCAAAAGTAGGACACAAATATATATATGCTTTTTCAAAATGTGCATTCCTTATAGGGGAAAAAATGTCCCACCCCCCTACCACTATAGATCGGCTGGTGCTAAAATTTCGAAATAATTTATACTAATACCTTATAGTGGGGCGATGATATTTCCGGGAGTTCATTCCCAGGTTTTAGAAATTACCAATTTTGTGCGCGAAAATTATGAGTGCACCCAAAATTTTATTTTTTAAAAATTTTGAGTTGGGTATCAAATGAAAGCTGCTGAAGAGTAGGATACAAATATGTATTTGCTTTTTTAAATTTTTAATTCTTTATTGGTTTTATAAGTCAAAATATACCCCCAAAAAAATCCCCCCCCCCAAATTTTATATAATGGCTGGTCTTAAAATTTTGAAATTATTTATGGTTACACCGTATGGTTCGGCGATGAATATCTCCTAAAAAATGTAATTTATCTTGTCGTTATTACCTATAAAAAACATTGTGACCTCCCGGGGGATCGAACCCGGCACCCTTAGGATCGAAGGAAAAAAATCATAATTACATAACGGGTATGCTTAATCATCTACAAAACCCTAAAAAGTACTTGGACGCAAGTACTTCCCTGTGATTTTTATTGCTTAACATTGGCTAGTTTCTTAATCAACCAAACTTGGCCGCAATGTATAGATATCAGTACTTTGATAGGATGACTTTTTGGGTGGGGCTCCTCAACTTTTTCCTTTTCTTCTGAGTTCACTCCTTCCCATTACACACGATACTGATGTCTTATGCCTCATTCCTTCCAAGTTTTAAGCAGTAAAAAGAATAGATCAGTCTGGCTCGTGAAAGTAGGAGTGAAGTGAGGTTATATAGAAAAAAAGAGAAGATTTGACCAAAAAGTAGATATTATTACTTTGATTGGCTGACTATTTTGGGAGAGGGTCTCGAACTTGGCCCTTTTTCACGGTTATGTTTCTTTATGGATATCATTCCTTTTTGCTGGCCTTAGCATCGAGGGCTTCGTCTCGAGATTTTACGAGGCAAAGGATGGATTAGAAATCTGTAAATGTAGAAAAACTACGTAGGCACAAAAAAGTAAAGAAATGCATAAGTTTTACTCATGTAAAGAAAAACTGACATTAGATAAGTTTCAAAACAATTCCCGACCGGGGAGTATTTCTATACTATAAAAATCGATACAAATTTACCAGTACCAATTTTTTTAGAAATAAATAAATGGCAGCCTGAAAGTACAAATCGAGACCTTTTAAATGGTATGCAACACACTACAAACTTTTAAAAAGGTGGTCACGTGACACGGTACTTGGGAAAAAGTTTACTCTCATGCTCTCAGCAAATAAGATGAATTTATGAAATACTCGTAATAAACGTAACTCTATTTAAAGAGAATTAGTTTGAGATTTGAGCAATCCTATCAAAAATAAAATCGGCTTATAATTCCCTCATGCTATGAGAGATTAAAGCCAATAATTAAAATATATTAATCGAACCTGTGTCCAACTAAGGTGCAACCGATGGAGGTAAGAAAAAAAATCATAGAATCTGACTTGTAGACCTTTAAAAATCAGTATCTGCTTGTGCAAACAGTTTTTCGATATGTCTTGCTGCTAATTCATAATTACATCCATAACGTTGCGTCCTCCATATTTTATTTTTTTGGAGAGGGGGGTAAAAATTAAAAATTTCAATTTTTGGATTTTTCCTGCCAGCTACACGGCTATATCTACAATTGTACCAAATGTCAAGTTTCTAGTTATTCTGGAAGTCACTTATAATTTAGATGATGAGTGAGTAACAAAAATGCAAACTTTGAAACTCTTTCTTGTAGTAAAGGGTGAATATTAAGGGCTACATTTATTTATAGTGTCCTAAGCTACTTAGCCCTTATCTATGATTCAAACTTCAAAAGTCCATCGTAAGAGGAAACAGAGATATGAGGGTGAAAAAAACCTGGTGAATTAGTTAAAGTAATTAAAAGATACACACTGCATCCTTACTGCAACTTGGTCTTGCGCACTGTCTTGCAGTCAGATAAATTTGACAATACAAGGTTTTAATAGTATAAAATCATTAAAGAATATAAAATATAACGCGAGGAAGCTATGTGTTACACTAATTGGCAGAGTATTCTTTCTCTCTTTTACAAAACATTTGCTTGAGCAGGACAAGCCAGTGTGTTACATGTAAAAGAATATATATTTTATGTACGATAATTACGAAAAATAGACATTTTATCTCTGTTTAGATGCGTAGAAAGTGATTCTTTGCGTAGTTGTATTTATTGCGCACGCGCGTTTCATAGTTCCAGAGATATTTTAAATAAAGTGGAGAGATTTTTTTGCTTCATCTTATGGTACGATTAGCGAGTTTGTTTACATTTAACAAAACTTAAACTAATTGTTTTTATCAAGTATTTAGAGAAAATCAATTTGATTATGATGAAAATGAGAAGAATAATACGCCTCCCGAAATAATTAATTCGGCACAAAGTACAAAAAATGAATTAATGTCATCTTTATCAAAAGAGAAATACGATCTTTATTTTAAATAATTTGTTTCTTTATTTATTAAAATCCAACATTAGGTGGCCATACACGGACGCTCTTTCATTTAAAAAATCGCGGCATGTGCAAACGGGAGAGGAAAATGGAAAGGATAGAACGGGAAAGGAAAGTGTGGAGATAAATTTATCCCGCAAGTGTTTCCCTTGGTAAATCGTGTCGTGCGGAAACGGGAGAGGATACGTCAGAGGATACGGGAGAGGATTCGGGAGAGGAAAGAATGGAAAAGGAAAATAGGTCGGATTTTTCGACAAAAGGTATTTCTCAAGTGATTGCGCGGTGCGTTATCATTTGAAAGGAAAAAACGTGTGAGAAAACCTTAATTTATCGTGTCATTTGCGGCGCCGGCGCGAGCAAGACCCAACTACTATGGTACGGGGCGATCCAACACGTGGCGTGGGGCGAATCCCCCCGCTTTCCTCCCGTGTATTAACGAACACTAAGGCAGATGATAATCAGAAGGATATTTGTCGCGAATTGTTCGTCAAATCATTTCCCGTATTTTCATGGCGTGTGCTACAGTCCACTAACACACGAGCTTTTAGAAATGATTCGGAAAGACGCCGCGATTTTCGAAATGAAAGACCATCCGTGTATGGCCAGCTAATCGTAGATAAAGTACGGTACGCAACTCGTGCGAAAACTGCATTTTGCTTTGCGAGTTTGTTTACATTTAACAAAACTAATTTGCTGTTCTTTTATTAAAGTAACTGTTTATATCGAGATGTTAGTGAAAAACAATGAGTGAATCAAGTGACTTTAACGAAAATGTGGAGAAATACTCCTCCAGAAATAATTAATTCGGCAAAAAATACAACTCAAGAATTAATGCTATCAAGAGAGAGATACGAACTTACGTACAGCAAGTTTATTTTTTCTGTATTTATTATTTAAATCTAACAATCGTAGATGAAGTACGGTTCGCAACTCGGGCGAAAATGGCATTTTGCATTGCTCGTGTGGTTTTACTAACCTCGCTATCGCTCGGGTGCAAACTCCACACTCGCATGCAAAATGCTACTTTCCGCACTCGACGCGTAATGTACTATTTTATATTTACTAAGCTTTCTCATATACATCATATACATCATTTCTTAATTTTTAAGTTGTTTTGGTTTTCTACGGTTATAATATTTATTTATTAGTCAACTTTTTATAAAAATTTAAAATATATACGATTCCTGCATGCCGAGGAATCGAACCTGACCTGCAATCCTTTGTACTTAAATCTATGTTTACCTAGATTCTGATATATATCTCGGAAAATATGAATAAATGAATGAACAAATGAATAATCAATGAATAAACGAGGCAGAAATGTTTCCTTTGCTGCCTTGTTGCATACAATATTTTATCTACTTGCGCCAGAAAAATGAAGCTGCTTAAATGTTATCTTTATTAGTATAACATAGTTAATAACTATGTGTCATATTAATAAAGATAATAACATATGTATTAACTAAAATTAATGTTCAAATAAGAAACTTGGGAATAATAACAATAAGTCATAAGCAAACTCAATCTATAACAACAAAATACAAAACACACGTTTATGACACACACAACTTCTGAATGAATAATGCACGCAATATAAAATATTTATTTATATTTTTACTAACAAATTACTAAAAGTATTAAAAATATCTTCTATTGCTTAAAAGAAAAGAAGTAACCAGGATACATCAAGAAAAGTAGCTAGTCTAAGAGAAGCTAGTCTAGAATTACTTCAATAATAAAAATAATATGGATGTTCAATGTTTACATGACGCTGCAGAATAGGCAGTGCCTACTATTTTGTTAATTAAAGATCTACTAATCATTGAACTTATTAAACAGAATTAACAAATATAAACAAATTATTTTATAATCAAAACGTTTATTTATTAAATATAACTTATTAAACAATAACAAATGATGTTATAAGATAGAGATAATAGTATAAACTGTCATTGCCAACATTATTAAAGTAAAAATTTTACTGCCTAGGCATTAAAATTTTTTCTCATTTCACCGCCTAGGCAGTAAAATCACATTTCTCTGCCTGAAATCAGTTCAATAATGCCTCATTTTGCAGCCGCAAGTAGATAAAAATATATAATGTACAATGAGTTAGATTAAGATGTTACATTATACTTCTTAAGGTTGTATATAAAGTGAATTTTATTTATGTTTTTGGAATTAATAATGTACAAATTATTTAATTTAGCTTGTAATAACCCAAGGAGGAGTTATGATTTGCTGGTCTTTAAATAGATATAACAAGTAATACATGTTTATTTTAAATTGCTGGTCTTTAAATACTTATACATAATAACTTTTTCATAATAACTAATAAATGTTAGTTTTAATTTGTTCGTCTTTAAATTGATATTATAATAACAAATCTATAACTAACTAACTTATCAAAATCTCCTAATCTATCTATTATAACTTATCAAAATTAATTTACTTTGTTTTACTTTTTTCTAAATATAAAATTTGTCAGTTGCCAGGGGTCTAAGGGCTCGTACTATATACATTTGTGTTCATTTAACTACAAATTTAACGATATTAATATAGTTTTCCCGAGATTTATCCAGTTTTCAGATCAAATTAAATATGTAAAAAAAGTAAACTTCTTGTGTAAGCATTTCGTATCATTTGTTAAATGTGTTTCATAATAAATAAATAAAATTATATATTAAATTGGGATTTAAAATCAGTATTACTGTGTACATAAAGCATTTGTTCAAATTTGTCAGACCTCAACTACTGGCCCGATTTCGATGAAATTATTTGACAGAGCTAGGTCCTGTTTCAACTAGCCCGTTTGGCATATTTGTCTGTCTGTCTGTAAATTTGATTGTTACTCAGACACGACATAACGAGTTCTTCGATTTTCTTTTAACATTAATTTAGTATGAATGTTTCTTGTAGATATTAAAAACTATTAAACTATTAAAAGTATATGAATTTATTTATTTTATCTTTTGAACTCGAGGTCTACTGATCACAAAGTCATTAGATATTTTTCTAAACCCAATTATTGAATTAAATAACATTATCATCTAAATACTAAGAATAGTTATTTGCTATATTATTTTGTATTAATAAGCTTTATCAATTCTAGATTTTATATTCACAATAATATACATGGAGGAAATGAATTAGTTTATTTTTTACTTATATTGACGCATGTTAAGAAGAAAAAATATATTATTATGTTTTTTAAAAAAGAAAAAATGATGTTTATGTTAATTTGGCAATAACTAGTTGAACTAAGATGAACTCATTAATGTGATAACTGTAGGTTTTATCAGATATATAAAGACGTACAGCTCTTAGATTTCTAAATATTATTTGTTCAGACATCAATATTGCAAGATTTCAGTCTAATGCTTTAAACGGTATTAAAGTAAATCATTTATAACGTATATTTCAATTATTTAACTTATATTTAAACGCTAGTAAATTTTTTTTTTCACTTCAGAATAAAAGTAAATTTAAAAATGTATTTAATATTATTGTTAGTTATTTGTCTTCGTCTCTCTTCTCTTCCAAATGTCTGTAAGTTTGTATTTCTATTTTAAAACTTTCGTACCCAATTTAAATCTTGCGTGAATAGTTCATATTTGTGTAACCTTATTTTATGTCTCCGACTTCAAAAATTCCAAGACAGAAATCTGTTTCAGACATCATAGGGAACCACAGGTAGCACCAGATTAATTTCGACAGTTTGTGCTATATAACTTTCGCTCAATTGATAAATTAATAAAAAAAATCATAACTTGTTCGACAGATTAAAAAATCGGGGGAAACCATTAAATAAATTTGACATAATGGATTGTAAAATAATAAAATCAATAAAGTACGTGATAGGATGCGAGGAAGCTATGTCCCACATTAGTTTTACTATATACTTACATTTAGTATTGTTTACAAACACATTATTAATTACATCATGCACATTCTCAACTACCTGCGGTCCAATAAATAGTTTTCTAGCCAAACAAATCAGCTGATTTTCAAATTGGCAATAACTCGAGATAAAATATGGTGTTTCCTTTAATAAATAAAGTCCTAACTCAAACTAAAAAAAAAAAAAAAAATCAGTGTGATAAAGCTTGTACTAAACTTTCTAATAAACAAGAATATAATTACATGAGATCATAATGACATGAGTGCATAATTACATGAGTGCATAATTACATGACTGCATAATTACATGAGTGCATAATTACATGTGTGCATAATTACATGATTACATTATTACATGAGTACATAATTACATGAGTACATTATTACATGAATACATAATTACATGAGTACATAATCACATGAGTCCATAATCACATGAGTACATAATTACATGAGTACATAATTACATGAGTACATAATTACATGAGTACATAATTACATGAGTACATAATTACATGAGTACATAATCACATGAGTATATAATTACATGAGTACATAATTACATGAGTACATAATTACATGAGTACATAATTACATGAGTACATAATCACATGAGTACATAATTCCTTGGTATAGTGTTTTCTATTTCCACTTGATTAATTGTTTTGAGTTTTGATTAAATTTTAGTAAAATATTATTCAAAATGACCATTTTATCAAAATTTAACACAAAAATAACTTCACTTAATAACTTACACGGCCTCTCACCGTACAAATTTTTTTTAAAAAAAACTAAATTTTTAGAAAACTAATTATATAGTTGATAATTTCATAGTAGAAAACTCATTGGTACATTTAAACATTGGGAGGTGGAGTTTAGCTCCGACACGCTTTACATCGGTGGTATAAATGAAGTTATTCGGGTTAATTTTGAGATATTTAACTGTGCCTCATGTTTGTGCGTATTTCACTGAAGTTTGTGTAGTGAAAGTAACGTAGTTAATAAGATATCGATGTTTCTTTAAAAGGATTTTTCTTTCTGGCGGGACAGAAAGTTGATTTCACAACTTGTTTTGACCACAGACCTGGCGGGGTGTTTTTTGGTCAGATTTCATGACTTTTTGTACGACGTAAGAATGAGTTAAGGGGTTGTAGGGGGGATGAGTTAGCGGGAAGGGGGGAATGCACTAGGGCCCTAGACGTATCCAAAAAGCCCTCATTCATTAAAATCGGTTTGGTAGTTTAGTCTGTAGGTGTGTCAACGTAAAATGAACGAAGAATAAGAATAAGAAGAAGTATCAAAACTACCATTTTCAAACCTATTTTTCTCTACTTCTACTTGACCGATTTCGACCTTTTTTTTTAATTTTTGATCTATAGGACACGGCCTTCAAAGATATTAAAAATTATTTAGGTAGCTTGTACGTATTCCACGTTGCAGACCCTCAAAAACCCCAGTTTGCCAACTACAGTGTAATACACTGGAAGCTTTTGTGAAATTTTGTCTTTTTGACTTGGCGGGGCGGAAAGCTGCTGCGTTCCTAAATATAAATGTATACATAAATATTATGTATACATTTGGCTCTGTGCTATGACTACCACACCCGGCAGTCGACCAAAAGGTCAGTGCTGTAATAGTACATTACGCGTCTAGAGCGGAAAGTAGCATTTTGCATGCGAGTGTGGAGTTTGCACCCGAGCAACAGCGAGGGTAGTAAAACCACACGAGCAATGCAAAATGCCGTTTTCGCACGAGTTGCGTACCGTACTTTATCTACGATTGTTAGATTTAAATAATAAATACAGAAAAAAATAAACTTGCTGTACGTAAGTTCGTATCTCTCTCTTGATAAAGATGGCATTAATTCTTGAGTTGCATTTTTTGCCGAATTAATTATTTATGAGGAGTATTATTCTCCACATTTTCGTTAAAGTCACTTGATTCACTCATTGTTTTTCACTAAAATCTCGATATAAACAGTTACTTTAATAAAAGAACAGCAAATTAATTTTGTTAAATGTAAACAAACTCGCAAATCGTGCGTAAAGCTGAATAATTCCTCTTCTTTACCGCGCTAGCGTGGTAAAGAAGAGGAATTCTTCAGAACTATGAGACGCGCATGCGCAATGAATACAAGTAAGTAAATAATCACTTTCTACGCATCTAAACAGAGATACAATGTTTATATTTCGTATCAATCGTAGATAAAATGTTTTATGCTATATTATGTCTATAAAATCTTTCTAAACAAAATAAATATTATTTATTTGTATTAAAAGAACGGTCTAGGCGCTAGAGCGCTTTGAAATTTGTCAAAAATTTCAAAATTGGCTAAACGCCTGTTTTTATTTTGGGGTTTCGCTTAGAACTGTAAAATTACAAACTTTTAGAAAAAAGTGACTCGTGACAAATAAATAAATTGCTCATACTTTATGTCTTTATTTGAGGTTTTTCCTCAGACAAACGGTTTAGGCGCTAGAGGAATTTGAACTTTTTGTGTATATAACACGCGGCTATGCCATGTACATCTCATAATAAATCAATGTTGCCAAAATCGCTTGACAATGGCACTAGAAGTTCCAGGCTGCTCAACTTAAATAATGAAAATATGTTGAAAATATGTTGTGTCGTAGCTGCCATAGGTTGGGTCGATGGTTCATCATCAGGATTATTCACCGAACAATACGATACAAGATACATATTTTCATTCCTACATACATACTGAAAAAAGCAAATTTTCTAAAAGTTTGTAGTTGTACAGTTCTAAGCGAAATTCCAAAATATGTTTAGATATTTAGCCGATTTTGAAATTTTTGTCAAAGTTATAAGTTTAAAAAACAAGTTGAGTCACATAAATTTAGAGGTGGGTAATTACTGTTATTTTTCGGTAACTGGTTATGACGTTCCTATCTCAAACGGTAATAGGTTCCTGGAATAGGTTATATGGGTAATAGGTTCTTACCATTCCGGTCGGAGACTTGATGAGCAAAAAAAAAAAAAAAAGGTCGTCGGAAATTCAAATTAAATTTAAGAATTATTCAAGGTAATTAATTAATTAAATATTTATTTGCTTTATTAAAAACTAACAGATAGAATTTCTACTAATTTTATAGTAAAGATATTTACTCAGCTTGAAGATTAAAAAAAAATTAGCGCTTATCTATAATACAAATATTAATACTTGGAAATCCGATGTGTGGGATCACTGTAAAGATGTTATCCATTTAAAATTCTCGGGCCTTAGCAAGTATTTAACAAGCAAAATAAACCAAAACATCGGTCCGAGGCAACTCTGACAAACTTTCTCATATACGAGTTACACAACTACTTGACGCAGTTTTTGGAACGAAGTTCCTTATGGCACGTTCTGGAGCCCGGGAGTGAATCCGAAAAAAACTACCAAAATCACCGTCACAAAATAACTGTCACAAAATCACCGTCACAAAATAACTGTCACAAAATCACCGTCACGCAAAATCCGTCACGAAATCTACAGATGACGATAACTTGAGTAAAGGATCACCGAGTTAGATGAAATTTTGTACACATGTTCATTTTACCAATGCCCAGGCTAAGTTCGTCGGAAAACGATATCCGCCCAAGCATTCACGCGCAACGCTCGCGTAAACGTAAGCTTCAAAAGACGGGAAAAAGTGTTATTAAGGAAGCCTGTTACTTGACTTGTTTTGATTATTTTTGTTATATATGTCAAAAATGTCACTTTGTTTTGTAAATAAATAAAATACTAGGTGTGCAATGCAGTTGTCTACTTGCAATATTGAGCTGAGCGTGTATTTTTATCTTAACCAATAAACATTTGTATTTATAAACAGCTGAAATCGGATCAAAAATAGTAAAATCTCTATTTTTAATGAAAAAGCATTTTTTCCTGTTTTTCTATTTTACCCCCTCTTAAATGAAAATATGACAAAAGTGAACATAACAACAATAACTGTCCTCGACACGCATCATAAAGGGCATACACTATTTTTACTTTTGTACCCAGTACCCCTGTGTACGAATTTGGACCATTTCAGATTTATACCTTTCTGTGGTTGTTCACTATGACCATGCCGAATTTCGTGGGAATTGGTTCAGCCGTTCAGAAGGAAACTTTTGTACCCCGTTACCCGTACCCCAGTGTACCAATTTAAACCATTTCAGATTTATACCTTCCTGTGGTTGGTCACTATGACAGTGCCGAATTTCGTGCGAATCGGTTTAGCCGTTCATGAGGAATCTTTTGTACCACGTTCCCTGTATCCCTGTGTACCAATTTGGGTCATTTCAGATTTAGACCTTCCTGTGGTTAGTCACTATGACCGTGCCGAATTTCGTGCTAATCGGTATGCCGTTCAGGAGGAGTATGCGTCAGAAAAAATGCAAAGTGTAGTATAAGAGCATCGCTTTGCTCAGCTCAATAATCATGTAAAATTTCACCCTAATACAAGCAGAAGCTGTAGAGTAGGGAAGAGATATATTTTATAATATTTTAAATTAATTGGCCGGGTAGGTATAGAAAACAGTCCTAATTAAATCCAAACTCCTTTAACAAACATACTCTTTCACTATAAACTCATCATGATCAACTTTTTTCTTATATTCAATATAATACAGGGTGGTCCAAAAGTCTCCCCCCCCCCCTCTTAACTTTTGAACGGTTTGAGATAAATTAATGAAACTTGGGGGATCTCTACCATGCAAAGGGAAGTTTGTTTTCATGCAATCACCCACTAGGGGCAACCACCCACTTTGCCCCCAGGCCATCCAACTTCAGAATTTCAAATTGGAATGTATATTTTTGATAGCATATTTGGATTCTACAGTGAAAAATAATAAACTTTTACTTGAACCTATTTTTTCTATCTCCAATATTTTGCCCCCCACAGGGGGGCAAAGATAACAAAATAACCCTTCCGATAATACGTTGTAAAATCTAAACGGTTGGAGATAAATTAATGAAACTTAGGGGATCTTTACTATGTAAAGGGAAGTTTGTTTTCACGCAATCGCGCAGTAGGGGCAACCTCCCATTTTGCCCCCAGACCACCTAACTTCAAAATTTTAACCTGGAATGTATATTTTTGATTGCAGATTTAGATTCTACGGTAAAAAATAAAAATATTTTACTTCTAACTTTTTTTTCTATCTTCAATATATGGCCCCCTATAGGGAGGCAAAGGTATAAAAATGGTAGATTTCAGCGCCTGGCGGCAAAATGGTGGTTGCCCCTAGTACGCGAGTGGATGATTACACACTTCCCTTTACATGGTACAGGTCCCCCAAGTTCTATTACTTTATTTCAAACCGTTTAGATTTTATAACGATCTAAGTGTTATTTTTCTACTATTTCGGAAGGGTTATTTCGCTATCTTTACCCCCCTGTAGGGGGAAAAATATTGGAGATAGAAAAAATAGTTTCAAGTAAAAAATTATTATTTTTCACTGTAGAATCCAAATATGCTATCAAAAATATACATTCCAATTTGAAATTCTGAAGTTGGGTGGCCTGGGGGCAAAGTGGGTGGTTGCCCCTAGTGGGTGATTGCATGAAAACAAACTTCCCTTTGCATGGTAGAGATCCCCCAAGTTTCATTAATTTATCTCAAACCGTTCAAAAGTTAAGAGGGGGGGGGGGAGACTTTTGGACCACCATGTATATTTTTATAGTAAGACGCTTGCTTTAATTATACAAATAATGATTTTCTTTTAATTTTGCCTTAACTCTGCTAGGTACAAACAGTTCTTTACTTTTAATTTTTTCTCTTTTCTAACTCCGCCATGTATAAGAAGTTAGCAATGTATACGTACTTAGCAGTGTGATTTTATAATTTATATTTACTGAAAAATTAAGGAACTTCGTTCCTACCGGGTCTCTCGCGACACCACACGTATTTTTCTATTTATTATTTTTCATAGCTACATTTAATTATTATTGAATATTAAATCGAAATTTATCATAAAAATAACTTCTCCTTGGCGGGGTATCGAACCCGGCCACCCTATGTCCATGTTTAAAGCTATTTTCTCAGGAACTAGATTTTTTCCCGTATTTAATTGGACTACATTTTAGAATTTTTTAACCAAAATCGTCGGAATCGTTTTCGAGAAATATTTATTTTCACGTTCTTTCAGAGTTTTTGGGGGGTAGTGCCCCCCAAATTTGGAGCTAAAATTCATTTCTCGATTTCGCCTCGGGGTATGATTTTTCTACACATGTATGCCTAATTTCGTCAAAATCGGCCCAGTAGTTTAGGCTCCAGGCATCTGCACAAACAGACGACAGACGACAGTCAGACATTTTTTAAAAACCACTTTTTTGGACTCAGGGTCTGACTCAAAACGTGTAAATCCATCAAAATCTTAAAATCGAATTTGCGCGCCTTTACAATACTTTCTCTTTATTTGAGAAAGTACAAAGGCGCCCCTTCAGAGGCCGATAAAATCGTATAATAAGTATGAGTCTAAAATAGTTGTAGTACAATTATAGTATAATACAACGCTTCATGGAAACCTAATACCTCAGGAGTTATTGATACCGTTCCCGTTCCGTTAAAGTTATAACGCATAGTAGAACGCATAGGCAGAATACTTATGAACTAAACTAGACCTGCAACTACTGTAGTACCTAACGCCACCGCCAGTCGGAATATTTATGAATTAGACCTAGAGTTACTCGATAACATGTAATTTTTAATATTAGGTTATCTGAGGAATGGTTACCTTAAAACCGAATCGACCTTTAACCCTAGTAGGACATTTATAAGATGGTTTAAGGAATTTTGGTAGATACACCATAATAATTCAAGATGTCCGAAATTTGTGGGAAGGAGAAAAGTAAAAGTGATTAAGCCCTGCCCGTTCCATTCTTACAAGCAAGTTTACTATTTAAAATAAGCTACTCCCTATAGAAAAATAATAATAAACCATTTATTGTAGCTAATACACTTTAAACACATAAATTATACAATATAAAATAGTATACATTCGTAAAGCCACAAATCGGTTTTACAACCGTGGTATTACCTTTTTTAAAGGCCCTAGAACAAAGAGGAAATTAAATATATTTGAATCTAATTATAAAAAATTAAATTTCTTGTTCGAGAATATCCCAAACAAGGGATAAAGTATAACATTCTAAAAGAATTTTGACATCATTTTATTATCCCTGAATACACCTGTAAAATTATTGTTATTAATTTACTGCTCTCAATTTATTTGTATACTACTTTATGTTCTAGGTGCGATTGATCAAGGTCTCAAGTTGTTTTTAGTCGAGGCTGCCATGGAGAAGAATTTAGAAATAGTTCGCTGGCTCGTTAAGAAGGAAGCTTATATTAACGTTAAGGATGACAACGGGCTGACTCCGCTGATGCACGCGTCAACCACGGACGACTCTTCTGATGTAATACAAGTTTTGCTGGAAAAAGGTGCTGATGCAGATTTAAGAGATGATGAAAGTATGACAGCGTTACATTTTGCGTCTGAGAAAGGAAACAAGGCCGCAGTGAAACTACTTGTGGCTAAAATGAAAAATACCAGTATCACTGATAACAGGGGAAGAACAGCACTACACCTTGCTGTAAATTCCGATAATACCGATGTGTTGTCTTACTTACTGGACCAGGGTTTAGACTGCAACGCTAAAGACATCTATGGATTTACGCCTTTCCACACAGCAGCGATGATGGGGAAAACAAGGATGCTTGAAATATTGAAAGATGAGGAAATCGAAATAGATTCAAGATCCTGGAATCAGACAACCCCTCTTATGTTGGCCACATTGTTCGACCAAAACGAAGCGGCTCAATATCTCGTAGAACTAGATTCTGACGTCGATTCTCAAGATAACAATAATTGGACAGCGTTGCATTATGTTGCTTACTCTGGAAATTTAAAACTAGTTAAATTGCTTGTAGAAAATGACGCCACTCTAGACGTTAAGAATTCAGACGGACTGACGCCACTGCATCTTGCGGTAAACAGAGGCCACTACGTCCTCGTAGAATATTTAACGGATAAGGGTGCAAACATTTATACTACCGATAATTCTAACAATACATTGTTACATGGGGCAGCTGCCTCAGGAAATGTTGAATTACTTAAACTCTTAACTGAGAAGATCCATGAACTTGAAAATCTTAACGGACTTGGGTACACGCCTCTAATTGAAGCAGTCATGGAAGGCAGTCAGGACACAGTTAAACTTCTGATTGATGCTGGAGCCGATACTAGTATATTGAACAGATTGGACCAAGGCTTTTTATTAAAAGCACTGTCGGCCAACAACACTAAACTTCTCAAAACTTTAAAAACAATTGATAATAATTTCAAGTTTAGTAGTAAAAATTCTGAGGGAATGACACTTCTGCACTACGCTTCTAGAAGCAGTAATTTCGAAACGGTAAAATATCTTCTTGATGTTATGGTCGAAGAATTTCTCAGTAAGATATGGCCAGAGACCCAACTAGATCGGACATTATTGATCCGAACTTGCTTGCTCTGTTACGTTAATATTACGAACATGAGAGACAATGAAGGTAAAACTCCTCTGCATCATGCGGCGGAATGGGGTAATGCTGACGCATTTTACATTTTACTAAACAATTTGGCTAATCAGAGTCATACAGATAACAAAGGCTTAACTGCTTTCCTTGTTGCAGCAAAGCATGGTCGTACAAACATTTTGAAGATATTGGTACTATTTAATACCGACATTAACTCTGTCGATAAACAAGCTAAATCGGCAGTATTCTTATCTACGCAGGAAGGAAAGTTAGATTCCCTACAATATTTAATTGGTTTAGGAGCTGATTTGACAGTTAAAGATTCTAAGGGTTGGTCATTGTTGCATGCAGCCACTGCTAACAGACACAATGCAGTGTTGCAGGAGTTACTTACACACAAAAATATTGCATCTGAAATTAACGATGTAGACAAAGATGATAAACCTGCATCATGGTACGCTATATATCTCAGATACATAGATATTTTAGAGATACTAGAACTCAATGGAGCCCATATTAGACAGGATCATCTATGTGAAGCTGTGGAAAATAATAATGTGGAATTCGTTGAATATCTTACACGCAAGAACAGTATACAGGTAGTAAGTACTTGCTTTAGCAATAAAATGACATTGCTTCATATAGCTGCTAGTAAAGGACATTTAAATATAGTTAACCATCTTACCAAATATCCGTGCTTGGTCAACAGCTTAGATAATGATCAAAAATCTCCATTTTGGTACGCCGTAAATGAAATGAAGTGGGAATGTGCCAAAGAAATAAAAGAAGCAGGGGGCGTCATCGAACCCTTGGTTTCCCCCATAGATGCTGTGAGAAACAATTTGACAGGTTTTGTCAAATATTTTGTTAAACAAGGATTTGATTTCCCTAATAACTCGTTACATGAAGCTGCTTCAAGAGGTCAAATAGATATAGTTACTGAACTAGTAAATATATCGCAATTTATCAACGCATATGATGACCAAAATAAAACCGCTCTTTGGTACGCTATTAAAGGTGAACACTGGGATTGCGTAGACAAGTTAGAAAAAGCAGGAGGGGAAATCAATCCAAATTATGACATTGTGGAAGCAGTAAAGAATAATCAACTTGTCTACGTCAAATATTTAATAAGGAATGGAGTTAGCGTCCACTCGACGGATTCCGAAGGAATTCCGATAGTGTATTGGTCAGCAGCGAGGGGTCTTACGGACATAGTCGAATACTTATTAGATTCTGGAGCTGATATTAAAGCGTCACACCCAGTCAATTTGCACTCCTTGGTATACATAGCTGCTAATAATGGCAAATGTGACACAGTTAGATTACTTTTATCAAGGGGGGCAGCCGTTAATACATCAGATAAATTTGGACGAACAGCTTTAGATGACTCTAAACTTGAATGTAAACAAGACCTAATAACTTATGGAGCAAATAGAAGCGATGATTATTCATATTCTTATGATGATGATTATTAACACTTATGACCTCAGTAACCTACTAGAACTTTTTTAGAGGAGGGTCCTGCGGCGAATTTTTGGTGCGGTCAGGGATCGGGAGGAGTGGAGAATGAGGACAAATCAAGAACTGAGGGAGTTGTTCGTGGAGCGAGTTGTTGTGGGAGTCCGGTGGACGGAGGATCGGACAATTTGGAACCAGCGAGTTCGTCAGGCCAGGGACCTGTGCGCCTATGAAAGAAGAAAGAAGATGATCACAGTAATAATAATAATAATTAGACCATTAAGAAAAATTACATTCAGTATACTCGTTCAGTTTTTTTAAAAAAAAAATCTTTTATATTAACCTAACTTTTGTAGGTGCCTGCCTGTCGTCAAAATTTTTTGGAAGGCTAGTTAATCCTCTTCCAGTCGTCCAATCGAGCTGAAACTTGTCATTTAGACTCTCTACCAATACAAAATCATTCTAACAAATTAATTAATTGAATAAATTTGATTAATTTATTTCTAAATTTAATAATTGATTAGTTAAAATTCATTTAAACTTCCCGAGTAGCTAGACATTTGAAACTTTTAGAATAGCTCAGAACACGATGACAATGCATTAATTTAATACTTTATGCCTTCTTTTAGAAGCTATCTTTTAATTCGCTTTCAGCAAATTTTGCTGCATGTAAAGTTAGTGCAGAAAAAATCCGCTAGTTATTTTATTTGTTTTGTCATGACCCATATTTACGATTTTCATTCTTCTTTTACGGGTAATTGAACCAGGTTTGTTTACTCTTGTGTCCTAGGTATCGGTTTAATTTTTCTTAAACATTTTTCTTCTTCAGACTTTATATACAGTGTTGTAGTTTTTTACAAAAATTGTTTTTACTCTACTACTCGCTTCGCTCGTCAACCCCCGAAAAGCGGCCGCTGCGTAGTTTTTTTTTGTCCTTTTATAGGTTTAAGATCAGCTGCCTAGTTGGTAGTAAATAAATTCGGAACTATTTCTTTTCACTAGCATTATATTATAACAATAACAATTATAAATTCAATTTTTAAGTTTTCGGTAGTATTCATACTACGGATAGTTTAAATTTTAATTTAAATCAAATTATAATTATTATTATAACTACGGGAGACAGACAAAAAATAAACTCCAGCGCCGGGAATCGAATCACGGGCCTCCTAGTAGTTAATAATAATTATAATTTGATTTAAATTAATAATGAAAATTTAAACTTTTCCTAGTATGAATACTACCAAAAACATAAAAATTTAATTTATAATTGATTTTACTATGTACAGGCACTAATTGGGTACTTTATAATTATAAGCGTTATTTCTCGGTCTAGTTCTATTGTCGTAATGTCGACTCCTAGACTTGTGAAAAGTTGAAAGCTTAATTCGGGACTAGGTATCGTTGTCAACTGAGGAAATTATTCCTCAGTGTAGCTTAGTTTGTTAGAGCGTCTATACTGGAAATATAGGATGCCCGTGGATTGAATCCCGGCGCTGGAGTCTATTTTCCTCTGTCTGTCTCCCGTAAATAATAATAATTATAATTTAATTTATAAAAAAAATAACAATTATATTATCAACACTACATATAGTATTAATATTTTTTTATTTGTAAAGAATATTACAACTACATAAAAAAAAAATGTAACAAGTAACATTGTTAATTAAGTATACACAAGAACATGATGTCATGGTGGGAGAAGCAACTCAGTAGTTGTACTCCCTAGCTTGTTAACATTTTAAAAGAAAACATAAACATAATTTCATATATATATATATATATATATACATACATATACATACATATATATATATATATATATATATATATATATATATATATATATATATATATATATATATATATATATACATATATATATATATATATATATATATATATATATATATATATATATATATATATATATATATATATATATATATATATATATATATATATACACACATACATATATATATATATATATATATACATACATATATACACACATACACATACATACACACACATACATACACATATATATATATATACATATATATACTTTTTTTTCCTAATCGCGTAGGTGATCGCGAGGCCACAGTCTTTTAAGACGGCGAGGAGGGTTACTATAGTAGTAATAGAAAATTTAAAAACGTAGTATATAAGTTTTTTTTTATCTTTTAATTTTTTTTAGCTTAATTAATATAACAATTAATTAACTCATTAATATCCATAACCAATGCTGAAGCTGAAATAAAAATGAAGGTGGACGTTGGAACCGGAGCCTTACAAAAGTGACACCCCTACCTCTCAATAGTCGTGCGTTTAGACCGCCGCCGAATAAAAGTCACGTCGAGCGTCAACAGCCGGGAAGTAACTCACCAGAGAATTTACACCTTAAGGGTTGGTATGTAATGGAGAGTTTACCCTTAGGAGCTAAGCCGTACTTATGAAGTACTCACGACAGCAAATATTAAGAATTTTGTATTATTTTTTTGAAATATTTATTATTTATATTTTTAATCTAATTAAAATTTGTACAATGATTATTTAAATATATAATTGAATTGAGACTATTTCATATTTATATTGATTACTTTGAAGTTGATTATTGTTAAAATGCAGACTTTTTTATTAAACAAAAATATACTTTATTATACAATATATTATTTTATACTCGTATATATTTATTTCCAATTGTTACTAGTTTCATAATAGTCCAGGCAAATTAGTAAAAAACACTTTTAAGGGGTGTAGTAGTAAGAAACAGTAAAGTTCCCCCCTCTTAAGGGGGCGCGTCCCCCCTCCCCCCTCCTTAAAGTCCAAAATTTACTTATTTTTCACTTTTTACGCAAAACAGTTTATTTTTTGAAGAGAAGTGTTATTACCAAAATTATTCCTCACATAATTCTGCACAAAAAATGTCCTATGCATGTTTGAAGTGAGACATACCGTTTTCGAGATATTGTAGTTGGATAGAGATAAAACGTATTTTTGCGAACTAAGATATCTAAAAAACAACACATCCGATTTTAATGAAATTGGGATGGTAGGTTATACTTAGCCCACTATTGATCCAATATAAGTTTCAACCTTCTGCGCCTATTATTTTATCCTCCACATGCGCACAAACATACATTTATTTAGACCTATATCTTCAAAAGTACTCAACTGATTATTATGAAATTTGTAGGGTTTGTTGAAATTAGTCCGCAGATATCCCCAAATTAATTTCAACCGTCTGCTCTCTTTACATTTTGATAAATTGATACTTTAATTCATAACAGACAAACAAAAAATTGATCAACAGACAGACAGAAAGGGAACGAATTTAGAAATTGTAAAGAGCGCAGACGGTTGAAATTAATGTGAGGCTATCTGCGGGCTACTTTCAACAAACCCTACAAATTTCATAATAATCAGTAGAGTACTTTTGAAGATATAGGTCTAAATAAATGTATGTTTGTGCGCATGTGGAGGATAAAATAATGGGCGCAGAAGGTTGAAACTTATATTGGATCAATAGTGGGCTAAGTATAACCTACCATCCCAATTTCATTAAAATCGGATGTGTTGTTTTTTAGATATCTTAGTTCGCAAAAATACGTTTTATCTCTATCCAACTACAATATCTCGAAAACGGTATGTCTCACTTCAAACATGCATAGGACATTTTTTGTGCAGAATTATGTGAGGAATAATTTTGGTAATAACACTTCTCTTCAAAAAATAAACTGTTTTGCGTAAAAAGTGAAAAATAAGTAAATTTTGGACTTTAAGGAGGGGGGAGGGGGGACGCGCGCCCTTAAGAGGGGGGAACTTCACTGTTTCTTACTACTACACCCCTTAAAAGTGTTTTCACAATGTTTCAAAACTTTATAAATTATTTCCCCTATTATTCCTTATTTTCCTGGACTATAATAAGAATCTGGAAGTTCGAAAAAGATAAATAGAATTAGATCATGAATAAAACACCCACTAAACAAAGTATTAACAGGTAACTACTTCTAGGAGGTAAAAAAATAGTTGTTTGACTGACCGAAGTGAATATAGCGCTGGCATAGCAACCTCGTCTTAAAGACCTCCAACAGCAACAGGACTGAAGTATAGCCATTGCACCATCACCTCGAGCTCAACCTGCAACACAGATAGTCTTCATAAGCAAATCATAATAATATATTATGTAATAATGACGACTAATTATTATTCATCAATCATAAAAAAATTATCAATGGTCATCACCAATTATTTAAATGTATCAATGAAGTTCAATTATTATTCATTAATAATAAAAAAACAATTATCAATGGTCATCAACAATTATTTAAATGAATCAATGAAGTTCAATTATTATTCATTAATAATAAAAAAAACAATTATCAATGGTCATCAACAATTATTTAAATGTATCAATGAAGTACAATTATTATTCATTAATAATAAAAAAAAAAACAATTATCAATGGTCATCAACAATTATTTAAATGTATCAATGTAGTTCAATTTATTATTCATCCATCATTTAAACATATCAATTATGATCAACAATTATTTAATAATTATATTAACAATTTTCATTAACCAAAAATATATGTATAAATAACTTTCAACGATTTTTCGTGTTTTAATAGGTAAATATGTTTTTTTTTGCTTACTCAAAGACAATTATTTGAGAGAGTGGCAGTATTACTTCCAGAAGTGTCCGTACTTTTCACCAAAACAACAGAAAACAATATCACCCAATTTGTTTTGGCCCTAAATCTTTTAATGAGCATCCCCTTCAGATGAGATTGTTGAAGTTAGTTGAAATTTGGTACACATGTCCATTTTACCAATACTTAGGCTGAGATTTTTGGACAACGTTATCCGCCCAAGCGTTCACGCCCAACGCTCGCGTAAACGTAAGCTTCAAATTTAAAATTTGGATTTTGGTACGGAAAAAAATTCTAACTTCATCTTGTTCAATTTGTGGTATTGCCTGACCATAGGTCAATAGAGTGAGTGAGTCTAGGTTGTTTACATTTGAGTGGGAGGAAGTGTGTAGCCTGCCCCCTCCCCCCTTTTTCTAGTTCAGTTGGGAAAGAGATCTCTACCGGTCCACATGATCTCTCTTTCACATAATCTCTCTCTCACTCACTCTCTCTCTCTCTCTCTCTCTCTCTCTCTCTCTCTCTCTCTCTCTCTCTCTCTCTCTCTCTCTCTCTCTCTCTCTCTCTCATCTCATTCACCTCACTCAGATCATCTCTGCACCTCAAGAAAATCATCACCACCATCTCTGCTGAGAGGGCCCTCTCCTCACCACCTTCACTCAACATCATCACCAGGTACCCTCTTCATTTCACCACTTTATTATTCTAAGTTTCCCTACAGTCCATTTTACCATACCACAATCTATTTATTGAGACAAACAACTTTTATAAATACATTTTTTTAGTAAAACAAACACCGACTGTAACAACAATTACTGTACTCTTAAAGTGCTTTCCAACGACATGCACCTTGAAGGGTACCAATTTTTTTTTTTTCACCCATGCAAATTCTAAACCAAAATTTCCCTATATTATTATAAGCCAATAATACGCAGATTTCTTTGAAAATTCGCTCAATAAGTCATGGTGCATGACTGGAATTTTTTGTATTTTGCGTCATATTCTAACAACATAACTATAAATAAAATAAAAATATTGTTATTAAATCATACTCAGCGATAAAAGAACACTCAACATTCAATTTTATAGAATTCAAAAAAGAAAAATATCTTATTTATTCCAACAATAGAATTTATTTCCAGGTTAAATTTAACAAGAATTTCGAGGGGATGGCATGAGAAGTTTCAATAACTAACAACAGCTGATATATTTTTTTTAAAAACATAATAACTTCAACGAATGGTTTTAATTTATACCAGCTGTTTTGACAAGCATTGTTGAAATTATATTAAAAATAAATCTCTGGCATCTGCTATATTAAAAACTAGACCGTTCGTAGTTCGAGTAATGAAAAATGATAATTCGATTCGGGGTAACAAATTCCATTAAAATATACTCTGACTAAATAAAATAAAAATAAATCTTAGATAAAATTTGTTTTTTAAAAATAATTTTTTTCTGAGAGAATTATGAATTAATGTTTTCCTTAAGGTAAAACATCGGTCTGAGACAACTCAGACAAACTTTTTCATAAATGAGTATATATTTTTATTAAAAAAATATTATTTTATTTTTTATTGACAAAATAAGCTTTTTTATAAATTTTTATACATATTTATATATATTTTTTTTTCATAAATTACTTAGTCTAGTGATTTCCATTTATAAGTTTTCAAGTTTTCGTAGGTACATGTTGGTAACATTTTATAAAAATTTATTATAATAATAACTTTTCCTCGGCAGGGAATCGAACCCGGCCTCTCTATGTCCACGTATAAAAACAATTTTCTTGGGAACTAGATTTTTCTCGGGAAAACGGCTTATATCGATAGATTCGTAATTAAATAGAACATTTTAAAATATTTAATCAAAATCTTTGGAACCGTTATTGAGAGAGATTATTTTTACGATTTTTCATATAGTTTTTTACTTTCTCATATAAAGAGAAAGTATTGTGATGGCGCGAAAATTCGATTTTGAGATTTTGATGGATTTACACGTTTTGAGGTCCCCTGAGTCCAAAAAAGTGGTTTTTAAAAAATGTCTGTCTGTCGTCTGTGCAGACGCCTGGAGCCTAAACTACTGGGCCGATTTTGACGAAATTTGGCATACATGTTCAGAAATATCATACCCCGAGGCTAAATCGAAAAATGAATTTTAGCTCCAAATTTGGGGGCGCTACCCCCCAAAAACTCTGAAAAAACGTGAAAAAAAATTATTTCTCGAAAATGGTTCCGACAATTTTGATTAAAAAATTATAAAATATAGTCCATTTAAATACGAATGTAACGATATGAGCCGTTTTCCTGGGGAAAATCTAGTTCCTGAGAAAATAGCTTAAACCGCGGACAGGGAGATCCCAGTTTCGATTCCTCGCCAAGGAGAAGTTATTTTTATGGTCAATTTTGATGAAATGTTCAGTAATAATTAAATGTACATACAAAAACTAATAAATGGAAAACACTTGGCTAAGTAATTATAAACTCGTATATGAGAAAGTTTGTCTGAGTTGTCTCGGACCGATATTTTAGGGGTAGCGCCATAGACTGTTTCAAACCAAATTATATGTAAATTAAAATTTCATTTAAAAAAAAAAATAGAAACTCATATAAAATAAATATTCATTTGCAAAATTAAAAAATAAAAGCTACTACAAATTGATATTAATTAACAATAGGATTAAAAAATGATAGCTCAAAAATTTGATTTAAAAAATCAAAGCTAGGAGTATTTTCACCTTTTCTGAATAAATTAAATGTACATCCTGTGTGTGTACATCGTGTACATCCTGTGTTCGCTTCGAGTCAACACCACGATGCACCACACCCCTGAAGATGCTTCCAGTAGTGGAAGCGAAACGTCGGACTTCACCCCCTTCGTGACGCGGATTCCACCGGAAAACCAAGCTGTGTATTACGAGTCTACCCGCGGAAGCCTATACGCACCAAGTTAAATGTATTTCTATTTATTTTTTTATAAAACATAAAATATAGGTACATTTTTTTTTAAATACTATGACGTATATTGTATATGCAAAAACACAAGGAAAATAATTAAATGTATAGTTAAATAATAGATTAATTTTTACTGTCAGAAGTATAATTAAAAAACATGGTTTGAATTAGTTATTAGATTAATTAATTTTTCCACGTATTTAGACTGTCACGTTGATATTCTACGTTGCTATAATAAATAATGTTGTTAAATATATCTTGTTTTTTTCTATTATTAATCATTATCAAAAAATATACATTATAGATAACGATGATATCTCGCTTGGAGTAATTATAAATGCACTAATTAAATACATTCTTTCTCTAACTAGAATTGGGCGTAAATAAATATTTTTATTAAAGCAAAAACTCATTTTTAGGGTTTTGTAGATACTTCTCAATACCCTTATGCCGAAGGTGATGTGTCCGTTTGTCAGTCGCCCTTTGGTTCAAAGGGCCCGAACCGTTTAGCGAAATTGTTGAAATTTGAAACACTGGTGCAACTTTTTGACCCAACCAAAGTGAAAATATACAAAAGTTAAAAAAATACGCGCGTGCGCAATTCGCAAAAATGTGTTAAACTAAAGTATTTATATTTTTTTTATTTTCGAGTGGGGTATCAAATGGAGGCTGCTGAATAGTAGGTTACAAATATATATATATTTACTAAAAGTTGCTTTCCTTATTGGTTAAAAAAAATAAAAATATACCCAAAAACAAATCCCCCCCCCCCTCCTACCACTATATAACGGCTGGTCCTAAAATTTCGAAATAATTCATGCTAATAGCTTATTGTTGGGCGAAGAAAATTCCGGGAGTGCATCCCTAATTTTAAAAACTTTCCAATTTTGGGCGCAAAAATATGAAGTGCACCCAAAATTTTAGTTCTTTTAAATTTTGAGTGGGATATTAAATGAAAGCTCCTGAAGAGTAGGATACAAATATATATTTGTTTTTTTAAATTTTTCATTCTTTATTGGTTTTATAAGTCAAAATATACCAAACAAATAAAAAATAAATTTGATGTATGTAAGTTTATTAGGAATAAATTTATGGGTTATGGTGTTTGTCCGGTGCAAATCGGAGCAGTAGAACAGAAGTTGTAGTTGAGGGGGGAAGGGGCAGGGGCGCCGCTGGGAGAGAGAAGAAGTCGGTAGAGCCAGTTTCCGAGCAAGGTGAAGATGTGGCCCCTAAGATGGCGAACCCACGGGGGGAAGGCTGAAGGCTCTCTCAACAACCCTCTTGACTCTAGACTAGACTATGAAACTACGAACTACCTCCTGCAACTGTCTATTTTCCTGGTAGCAGTGGAACTCTTTTCGGCTTTCTTCGGCCCTACGAAGCGCGGTAGGGGAAGGCCCAACAGCTGGAGACTGGATTTCACACCTTCTATAACTTTCTAACTCCCTGTTACACTTTTCTAAGTTTCTAAGCGTTACTTTTAGTAACGCTTTTCGAGTTCAAGTGCCACAGCCAAGACATGAAAATTTCAAAAATTACACATTTTTGGACTTAACGCCTTTTTATATTTGACTACAGATGTATCGAAATATAAGATAAATCAAGGTTGGTCCAGACGAACCACCTTGGTCAGGATTCCCAATTAAAATGAGCTACCTATTTTACAAACATTTAAAGTGTTATAAGAAAAAAGTTTGTGTTTGTGCGAAAAGAAATAATATTACCAGATGGTTGACATTAATAATATGTGCATAAGCTTTGAAACAATATCTAAAAGTCTCTCTATCTAGTCTACCAATTAGTGTGGCACATAGCTTCCTCGCGTCCTATTTTGTATATTTAATGATTTTATGATTTTACAAACTATTACTGTCATATTTAATTCGCCCTCCCCCCTCCCGTCTATCAAATCAAAGGAATCAAATTAAGGAATGATTTCTTTGGGGCTCCCTTATACGAGTTATTTTTTTCTGTTTTTGAGTTATTAAACATAACATAAATCAAGTCTCAAATTTTGTGCTGGGTACTTTCAGAGATATAGGTGCGTTAACCACCTTCAGGCAGACAGACAGACAAACGCAGGAAGTTATATGGTTACGGTTTTGCCTACAGACCCTAAAAGCAATTTTTGTAAGAAGTTTTGTAACCCTCGAAAAGAAGAGAGTAATATGGCCCTAACTAATAAAACGGTAATAAAAAGCATTTAATCATGAATGAATGATTAATATTAATCAACGAAAGAATAAATCAATGGATGAATGAATTACTCTTCCAATTAACTAATTATAGAAAAAAAGGTTTAAAGGTTTAATTGTATACTAGAATCCTATTTATTCAAAGGGAATATCGTGTTTGTTTTGTAAACATATCGTGTTGCTTACATAAGGCCAGAGACACGAACTCTATTTAACTCTACGGTTCTCCATTATGGATTCATGTTATGACTAGAATAGTTTACAGTAGTGCAGACTAATAATGTGTAATAATGTTTTCTCTTAAAACAGACAAACGTGTTTTCCACATTATCGTGTGGAGTAATCCCTTGCATTACCGCCTTATAATAAACCCGCCTTTTTTAAACAAGCAAAGTTCTATACACAGCTGTTTTTTTTATGTTTATAATTTGAAATATAAATAACAGCTGTTAATATTTACAATTTTGAATCTAAATCAAACAACGATTGACCAGTTATTTGTTCTGAACTTGAAAATTAATATTTACTTTTATTCCTTTAAAAAGTAAACACTGTAGAATCTAGAGTGGTTAACTCTAGATGCTATTTAATTCAGATGAACAAATAAGTAAATAATAGATTAATATATAAAAGTTGTAAATCAAATAACAATTTATTCAATTATTTTACTTCATTTTGCTTCCATGCTTACCGAAGGTGACGGAAGCTATGTGATTGGTCAGAAGAACACACATTTTTTTATGTCTCCGACTTTAAACATTCCAAGACAGAAATCCGTTTCAGACATCAAGGAACGTTATTGGTTCTGTTTCTGTCTGTCGGTCTGTCACTAAATTTTTGGAAACCAACACATCTTAAAAAGACTCGTCTATGATTTTAATGAAATTTAATGTTGGTCCCATATAAGTTTCAACTTTATGCGCCCATTTGCTTCTCTTCCACATGCGCACAAACATGCATATTTATTTACACCTATATTTCAAAAGTGCTTATCTTATTGTTATAAAATTTGGATGGTCTGTCGAAAGTAACTCGCAGATAGCCAAAGATTAATTTCAACCGTCTACACTCTTCAAAATTTGCTAAATTGGTACTTTAAATCATATAAAAATTAAAACAATTTATGACAGATTTTAAAAACGGGATAAAATTAAAATTATATTTGACAATAATAGGTAGTAAAAGCATAAAATCATTGAAGTGTACAAAATAGGCCGCGAGAAAGCTTCACAGACTATTAATATATTGAGTTTAATCTTTAAGGGATTTACTTATATTTTATATTATTATTATGAAAATTTGAAAAAGTGTAAAATATTCGTCTGTGATGTTGCGAAGGTCTGAATGTCGTGCGAGATTTTATCATTACAAGAATGATTCATAAGAATTCGATTCATCTTGTCTCCCATAAGAATGATGTCTTCAAAGTGTTGTGGACGTCAGTTTAAAGCACTGATTCAAAGAAAAGGATCGTAAGTTCGATTACCGGTAGTGGTATCCTTTATTATCCGCCTTCCTATCATTAACTATTGTTTACATTGCAGCGGATTTGTACTTATATAAGTAGATAAGCAGATTAGACTTAATGTCGGTGTATATTAGTGTGGACATTAATCGATATTACAGTAGAATTGTAAATAGACAAAGTGAAAATCATTGTTGTTAAGAATTGCAAGGAATTTGTAAATCTATAAATAGATAAGTAGAGTAGATTCTGAAGACTGTATAAAACAATGTTGCCATCACTTAATATTTAAATATAATAATTGTATAAATATTTCTTAATAATCTTTGTTAGGAGATGCAATGGATTTTAAGTCTATAAGTAGATAAGCAGATTACGCGCTCTGGTGTCTGCACAAAATCAGTGTTGCCATTAAACTATAGTTAAAAAATAGAAAAGCAGATAACCTGTAAACCACTGTTATGAAGAATATAAATATGTATTACAATAGATTAGTCGGTCATTCTAGATATGCATTTTAACCCTTGATTTTTTCCTATAATATATATATAAATTCATATTTTACGATTTTGGTAGTATTTATACTACGGAAAGATTAAATTTTAATTTAAACCAAATTATAATTATTAACAACTACGGGAAACAACCAGAGAAAAATACACTCCAGCGCTTGAGTGTATTTTTCTCTGGTTGTTTCCCATAGTTGTTAATAATTATAATTTGGTTTATATATATATATATATATATATATATATATATATATATATATATATATATATATATATATATATACTTATTATATTTAGTTGGGCAATTTTCCAACGCTTTATTTCATTACTGGATAACGAGGAGGTTAACTCAATTGATTGATTTCTTCTACTATCGTAAAAAAGAAGAGAAAAATGAAATTCAAATCCATCCATCAAAGGTTGAAAGGTAATTATTACAAAATCATTTTCGAGTTAAATTAATGCAGCAAAAATAGATTGTAAATGCATTAAATCATCTCCTGTTTTACGTTCTATTTTATTGATACTTCGAATCATCAAAATTGATAAATAAGGAAACACTGTGGATTTGCTAATGTTGTCAACATTAGATTCAAAATTGTCAAAATTATAGTGTCAGAGATCAGACTGCGTGTCAATTTGTGAATGTAATTAATGTTAGATTAAATTATGCAAGGTATTGATCACTTGGAGTATAATTTGTGGTCATGGTAATCGACAATTGAGGTATTGTCTCATATTGTTATGTCAACATTAATGTCCAGAGACTATTATTGACTTTTAAATGCTTTATGCATGTCTAATGTCTATAGTTAGACATTCGTCAATTCAAAATCTAATGATGTCAGTGCAATTTCGCTTCATCATATTAAAAAAAAAGTCCAGTCATGCACTATGACTTAATGAGCGAATTTTCAAAGAAATCTGCGGATTATTGGCTTATGATAATATAGGAAAATTTTGGTTTAGAATTTGCATGGGTGAAAAAAAAAATTTGGTACACAGGGGTACGAGGTACAAAAGTCAAAATCGTATTTACCCTTCAAGATGCATGTCGTTGGAAAGCTCTTTAAGAGTACAGTAATTGTTGATATGTACACTTTTATCATATTTTCACATAAAAGGGGGGTAAAATGGAAAAAAACACGTTTTTTGACCCTAAATGGTCAAAATTTGACCCCTAAAATCTGGCCAACGAACTCATCCTTTCTTTTGATATTATTGACATTTTAAAATTTGTTTGAAATTTTTAAGGGCATCCTAAGGGAAGATATCGTCTGGAGTGACACATATATACATACATATATACATACATATACACATACATACATACATACATACATACAAAAAAGTGTTAAATTTTAGGAATCGATTCAGAATGGTCTAAAACGGATTTCCATGGAAAAATTTTTCAAAAATTCGCATTACAAAAATTTTGAAGCCATTGCAATACCGTAATTTTCTTTGAAAATTCGCTAAAAAAGCATTTGGCAAGTTCATTAACGAAGATTTCAATACACAATCGCTAAACTATTTAGAAAAGTTCATCGATAACAAGAATTATAACAAATCTAGAACAAGCATTAAATAAATCAGAATGTCATGAAGTCCTTAAGAGTTTCTCTATATGATATTGGTTTAAAGTTAAAGTATGAAGTTAAAACAAAAGTTAAAGTATGAAGCATTAAAGGTCGACCAAGAAGTCATGAACACGGGAGAAACCGAAAGCTTAGCTTCGTTTAAAGTCGGAACTTCCGAGTATTGCCGAAGTCAGTACAGTCCGGTGCTAAGACAATACCCATTTCTAGTTTGTAAGACATGCGCAGTTGTGTCAAATCTCACGAATAACAACAGGAAGGTTTCCAATCTGTTAGGTTTCCTGTTTTGTTTGTTTTTATACAGTACGAATTATAGTCACAACTGTCCTAAACGATTTTTGTATGATCCACAAATCCACGGGATGATGCAAATGCAAAGTACGCTACAAATAACGGGGTTGGAACAAACCTAAAATGTATTTGTTACTATAAAAATGATTGCTCTCCATGACAATTAATATCTGTATAGATAGGTACTTCTGTTGTTGAACTGCCACTCCCGCCAATGTTGTTGTGTTTAAAATACAAATACACATTGTAAACTATTTCACGTCCTTTACTGTAAAGAGTCTATCTTCCTAATTTTTAATTCGTGTTATCATCCATGTTTTTATTAATACCAGGAAATTTAATTTGCCAAAGAGAAAATTGCCAAGAACAAACCGACAGAGGTACAATAATAATTCACAAAAAAGTAACAACTAAAATCCAGAAATAAAACAGAAATAAAAAAGTAACAAATCAAAATTCAGAAATAAAGAGGAAGAAAAAAATAGATTATGAAAGAAGTAAATCGGTATACATTTTAAGAATATTATTATGAATAATCAATAAATAAAAATGTAAACATATTATCGTATATTATCAGTTTTAACTTTCTCATATAAAGAGAAAGTATTGTGATGGCGCGAAAATTCGATTTTGAGATTTTGATGGATTTACACGTTTTGAGGTCCCCTGAGTCCAAAAAAGTGGTTTTTAAAAAATGTTTGTCCGTCGTCTGTCGTCTGTGCAGACGCCTGGAGCCTAAACTACTGGGCCGATTTTGACAAAATTTGGCATACATGTTCAGAAAAATCATACCCCGAGGCGAAATCGAGAAATTAATTTTAGCTCTAAATTTGGGGGCGCTACTCCCCAAAAACTCTGAAAAAACATGAAAATAAATTATTTCTCGAAAAAGGTTCCGACGATTTTGATTAAAAAATTCTAAAACGTATAGTCCATTTGAATACGAATCCAACGATATAAGCCGTTTTCCCGGGAAAAATCTAGTTCCTGAGAAATTAGCTTAAAACGCGGACGGAGAGAGCCCGGGTTCGATTCCCCACCCAGGAGAAGTTATTTTTATAATAAATTGTGATGAAAAGTTCAATAATATTTAAATGTACATTTGAAAACTAATAAACGGAAACACTGGGCTAAGTAATTATAAACTCGTATATGAGAAAGTTTGTCTGAGTTGTCTCGGACCGATTTTGTCTTATCAGGTACAGTGTTGCCTATTGCAAAAAACATAGATGTTATCCAAAATAACATTATTAATAACAAGAACAACACTGTGTTTTTTGATAGTGGTCTATTTTATTAAAATCTGACAATACATGACACAAAACAACTACACTAGCGCACTCCTCAGATTTCCATGACTTCTTGACTTCGTGAAGGTCATCATTAAATAATGAAAGAAAGTTATAACAACTGTTTTCAATATCCAGAATGTCAGTAGGAATCAGACAACACTCTTTCACCGTACCTTTTTAGGGTCCGTAGGCAAAACCAAGGACCCTTATATTTTTCTGCGTGTGTCTGTCCGTCCGTCCTCTCGCGTGCTCTCACGGCTACACCTTTCGTCCGATCACTTTGAAATTTGGCATGTATGTGTCTTGTACCTGCCCACATATTTTAAAAATATAGCGACTTAAAAAAATATATTTTTCAAAAAAATTAGGATAAAAAAACTTAAGGGTTAACATTTTTTTTATTTTTTTTCGACACCGTGAGGGGTATCATATGAAAGGGTACGTCGAGCTGATTACAAAAATATATAATTCTTTGGTTATAACTTTGATAGAGCGAGCGGAGGCGAGTTTGAAACGTGTCCCCCCCCCCCCCCCCCCCCTCTATCTCGCTTATGTGAAGTGCAAAAAAT
Organism: Gerris lacustris; assembly: GCA_951217055.1. Classification (NCBI taxonomy): domain Eukaryota; kingdom Metazoa; phylum Arthropoda; class Insecta; order Hemiptera; family Gerridae; genus Gerris; species Gerris lacustris. Next base: position 5,756,184 of record OX578279.1, read on the forward strand.
CTGAAAAAAATCCTGAACATTCTTCGACTAAAAGTAAAGATACCACTTTTTGGAAATTTCGAAAAAAATATTATTTTATTTTTTATTGACAAAATACGTTTTTTTATAATTATGGCCTTTTCGATGTATTTGTATGGTTGTAGTCCGGTTCACTGGCAAAAAAATACTTTGTCAGAGTGTGTTTTGAGAATATCAGACCCTTAGAATGGTTCAAAGTAAGCTTTAGCATTTTAAAAAAACACTGTTTATACACTTTACAGTTGAACACTATATAGTGTGGCCTACGGACCCTCGCTGTGTGCTGACTAGCACACACTTGACCTGTTTATTACAATTTGCTGAAATGATATGAATGTAAATTGTTAGCAAAAGTCAGTCAATGTAACATTCACTTAATCTATACATCTCTCGTTCTTAAAGAAGACAAATAATTTGAATGTTTTTGGAATTCAGAATGTCAGCAAGAGTCAGTCAATGATACATTTACTCAAACCTTACATTTTTAATGTAAGAGAGGTTAAGATGTTTAAGAAGGTGTACGTATTAAAAGACTTCAATATTTCATTTTAGAAACGTTTCGACCATTTGTTTTCTGATATTTGAATAAGCTGGATATTTGGTAAAGAAATGGAAAAGACTTTTTCAATTATTGATGCATTCTCTCAACGTAACTCTTCACAATTCTTATAAACGACAAAGAATACGAGTCATCAAGAGTTGGTCAATGATGCAATTTGCTCAAAACAACTTTTAATTTCTTATAAATGATAAATGACATTGGAATTCAGAATGTCAGCAAGAGTCAGTCAATGATGCATTCTCTTAACCTAACTTTTTACAATTCCTTTAGATTTCAAAGAATATTAATATCAAAAGAATTCAATGTTTCCTTTGCTGTCCCCTTTATATTTATCAGTACATTTTTTTAAAAAACTGGGTCTTCAGGGGTCTTTAAATGAAAAAACTTTTTTTTAAATTCATCCCTAAATTGGGATTTCTTCACACCTCGTTATAAAGTCATGATGTTTCACTTTAAAATTCTTCTTTACCGGTAATTAGACAATTTACCGAATTAAAAATTCGGTAAATTGTCTAAAAGATCAGGGCAAAATACCTGGTGTGAGTCTTTAGATATCAATCCTTCCTCTATATTTTCAAAGCCCGAAAAATCTTTAAAGTAAAGCGAAAAAAGCATTTTCGTTACCATCTGAACATAGACATTTTATCTACGCTCTTGGAAATCCATCATTTACTAAGTTGCCCAAGCTTTTAAATTAAACCTATAATAATAAATAATGAAAAAATCCCTTAAATGAACAATAAACAGAAAACCTTCACGCAAGATTCATCTGTACTGGAGCGATGCCGTAGACTAGAGCTATGTTTTCACTTTAATTTAGAGGGAGTAAAGAAAGACTTTGACCTTTCTTTTGTCTGTCTGTCGACCTTTCTTTTGTCTGTCTGTCGACCTTTCTTTTGTTCTTCTGTCGACCTTTCTTTTTTTTCTGTGAACCTTTCTTTTGTCTGTCTGTCAACCTTTCTTTTGGTTTACTGTCGACCTTTTTTTTTTGTCTGTCTGTTGACCTTTCTTTTTTTTCTGGCAACCTTTCTTTTGTCGACCTTTCTTTTGTTTGCCTGTCAACCTTAAGATGAAATTGCCCTAAAAAATCAGGGCAAAATACCTGATGTGAGTCATTAGAGATCAATCAACTGACTCGTTGAGTAGGGAGTCAGTTGATTGAGCTCTAATGACTCACATCAGGTATTTTGCTCTGATCTTTTAGACAATTTACCGAATTAAAAAAATACCGGTGAAAAAGAATTTTAAATTGAAACATCGTGACTTCATAACGAGGCTTGAAGAGATCCCAATTTAGGGATGAAATATCAACTTTTTTAAAAAAGTTGTTCCAATTAAAAACCCCTAAGACCCAGTTTTTTTTTTGTAAAAAAAAGAAAGAATAAAAATGTCAGCAAGAGATGCAATGGTGCATTCTCTTAACCTAACTTTGTACAATTCCTTTAGATTGCAAAAGATATGAATTATGAATATCAAAGGAATTCAGAATATCAGTAAAAAACACTCATAGATATACCCTCACACCGTAATTATTACTTGCGTTATTTTTATTATTAGAGTTTGAATATTGTGAGTTGATAGTAGAAGGTTTGTAGAAGGTTCTTGTAGATATTTATTGTATTATATCTATAGTATAATTTTATATTCTAAGGAAGTTGATTCTATCTGTCCCTTGTGTAAAATTATTTTTATCGGAATTTCATTTTCTTTTATAAAAAGCACTCTTGGGACTTTAGAAAACATTTTCTTCTGAAGTATAAATAGTTGACTTCACGCTCAGCTCGACAATCTTCAACGTTATCTTTATTACTTTATTTATATTATTTCGCAGCCCTTTCATCGCGCTCAGCTCGAGGCTTGTGATGAAGACTCGATGGCTATGATCACATAGGACAAGTCGAAAATTGGAAAAACCTCACATTATCCCATCATTTCACTTTCTGTTTAATCTTTAAGAAAAATAAAAGAGAGAAAAATAGACTGCCAATTGGTGTGGCACATAGCTTCCTCGCTTCCTATCCACGTACTTTATTGATTTTATGCTTTTACAAGCCATTATTGTCTAATTGGTCTAATTGTTTCCCCCATTTTTTTTTAATCTGTCAAAATTGTTTTCACTCAATTTTTTACACGAATTAAAGTATCAATTTAGCAAAAGTTAAAGAGCGCAGATGGTTCAAATTAATCTGGGGCTATCTGCGGGTTACTTTTGACACACTATAAAAGTTTCATTCAAATCAGATAAGTACTTTTGAAGCTATAAGTGTAAATATATGTATATTTGTGCGCATGTGGAAGAAAAACAAATATGCGCAGAAGGTTGAAACTTATATGGGACTAACAATGAGCTAACTATGACCTACCATCCAAATTTATATACCTTTATTCATATATATACCTTTTACCAAGAATCAACCTCGGCATTTCAGTGCCGAACATATTTATGTGGATAGTTTTGTGGACAGTTGGTGGTGTAGTCTTGCGGCTAATAGTTTTTAATGGTTGAGACCCTAAGGCATCGGAGACCCTCTCCCCTGGAGGAGTTTGCAGCTTCTGCGGCACCCCTGCAGCACTTTTGTCAGGGTTTTGTGCAGCTTCGCTACCAACTACCATTCTCACCTCACCCTCTATCAATTCGGTTTATTGGTGCACCGGTATTTATTTGATTTTTATGATTATACAGCCATTTTATACAGTTTACTTAATTAATTTCATAACAAGGTTTGATTTATATTACTTAAAAAATTAATTTACTTTATCTGGTCTAAACGTTTTTTTGCTTCCGAGCTTACCAAAGGTAACGGAAGCTCTGTGATCGTTTTGAAGAACGAAAATATTTTTGGTCTCTGATTTCAAAAATTCCAAGACAGAAATCCGTTTCAGACATCAGGGAACATTTTTGGTTCCGTGTCTGTCTTTCGGTGTGTCAGTGTGTCGTTCAATTTTTGCGAACCAACATATCTTAAAAATTACACTTCCAATTTTCATGAAATTTAAATGGTAGGTCATAATTAGCTCATTGTTGGTCCCATATAAGTTTCAACCTTCTGCGCTCATTTGTTTCTCTTTCACATGCACACAAACATACATTTATTTACACCTATAGCTTCAAAAGTACTTATCTGATTTGTATGAAACTTTTACAGTTTATCGAAAGTTACCCGCAGATATCCCAAGATTAATTTGAACCGTCTGCTTTGAACCGTCTGCTAAATTTATACTTTAATTTATGAAAAAAATTCAAACAATTTTGACTGATTCAAAAACGGGGAAACAATTAAACAAATTAGACAATAATGGCTTGTGAAAAAAGCATAAAACCAATACAGTACATGGATAGGATGCGAGGAAGCTATGTGCCACACCAATTGGCAGTCTATTTTATGTTGGAATCACCCGGCTTAGATGGTTCTAAACTTCCGAGGTTTCAATACTTTCCAATGTACTTAGTTTGTATTTAGAGAAAGTATTGTGATCGGGGGGAAATGAGACGAGAAAGGTTTGCGGGGGAATTACTTGGCAGAGGGTTAAAAATATGCGGCAATAATAGAAAAGAATAACAAGTCTCTTCTTAGACGTCTGGTTCTACCTAAGTTAAGGTATAATAAGAAGAAAAAAAATATACAAAAAATCAAAGACCAACTTCAGATCTGAATAAGGTATCACCCGAATTGTGGCAACCGAATAATAAAGAAACAAAAAATACAAGATAAGAAATGAAAATTGTATACTTCAGTTTGTTTGTTTTTTTTATTTTGCTTAGTTTTGTAAAAAGTATTTTATGATTTATGTATTTTTGGCTACAATGAATAGTTATTTCTATTGTATACGCTCGGTAAATTCATATTTCGTTAGAATACACTTATTTGAAAAGAGAACGAAAGGAAGAGAGAATCAAAAGAGCCTTGATTTGTAAATCTTTATATAGATTGAGTACTTATTTGACAATATTGTTTATAACCTGTCTTAAAACCTCACTGTCTATATGTATTTATTTTTTATCTGTAGGTATACCTGTTTTAATCGGTAAGTACACCTGATGAAGAGCCAAATAAGACTCAAAAGCTTGTATTTTTAGTTTTTTATAATATTAATAGACCAATTCAATAATATATATATTTTTTATAATTATATAGTTTTATATCTCCAATTTTAAACGTTCCAAGACAGAAATCCGTTGCAGACATCAGAAATAATTTTTGGTTCCGTCTCTGTCTGTCGCTCATTTTTTGCGAACCAACAAATATCTTAAAAACTGCACGTCTGATTTTAATGAAATTTGTATGGTAGGTCATAATTAGCCTATTGTTGGTCCCATATAAGTTTCAACCTTCTGCGCCTATTTCTTTCTCTTCCACATGCTCACAAACAATCCTTTATTTACACCTATAGCTTCAAAAGTACTTATCTCTTTTTTTTACATAAAAAAAAACAAATTTAGATAGTTTTTCAAACCCAGCCCGCATACGTCATACGTTCTAATGAATCAATTATTAAATAAAATTACATATAAATCGACTAGTTTCTTTAAACAAGTGTAATAACCAATACAAATATAACTCGAACAATACAACTCAAAATTTGTACTTGTATAAATACGACACGAAATTTTTGTGTTTAGAGAAGTTATTATATCTTTGAACGTTTAAATAATAAAATAATTAATAAATTCAGTTTCTCATTAAAAAGAGTGAAGATAAATATGGAAATGAAGAAGATCCGGGTGGCAATTTCCCAAAAACAGATTGAAACAGGAGAACTCCTGGGAAATTGAATTGATGAAAAACTTGCATCTATAACAGAGTAGAGGGAATAAATAAAGAATTTACATCCATCAAATAACCAATATCAATCTTTCGTTTCTATTTCATTTTATTATTGAAATTTAATGTCTACATAAATGTAAATTTAACAGTAGTAGTAATTAGTAATAGTAGTAACAATCTATATATATATAAAACTAAGAGTGACAGTGACTGACTGATCAAAAATTTTCCTACTTCCCATTGACATAAAGATTTGAAATTTAGTACATAGATAGAGTGTGCCGTAAATAGAAAAGTGTGGCCATTTTGATTTCGATATATGTCCGCCATATTGAATTATAACCGCCATCTTGGCCATCAGTAATTCTCCTACTTCCCATTGACATAGAGGTTTGAAATTTGGTACATAAATAGAGTGTACCATAAATAGAAAAGTGCGACCATTTTGATTTCAATATATGGCCACCATATTGAATTATAGCCACCATCTTGGATTTATTCACATTCTATTATCTCAGCTTCAAGAGGACCTAGAGATCCGAAATTTGGTACATAGACTTATGGTAGCTAAAAAATAAAATTAAAGGTACTATCACTTCAACATATGGCCGCCTTATTGAATTACAACCGCCATTTTGGATTTAATAACTCTCTTTATCTAAGCTTCCAGTGGACCTAGAGAATTTAATTTGGTTCATAGACTTATGGTAGCTAAAGAAGAAAATTAAAGGTACTTCCACTTTAACATTGGCCGCCATCTTGGATTTAATCAGAAAATATTATCTTAGCTTCCAGTGGATTTAAAGATCTTAAATTTGTTACATAGACTCATTGTACCTAAAATTGAAAATTGAAGGTAGTAAAAAAATAGAATAAATGTAAATGCACAAAAAAAAATAATATAACCTACGCTTACTAAAATATGAAATTATGTAACAATAAAGATATATTAATTATATTGTTTTAATTATTATTTACACACAGCGCCAACTTCTAGACGGATCCGGCTAGTTATTAATAATTCTAACTTTGTTTTAACAAATTAAATAATAATAAATACCTAAGTAAATAACTTCTAAATTGAATCACTGGATAAATAAATTTGACTTAATTATTTTCCAGAAAATATTTCAATGATGAAAGGGGAAAACTGCAAGAAAATTAAATACGAAGATACAATTGATATTCTACCATGTATTAATTCTAGTTAATAAAGCTTTATCAAAATTTTGTTTTAAAAGGTTGACATTCATATTTTTAAAATCTTTTAGCACTATCCAAAATTATCAAAACTGGAGATGTGAAGTTAAACAAAAGTGGGAATATTTCAAAAAGATTGACATAAAGACAAAAGAAAAGTTGACAGGCAAACAAAAGAAAGGTTGACAGAAAAACAAAAGAAAGGTCAACAGATAGACAAAAAAAAAGGTTGTCAGACAGATAAAAGGAATGTCGACAGAGAGAGAAAAGAAAGGTTGTCAGACAGATAAAAGAAATGTCGACAGAAAGAGAAAAGAAAGGTTGTCAGACAGATAAAAGGAATGTCGACAGAGAGAGAAAAGAAAGGTTGTCAGACAGATAAAAGAAACGTCGACAGACATAGAAAAGAAAGGTTGTCAGACAGATAAAAGGAATGTCGACAGAGAGAGAAAAGAAAGGTTGTCAGACAGATAAAAGAAACGTCGACAGACAGAGAAAAGAAAGGTTGTCAGACAGATAAAAGAAACGTCGACAGACAGAGAAAAGAAAGGTTGTCAGACAGATAAAAGGAATGTCGACAGAGAGAGAAAAGAAAGGTTGTCAGACAGATAAAAGGAATGTCGACAGAGAGAGAAAAGAAAGGTTGTCAGACAGATAAAAGAAACGTCGACAGACAGAGAAAAGAAAGGTCAGACAGATAAAAGGAATGTCGACAGAGAGAGAAAAGAAAGGTTGTCAGACAGATAAAAGGAATGTCGACAGAGAGAGAAAAGAAAGGTTGTCAGACAGATAAAAGGAATGTCGACAGAGAGAGAAAAGAAAGGTTGTCAGACAGATAAAAGGAATGTCGACAGAGAGAGAAAAGAAAGGTTGTCAGACAGATAAAAGAAACGTCGACAGACAGAGAAAAGAAAGGTCAGACAGATAAAAGGAATGTCGACAGAGAGAGAAAAGAAAGGTTGTCAGACAGATAAAAGAAAGGTCGACAGACAGATAAAAGAAAGGTCGACAGACAGATAAAAGAAAGGTCGACAGACAGAGAAATGAAAGGTTGTCAGACAGATAAAAGAAAGGTCGACAGACAGGGAAAAGAAAGGTCGACAGACAGACAAAAGAAAGGTCGACAGACAGACAAAAGAAAGGTCGACAGACAGACAAAAGAAAGGTCGACAGACAGACAAAAGAAAGGTCAAAGTCTTTCTTTACTCCCTCTAAATTAAAGTGAAAACATAGCTCTAGTCTACGGCATCACTCCAGTACAGATGAATCTTGCGTGAAGGTTTCCTTTTTATTCTTCATTTAACAATTGGGAATTTTTCATTATTTATTATCATAAGTTTAAATTAAAAGCTTGGGCAACTTAGTAAATGATGGATTTCCAAGAGCGTAGATAAAATGTTTATGTTCAGATGAAAACGAAAATGCTTTTTTCGCTTTAATTTAAAGATTTTTTCGGGCATTGAAAATAAAGAGGAAGAAAAAGAATATTGGATAGCTCACAAAAAAAAACTGTCAAAGTAAAAAACCAGATTACATCTAGCATTGAAGAGATTAAAGCTAGCCCGGCTTCCATTTAATTTTAGTATCCAGTATCCAGTATCCAGTATCCAGTGACATTTCTTTCTCAGCTCTTTTCTGAAAATCAAACTGCCATTTCAAAGATACGCTTTTCACTTCTTCTTCAACACCCTTTTCCAAATAATTCCCTTGTATATTACACTTTTTTTAATTTTTAAGTTTTAGGTAGTATTCATACTATGGAAAGATTAAATTTTTACTTAAAATCAAATTATAATTATCATTAACTACGAGAGACATACAGAGAAAAATAGACCCCCACCGGGACTTGAAGCTTGGGCCTCCTATAAATCCGTTACAGACGCTCTTACCAACTGAGCTATACTGGAGATATAGCATAGCTCAGAGATTTAGTATAGCTCAGTTGGTAAGAGCACCTGTAACGGATATATAGGAGGCCCGTAGTTCAAGTCCCGGTGCTGGGGTCTAATTTTCTCTGTATGTCTCCCGTAGTTAATGATAATTGTAATTTGATTACACTTTTTTTTTACAACGATATTATTTATTTTACTTGATAAAAAATAATTGAATAATATCATTAAATTGTTCTATTAAAGAAATTCTGTTATATATTAACATAGATATGTTACAATTCTAGGGTGGAGACGACATTTCCGTCACAGAAAAAAACCAAACGAAAAAAGGGACGCTCTAAATAAATATTGTGCTAGGATGTTACAGGGGGTCAATAGGTTTTTATTTATAGTACATTATTTTGACGATTGGCGGGCTGAAGTTTCAATAAACGGCAGCAAAATGTGATGCTCTTAAATATATACTGCCAGGAAGTTAAAATCTTCCTGCAGGAAGAATATCATAGGAGGTAGATTGGTTTTCACTTTTATTTATTGTAGAGCTAATTTATTTTATAAATGGTTTGCAAAAATTGAGCGACGGACAGAAAGACAGACCAAGTTTATATAACTTATTTAATCAGTTTTTCTGGGAATTTTAAATTCAGTATCACCATTTCACCATACGACCAATTTTTGTTAACAAGAAACAACTTATATAGTCCAGTAGTCGGATAAGAAACTTATAATGTAATAAAATAAAATCTAAAAACCTGATACATATTTATATTATATTATAAACAAAAATTTCGGATTCATAGAGATTTTTATTATTTTACAGGGACCTAATGTGTAAAACCTTAAAATGTTTAAAATCTCAAAAATAAAGTTTCAGAGGATTTACACATTTTAAAGGCCCCAAAATATAAAAATAAACAATCAAGGTATATGGAAATCACAATACTTCCTTTCAAGATGTACTTTCTATATGGGGAAAGTAAAAATATAAAATGGAAGGGACAGGGTGAAGGTCTTTTGGATTTGGTCATTGAATTTGGGCATTTAAGCTGTTTGAGGTAACGGAGGGGTTTGAAGGACTAAGCAGGAAGGACGAAGCAATATAGGTAAGCAGCCTATGGCATTATTAGGCTTGAGTTGGGCTGATAAAGGCTTTCTTGGTTAAATAGATTTTAGGCTTAGAGTTATTTTTAGGAAAAAAAACAGTATAATATTAGCAATCAAATTAAATATTATGAATATTACATATCACTATGAACGTTTGAATCTATATGAAATTCAAATTAATAACAGATCAAATTAAAAAAAATCGCTCAGAGACAACTCAGACAAACTTTCTCATACACGAGTTCATAATTACTTGGGACCAATGTTTTACATTTATTAGTTTTTGTAAGTACATTTAATCATTATTGAACATTTCATAAAAAAAATAACATCAAATAACTACTCTTGGGTGGGGAATCGAACCCGGGCTCTCTCTCTCCGCCTTTTTAGCTATTTTCTCAGGAACTAGATTTTTCTCGGGCAAACGGCTTATATCGTTTGATTCGTATTTAAATGGACTACATTTTAGAATTTTTTAATCAAAATCTTCGGAACCGTTTTCGAGAAATAATTTTTGTTGACGTTTTTTAAGAGTTTTTGGGGTGTAGCACAAATTTGGAGCTAAAATTCATTTCTCGATTTCGCCTCGGGGTATGATTTTTCTGAACGTGTATCGTGTATGCCAAATTTTGTCGAAATCGGCCCAGTAATTTAGGCTCCAGGCGTCTGCACAGACGACAGACGACAGACAGACATTTTTTAAAAACCAATTTTTTGGACTCAGGGGACCTCAAACCGTGTAAATCTATCAAAATCTCAAAATCGAATTTTCGCGTCATCACAATACTTTCTCTTTATATGAGAAAGTAAAAATATTTAAACTTAATTCTATTTTATTCTTTGTGAGTTCTAACTGGAAATCCCAGTGACATAATGAAAATCTATTATATCTCCAGAAGGGGGGGGGAGGCTCTATGAATTAAGGTCGAGGTCAGTGGTTCGATTCCTTGCCTAGGCTTCCATTTTCATGGCTCACTTTTGATCACACTGTATTCTTTTGGCAGTACAATGTTGTTTGAAGTGTCTTTAACACCATTTAGGGTTAGTAATCGGTCTAAATAAGTGGTCTAACTGTTCTAGGTTCGAACAAATGGTTGTTTTTCCTCATTCTAATGCAAGCACTAGCATTAAGTTCATTTTATGATCAATATTGTATTAGGTTAACAGCTGTTTTAATTTTATTTTATAAACTATTTTACATGGTCTTTGTATCTCGTAAAAACCAAACTGTTATTTTGATTGGTTCTTTTTAATCGAAAATATTGGAGTAATTTCACGTGTTCATTAGAGTCACGCTATACCCAGCCTTCTAAACTACTTTTGTTTATCATCTATCGAATTTATAATCAATCATGATTTAACTTTTAACTTCAATATAAATTAAGTGCATGATTATTATACTTAACTAAGAAAAAAATATATAAAAAATCCCTCTGTAATTTACTCAGCTATAAAAAGAAGAAAATAAAATTAAATGCTAGCTAACTTACTCTTGTTAAATTTTCTAACGTGACGGTAAACGTTTACAGATGTTATTCAGCTTAAAGAACAACAGAAAGATAATTTAATGATTTAATTAGACTTATAATGAAATAACTATGAACCCATTAAGAAAGATTAATCCATTGTAATTCCAGTCGGTTAAATAATATCACACTGAGCTTTCCTTTCATTTTCTTTTTCTGTGGATGTAAGAAAGAACCTTAAAACATGTTGTGTATATATATATATATAAATATATATATATATATATATATATATATATATATATATATATATATATATATATATATATATATATATATATATATATATTATAGTGTGTATATCCGGCCCAAAGGACCAAAGTATAGTTAGAAGTGCATTTTCCAGTGAAAAAGAGAGGGGAATTTAAAATAACCTTCGTAGCGCCAATGAGAGAAAGTGAGATGGCAACTAAAGGAAGAGAGTATAGCGTGTGTTGGCAACACTGTGTTTAAGTTTATTATGTTGGTATAAGTGTAATGAAGTTTGTGGTGGTAGTATGGTTAGGTAAGGTCGGCTAGCATGGTTCCCACTAGTAATTACATTATGTGGTCAACTAAATGGAACTTACAAAGTTTTTCTTCTTGCCTCAGGCTTTTCCTATTATTTTCATGAGAGAGTTTTCTTTGTGCTTTGTTGTTGTACTTCCTTGTTCTTTTACCTTGGGTTTAAGGAGGAAATAAGGAATGAAAACAAGTCACACGGCAAATTAAGGCCGAAACAACATCATCTTTAGTTTTTTCCTGTTAAGGGGGAAAATATGTTTCATTTTCTAACATCTTTATCATTAATATTATTATTACAGTTATCATTAAATATTTATTAATTATTACCCTTATGCCCTTTACATTATATTTGAGTTAGTATCATTATATTTTTATATCATTTAGGTACAAGCGAATAATACTAAGAAAAAAACCGTAGTATTGATAATCACATCAATTGGACCTACAATGCACTCTCCAATACAATTATTGCATTATACTTGAAATTTAGTATCTCAATTAGGTAAATAAACTGCCAATTGGTGTGGCACATAGCTTCCTCGCATTCTATCACGTACTTTATTGATTTTATGCTTTTACAAGCCATTATTGTTTAATTGTTTCCCCCTTTCTTTAATGTGTCAAAATTGTTTTGATTTTTTACTTGAATTAAAGTATCAATTAAGCCAAAGTTAAAGAGCGCAGACGGTTCAAATTAATCTAGGGCTATCGTCAGGCTACTTTCTATAAACTATAAAAGTTTCATACAAATCAGATAAGTACTTTTGAAGCTATAGGTGTAAATAAATGTATGTTTGTGCGCATGTGGAAGAGAAACAAATGAGCGCAAAAGGTTGAAACTTATATGGGACCAACAATGGGCTACTCATGACCAACCACCCAAATTTCATTAAAATTAAATTTTTTAAAGATATGTTGGTTCGCAAAAATTGAACGAACGACCGACCGACAGACAGACACGGAACCAAAAATGTTCCCTGATGTTTGAAACGGATTTCTGTCTTGGAATGTTTGAAATCGGAGACCTAAATATATTTCGTTCTTCAGAACGATCACATAGCTTTTGTTATTCGGTAAGCTCGGAAGCAAAAATCGATCCGACAAACTAAAATAAAACTTTCTTATTTGCATCGTTAAGCTAAATTAAAATCCCATAATATCATTTAACTAATTTATTATTAAATAATTTCAAGATAAAAAGGACTTTTTATATACTACGTTTTTAAATTTTCTGTTGAATCGTATGTAATGTTGATAATATAATTGTTATTGTTATATAATATAATAAAATGTTAGTAAAAAAAAATAGTTCCGAATTTATTTACTTCACATAAATGACAACCATCCAGAGAGCTGATCTTAAACCTATAAAAGGATAAATCTTTGTACAACGGATCTCCCCAACACCAAATCTAAAGCATGCCATCGATATATTTGAAATAATATAATCGATAAATAATGTAATCGATATTTCCTGTTTTGCTGTCATTTAATGTTTATCTATCACAAAATTGAGACCCGTCAAAATGAAGATTGCGTAAATATTGGATATGGCAAAACAAATAAAATAACTTGCGGATTTTTCCCGAACTAACTTTCCGCACAGCAAAATTTGCTGAAAACTAATTAAATTCTGCTGAAAGATGGCTAAAAGTATTAAAATAATGCATTGTCATCGTGTTCTGAGCTATGCTAAAAGTTTCAAATGTCTAGCTATTCGGGAAGTTAGTTAGAAATCGATTGCCAGATTTGTACCGGACAAACAAACAAACAAACAAACAAGAATGCAAGTTATTAAAAACGTAGTAAAATAACAATAAAGTATTGAATAGATAGTTTTGTATTTAACAATCGATTTTCAGATAAATACGATTTATTTTTATCAATATCTCGGAAAACATCATACCTGGTTAAATTCGTACTTAAATAAACATTTCAAGGTACTTCTTTAGATTGTTACCAATGTTGCCCCAATGTTTTTTAAATATAAATTTCTTTGACTAAATATCACACTTCTGTTTTTATAAGGGAGTAACAGTCTAAAGAAGAGCATTCCATACACCTTCTTTAGATTGTTACTCCTTTCTGTTTTTAGGCTTTTATAAGGAGAGTAACAACCTAAAGAAGTGCCCATTTCAATACATTTCAGATTTTTTTTTTTTTTTTTTTTTTTTTTTTTTTTTTTTCTCCATAAAATAGCGGAACTGTTATCGGAAATACTTTTGGTCTATTATTTTTTTGGTCTATAAAAGGATTTCGTGTTGGATTATTTTCTTTCTGACTAAGTTCATAATATAGGTATATGTCTAATTAATTATAAAATTGGTTTCCCTGTTTACACTCGACGTATCTGCACAATTTATTTTTTTTTATTTCTTGTACATTTAAAATATGATTTCGATTTCAACAGACAAAAAATATGAGCTTATGAATATCTCGAAAATTCGAAAACTAGATTTGCCCAAGGAAAACTACTTATGTTTGAAAAATTACAAAAAAAAAATAAAGTTTTTAATCTTATTATACTATCATGGATTTCTATAATGTTAATCATAAAAATGTATACAAAGTTTAAAGAAAAATGTTAAGTTTAGCATTATGGATGAGAGGGAGTTAGTGAGGTACGGTCTAAAGAAAAAACATGTTTACCAACTAGTTTCGTAAAATATATTTACATCATCAGGGTAACATTTATGAACACAATACAAGACTATAAAGAAAGTTCTATGGTAAAGTTTGGAATGTGAATAAGTGAGATTGGAGAAAACAGAGTTTAAGGATTGGATTAGTTAGAGGAACACAAGGGTGGGCAACAAAATGGAGATGAGAGGATTAACAGTAAGTGATCAGGTAAAGGTTGCAAGTTAAGGTAAGGGTAAAAAGGTGGTGGGTTGCCTTAACTTAAAGATATTACAACAAACACTTAAAAACTAAAATAACAAAAATATATATTGCACAGTGGTTAACTATAAATATGACTTTTTTAACAATTAAAGGCAAGACTAGAAAGGAGAAGAGAGGTGAATATACAAATTAAAAATTAGATATAATGTTATGATAACAGATACTGAGGTTATTGGTGTCAGTTCTAAAATTAACGGTGTTATTAGTTGTTGACACATTCAATTCATTTCATCCTAGACTTAAATTTACCTCTGAAACAAATTAATAACCAGATACCATTTCTTGATATGCTAGTTATCCGTAAACCTGATAATTCTATAATTACCGATTGGTACCGCAAACCCCAAAATTCCGGAAGACTTCTAAACTACTTTTCACACCATCCCTATACTCAAAAATTTAACTTTGCCCGATCCTACCTTAATCGCATTCTCTCTCTTAGTGACATCTCCTTTCATGACAAAAATATTTGCCTATTTAAACAAAGCCTTAAAGATAATAACTACCCTCAAAACATAATTAACTCTATAATTAATACTAGAAATAATAATAATAATAATAACGCAACTCCAAACATCCTGCTTGAAAGTAGTAATGCTAAATTCTGTTCACTGTCATATGTTAAAGGTCTCTCTGAAAAAGTCAAAAAAAATACTTCAGTCCCCTACCACTAAAATTTCTTTCAAATCCATTAACACCGTTAAGAGACTATACTCCACTCTCAAAGACCCAACTCCTCTCACAAACAAATCCAATGTCATTTACAAAATTAATTGTTCTGAATGCGATTCATCCTATATTAGCCAAACCTCCCTACCAAGCCTCCCTACCTATACAAGCGTCTATACCAGCACGAATACAGCCTCAAACCCAACTGCCCCAACCCAACCGCCCTTACTAATCACTTCTATTCCACTAACCACATATTTGATTTCTCGAATCCCATAGTCCTTGCTCAAGAACCTAATTTTTATAGAAGAAATGTCCTTGAAATGTACTATATATCCAAAACTAATAACACCGTTAATTTTAGAACTGACACCAATAACCTCAGTATCTGTTATCATAACATTATATCTAATTTTTAATTTGTATATTCACCTCTCTTCTCCTTTCTAGTCTTGCCTTTAATTGTTAAAAATGTCATATTTATAGTTAACCACTGTGCAATATATATATATTTTTTTTTGTTATTTTAGTTTTTAAGTGTTTGTTGTAATATCGTTAAGTTAAGGCAACCCACCACCTTTTTACCCTTACCTTAACTTGCAACCTTTACCTGATCACTCACTGTTAATCCTCTCATCTCCATTTTGTTGCCCACCCTTGTGTTCCTCTAACTAATCCAATCCTTAAACTCTGTTTTCTCCAATCTCACTTATTCACATTCCAAACTTTACCATAGAACTTTCTTTATAGTCTTGTATTGTGTTCATAAATGTTACCCTGATGATGTAAATATATTTTACGAAACTAGTTGGTAAACATGTTTTTTCTTTAGACCGTACCTCACTAACTCCCTCTCATCTATACTTTACGGTTGCTAACTTCATCTTAATTAAAGTTTAGCATTATTACAACTATTTATTATGTTTTATCTATCTCTCTTATTTATTCGATAAAGCATTCTATGTAATGGAAACATGATGACTCGACTATTCCCTTAAATACATACAGCTTTGTTAAACATAAAACTATGAGAAACTTTATATAAGGGGAATTAAACAGTAAAATCAGAAAATCTCTAGTTAAAAGTTGTAAATGAAAAATTAAGTTAAGTTTCTCCTGTTACAATTATTGTACTCTTGCAACGATACAATCTGTTAACGACTCTGTCTTCCAACAAGTTCAAAACAGAAAAGTTTTTAATCTTTCATTGAATGTAATTCTACTTATAAATGTTTTGTAAGCTGAACATCTTATACAATTGATTTATTATTATAATTATTTTTTTCTTTTTACAAATCAAGATAATACTTTAATTAGGTAATTTATACTTTTTAATGTGTTTTATTATCAAAAAGAATTTATTAATGTTGTTTTTTTTGTTTTTTTCTTAAATAAAAAGAAGTAGAGATTTTTAAATTTCACATTCAATAGTTTTTAATTGTTCAAAGTCACGATTAAAGTAAATTAAAGTTTGGTAGCACGAATCGGTTTCAGAATTTTGTTTATTAATATTATTATATTTGTTATTGCATACCTCACCATCCAAATGTTTTACATAATTTACATTTTTCTTCATTTTTTACTTTCTCATATTAAGAGAAAGTATTTTGATGGCACAAAAATTTGATTTGAGGTGATTAGAGGTGGTTAGAGGTGGTTAGAGGTGGTTAGAGGTGGTTAGAGTGATTTTGAGATTTTGATGGATTTACACGTTTTGAGGTCCCCTGAGACAAAAAAAGTGTTTTTTAAAAAATTTCTATGTGTTGCCTGTCTTTCGTCTGTGCAGACAGGTGAGGTCTAAACTAATGAGCCGATTTTGACGAAATTTGGCATATATTTTTAGAAAAATCATACCCCAAGATTACTAATTTGTGTCAATAGGGGTGTGTTTAATATGAAAAAATGTTACTCCATTTAGATTTTTTTTTCAAAACGGCTACATACCCCAAGGCGAAATGAAGAAATCAATTTTAGCTCTTAATTTGGGGATGCTCCCCCCCCCCCCCCCTCCCCCCCCCCAAAAAAAATATAAAATATATGAAACCCGTGAAAACAAAGTATTTCTCGAAAACGTTTCTGGTGATTTTGATTTTAAAAAAAATGAAATGACCCCATTTAAATAAGAATATAACGATGTAAAGCCGTTTTTCTGGAAAAAATCTAGTTCCTAAGAAAAATAACTTTAAACACGGACGGAGAGAGGCTGCGTTCGATTCCCTGCCGAGAAGAAGTTATTTCTATGATACATTTTGATTAAATGTTCAATAATAATTAAATACACCTACCAAAATTAATAAACGGTAATCACTGGGCTAAGTAATTATGAACTCGTGTAATGAGAAAGTTTGTCGGAGTTGCCTCGGACCGATTTCTTTTTACTTTCCTGCGTTGTCAAAGCACTCAAACTCATTTGGAAGAAACTGTATTAGTACATTACGCGTTTAGTGCGGAAAGTAGCATTTTGTAAGTGAGTGTGAAGTTTGTATCCGGTATTAAAACCACACGAGCAAAGCAAAATGCAGTTTTCGCTCGAGTTGCGTACCGTAATTTATCTACGATTGTTGGATTTTAATAATAAACACAGAAATATATTTAATAAACTTCCTGTATGAAAGTTCGTATTTCTCTTTTGATATAGATGACAATAATTTATTAGTTGTATTTTAAGCCGAATAAATTATTTCAGGAGGCGTATTATTCTCCTCATATTCGTCATAATGACATAAATCAATCATTGTTTTTCACTAAAAACTCGATATAAACAGTTACTTTAATTAAACAAACAGCAAATTAGTTTTGTTAAATGTAAACAAACTCGATAATCGTGCGTTAAGATGAACAAATCCTTCTTTTTTATCGCACTAGGGCGGAAAAAAGAGGAATTATGAAACGCTCATGTGCAATGAATACAAGTACGTAAAGAATCACTTTCTACGCATCTAAACAGAGATACAATGCTCATATTTCGTTTATTTTCGTATTTTATTTTTCCTGTTTTTTGTAAATGTTCGTTTGGTGAATCAGCCCACGTAGCAGAAAGGAATTAAATCATGTTAGAGACGAGAGACTCTGATAGGTCAACCGGAAAAAGGCACTAATTTAGAATAACCGAATAAACTTGATTCCGGGTCTTTGCTTCTACTTGATTCATCCCTTACCTTTTATACTTAACAATCAACTTTCAATTGATAAAAACATTAATTATTAATTAACTTGTAGCGCTTCATTAAGAAGAAATAAGTTTGATTCATTAAAAAAAAGTGTTTACCAACGTCGTAGTAGACATAATAATTGACAAAGACATTTTGATAGCAGTTAAGGGTAATCGACATTTTTCTTAAAAATAGCATTTATAAAAAAAAAAAAAAAAAAAAAAAAAAAATGCCAAAGTGTGGCACATAGCTTCCTCGCGTCCTATTTTGTATACTGTAAATGTGGAGATAAACATTCCGTCAAATTGGGGAAGTAGCTTGCATGCCAAAAGAGGATATTTGCCAGTAACTGGCATAATAAGGATTTATTAAGTTTTTATCTGCTTGCTTGCCAGCTACAGGCATGCCATTTAACATATACACGTGACAGTAGGTTGCACGTGCAAGTAGCTGGTATGTTTTTGTGTGAACTACAGACATGGGCGTCTCTACATTAATGAGTTTTTTTTTTTATTATTGTCAAATTGATTTAATTTTCCCTCGTTTTGTAAATCTGTCAAAATTATTTTTATTTTTTCTTCAGAGCTTATCGATGATAACGGAAGCTATGTGATCGTTCAAAAGAATAAACTTTTCTTTTATGTCTCATCCAATTTCAAAAAATCCAAGACAGAAATCCGTTTCAGACAACAGGGAACATTTTTGGTTCCATGTCTGTCTGTCACTCAATCATTGTGAACTAATATATTTTAAAAACTGCTCGTCCGAATTTAATTAAATTTAAATGTCAGGTCATAAAATTAGCCCATTGTTGGTCTCATGTAAAAAAAATATATGGAAAATGTGCTTTCTTAGAAGAATATTAATTTGATCTGACTAACTGGGAATCCAATATGGCGGATAATTTATGTCACGAATTATATGAATCACTCACCAATATATATTTTTTTAAAAAAGTTTATTTTTAATAAACAGTTGTTGGAGACAACAACTAACTGACCTTAAAATGTATAACGATACAAGTGGCAAAATGAAAATGAATATAGTGCGTCGAGCCTTGGGTGTGGTCAGCTTATATAGATATAGCAGCTCTGACGTCAAGATCAAGTTGTGAGTGTATGTGTTTGTCAGTGTTTCTAAGTATTGTCAGAGACACCAATATATTAAAATATAACTCACGTGTAAAAAAAAACTTGAAATTTTGAGTGGAGTATCAAATGAAAGTTATTAAAAAGTAAATTAAAAAAAGGCACTTTTATAGAAAAGGGGACCCCACTATTTTTTAATCCAATATACCTTCTGACAACCGAATACACACTTTTCTTATGCAAAAGTGTGATATTCCTTTGTCCCAAAGCATATTGGACTGAATATCCCTTTGTCTTAATAGGTAGTTAGACTAAGGGATATAAACTCTTCTGTATAAAAAACTAAAAGGGGGGCCCTTTTCTATATGAGTACAATTAAAAAAAAATAACATTTATGTAAATTGTTTAATTTTCCAAAAGCATTGATATTTTGCGTGCTCCCCCTCTCCTTCCCCCTCCCTAATTCTAACTAATATCATGTGCACAATACCAACAAAATCCTTTTTATGTGAGATTTCACGCACAACCATTTTATTTTTTTCAAATACCACTATTACATTCACCTCGTCAACTGTCTGTTTACAAATGGCATATCGACTGTGTACCTGCAATACCTCGTAACTCTCAAAATCGAGATATTTTGTTTATTGCATTTTTTGATAGATATTATTAATATCTACAAAAGTTAGTAAGCCTTAAGCAATTATTTTTTATAGAAATTATTGTAATACTTCGTATTCATCATTTAACTAAAGTGTACAAAGAACCTCGTATTTGACAAGGTTTCAAAATTTCGTAACCCCCCTTGCATTGTAAGTCTTTAACTAGTTGTGGGGTACGTTTAAGTGTTTTAGTAAAATAAATTTAAAATCAAAATAAATATAAAAATAATTTTTTTTGAAATAACTTTTTTTGTTTCTCCTTAAAAAAATTAGTTTTTGGGGTTACGAGGTTTTGCAGGTAGGTACACAGTCGATATGATATTATAATATCTTCAGCCATAATATTGTCTAAAATAAGGTCATTGTATATTTCATCCGTACCAATTTTCGTATGTTTGATTCGATAAGACATTTTTTCCTTTTCTCAATTTTAAAGATTTTAGTAAGAAAGGATTATTTCTATTTCACGACACTAAAATTTAAATTGTTTTAAAGTAAATGGCAAAGAGGATGAAGAATTTGAAAATACTCTTAAAAAAATAAAAGGTTTAGAAGAGTAAAAATGTATATTTTCACTTGGAAAAGATTAAAGTAAGCTTGAATTCCATCTAACTTTAGTATCCACTCACACTGCAGACTCACAATTTAATTTTATTATGCACACAAACTGCATATTGTGCAGTTTCCGTCTGTTGCAATCCAGCAACCCCTTCCAATTCAAACAACCATCCCATCTTCTTTTATTGCCCTTTTTTTAAAACAAATCTGAATTTTACATTTTAATTTTCAACTTTTTTAAAATAAAAAAAATAAATTAAAAAATCGGAAAAGATAAAAAATGTAATTGTAATAAAATGAAATGTTTATAGATCTATATTTTTATACTTTATATTCAATTTCCATTTTTATCATTTTTTTTTTTTTTTTTTTTTTTTTTTTTTTTTTTTTTTTTTCTTTTATAGAATCATAAAAAAATGTTCAAGTTTTCACAGGTCTTAAAGTTAAATAACAAAATGATGATTCTTTTTTTCTTCCCTTGAATATTGAAGTAATAAGGAATAAAAATGTTTAATATCTGGGATTAAAGTATTCTGTAATACTTAACGAAAATCACATATAAAAAAATTTTTTTAGTGTTATAATTATTTTTTTACAGCTAAAATCCATTCATTACTTGTCTCATCAATTTTTAATATATATATTTTTTTATTGAGTATCAAATATAATGTAAAAAAAAAAAAAAAATGTCAGCAATAAGTTTGGAATCCTTTGACCATAGGAAGCAAGATATTCACAAAGAAAGCAAACAAAGAATGCAAACAACAGACATTACTTAAAAAAAACAGAGGAAAGTGAAATTTGCAAATCAATCATAATTCAAAATTAGAATTACAATAATTTTTCACTATACAGGGTAGTCCAAAAGTCCCCCCCCCCCTTAACTTTTGAACGGTTTCAGATAAATTAAAGAACTTGGGGGGGATCGCGCAGTAGCAGCAACCAACCATTTGGCCCCCAGGCTACCAAACTTCAAAATTTCAAATTAGAGTGTACACATTTGATAGCAGATTTGGATTCTACGGTGAAAAATAAGAATAATTGACTTTTCAACTTATTTCTCTATCCCCAATATCTTGTCCCCTATATGGGGCAAAAGTATAAAAATGGTAGATTTCAGCGCCTGGGGACAATATGGGTGGTCGCCCCTAGTACGTGAGTGTATGAATGTTTCCCTTTACATGGTACAGATCCCTCAGGTTTCATTAATTTATTCAAAACGTTTAGATTTTATAACAATATAAGTGTTATTTTTTTACTATTTTCGGAAGAGTTATTTTGCTATCTTTTGACCACTCTATACATACTATACGAATAAGAAAAAGTTGAAATTATCATTGCTTTGATTTCCAGGAGCAAAATACATAACCTATAAATATGTAATAGTATAGATTCTATCCTATTACATATTACATATTTATATAATATATTTACATATTACATATTAAATATTACATATTAAATAATACATATTTATATAATCCTACGTTAGACCTTAAAGGTCAAATTGAGAAATGAATTTCAAATATACTGAGAACTCTAAAAGAAAATAGTCTATATATAATGATCTAGTAGTGCAAGGTATTCGTATTATTTGTTTCTTTGAGATTATATATTAGCCTGTTGTATTTGTCTACTTGTAATTCTTGTTTGGACTGAAGGTCATCATTTTCCCGTGCTGAATTTTCTTATAATTTCCCAGGAGATTATCCTTTCAGATTAGTCCTGACCCTCCCTATGAGAGGAATAGTAAAGTTACAACTGGGGCCAGCTCAGTAAAAATCCTTTAAGGAATTTCTCGTCGGCAAATTTATGTCGAAAACAAACACGTTTATTTTAATGAACAGAGTGTTCATAAATGTTATATTAATTTAAATAAAAAGAAAAAAAAATTATAAATAGAAAAAAAATTCCTTCGACACCTGAAATTGAACCAGGACTTTGTTTCTTTTATGCAAGTTTTCACTTTTGTTCAATTTGAGAAGATAAGAGTATTTTGAATATTTTGTTAAAACAAATGTTTTGTATTTATTATTAGTTGTGTAATAGTGTATTACCCTTTTCTTTACATTATTCAAAACTCGTCATGATAAAACAGAAATTATACTTGAAAAGTGGAAAGAGAACATTGCTATATTTCTACATTCTATATTCTATCCCCTTTAATTGTCAACGATGTTTTCTTTTAATTGTGTCTTCAGGGGTGTTTTAATAAAAACTTCTTTTTTGCAGTATTTCGTCCCAAATTTGAGACATGTTTGTGGGTTACTTTGGTAAATAAAAAGCTGACTGTAGGTTTTAAAGTTGTATACAGTAGTAGTAGTCTAGTACTTTCTACTAGGACGGGTAGGACGAACCACTTGTTGGAACCTTGTAATTAGGTCATCACTTTGGCCCTTTTTACGCCCCGCGGTAGAGAGTTCCAGCCTCTTCACACATCATACCTCTGTACATAGTACCGCCAAAGCGAGTATGATGTGATCAATAGTGAGCCATATAAATCAGAGTGTCACGGCGAGGAATCGAACCCCGTCTCGTTCCACTCGAGATTCAGTGATGGCCGAGCAGACGTGGTTTAACCCACACGGCTACGCTAGCTCCTCTATGTATTTAACCCACACGGCTACGCTAGCTCCTCTATGTATTTAACCCACACGGCTACGCTAAGTTGTATACATGTATTTAAAATAGAGTACATAAACTCCACTACCGGATTAAAGTAGACCGCGGTGCGGTAAAGGCATGTGACCTTCACAGATCCGAAATTCAGACTCGACTGGGGTTGTATTGCATAGTGTGAAGTGAGTCCGGTAGGGAAGAAGGTGGGGGCACAATATTTTATGTAGTGAATGATACAAGCCGCTAGACATCGTGAGGATGCAATACCGAACAATGTTCAAGCCTGAATTTTTTAGCAGATCCTATAGGTATAGCAAAATCTTTTATATACATTTATATCGAAATATGATTTCATAACTAAAGCAGCCCCTACACGATCAAGCCGCTTGATCAAAACATCGCGTCAAGCTGATTAACACGAGCTCCAAGCCGCCTTGGGACGCATCAAGCATCCCATCAATCATTTCATCAGCACTCATTTGTAGCGGAGTTTTCGACTAGTGAACTGCTCTTCCTGGACTAATAAATCAGTATTGTGTAGAAACCATGGTTTCGAATCAGGATTTGGGGTGTCGAGCAGGTGATTGACGGAATGCTTGATCAAAATTGCTCTAGACTGTCAAGCGCTCCTCATAAGCCGCTTGACTCATTCAAACTTTCCATCAATCTCCGTCAAGGCTTGACTCATTCAAACTTTCCATCAATCTCCATCAAGGCTTGACTCATTCAAACTTTCCATCAATCTCCGTCAAGGCTTGACTCATTCAAACTTTCCATCAATCTCCGTCAAGGCTTGACTCATTCAAACTTTCCATCAATCTCCGTCAAGGCTTGACTCATTCAAACTTTCCATCAATCTCCGTCAAGGCTTGACTCATTCAAACTTTCCATCAATCTCCGTCAAGGCTTGACTCATTCAAACTTTCCATCAATCTCCGTCAAGGCTTGACTCATTCAAACTTTCCATCAATCTCCATCAAGGCTTGACTCATTCAAACTTTCCATCAATCTCCGTCAAGGCTTGACTCATTCAAACTTTCCATCAATCTCCGTCAAGGCTTGACTCATTCAAACTTTCCATCAATCTCCGTCAAGGCTTGACTCATTCAAACTTTCCATCAATCTCCATCAAGGCTTGACTCATTCAAACTTTCCATCAATCTCCGTCAAGGCTTGACTCATTCAAACTTTCCATCAATCTCCGTCAAGGCTTGACTCATTCAAACTTTCCATCAATCTCCGTCAAGGCTTGACTCATTCAAACTTTCCATCAATCTCCATCAAGGCTTGACTCATTCAAACTTTCCATCAATCTCCGTCAAGGCTTGACTCATTCAAACTTTCCATCAATCTCCGTCAAGGCTTGACTCAACCATCAAACGGGTTCCTAGACTATCAAGCGCTCCGTCAAGCCGCTTGACTCATTCAAACTTTCCATCAATCTCCGTCAAGGCTTGACTCATTCAAACTTTCCATTAATCTCCGTCAAGGCTTGACTCAACCATCAAACGGGTTCCTAGACTATCAATCATGCTTGACACCATTGCTTGACGCGATGTTTCCATCAAGCGGTTTGATCGTGTAGGGGCTGCTTAAAAATTATACATTTCACAATTATTTGATATAAAAATAAATGTTTCATACAAACAATTTACTATTTCTGTTCATTCATTCATTTGATATAATAAAAGAGTTTGTTGTTCAATTACACAATGAATTTATCACTGTTTAATATCGTCATAACATAAAAATAGACTGCCAATTGGTGTGGCACATAGCTTCCTCGCATCCTATCACGTACTTTATTGATTTCATGCTTTTACAAACCATTATTGTCTAATTGGTTTAATTGTTTCCCCCGTTTTCCTTTTAATCTGCCAAAATTGTTTTGAGTTTTTACACGAATTTAAGTATTAATTTAGCAAAAGTTAAAGAGCGCAGACAGTTCATATTAATCTAGGGCTATCTGCGGGTAACTTTCGATAAACTATAAACGTTTCATTCAAATAGAATAAGTACTTTGAAACTATAGGTGTAAATAAATGTATGTTTGTGCGCATGTGGAAGAGCAACAAATAGATGCAGAAGGTTAAAACTTATATGGGACCAACAATGGGCTAATTATGACTTACCACCCAAATTTAATTAAATTTGGAAGTGAAGTTTTTAAGATATGTTGAAAAAAATTGAAAGACAGACCGACCGACAGACAGACCAACAGACAGACACGGAACCGAAAATGATCCCCGATGTCTGTAACGGATTTCTGTCTTGGGATTTTTGAAATCGGAGATATAAAATATTTTTGTTCTTCAGGACGATCACATTGCTTCGGATACCTTCGGTAAGCTCGGAAGCAATAAACAATACTAAAATTAATAATTATTATAGATTAGAGAAATTGTTCACATAATCTATAAATTTCTTGGCAGTAACTGAATATTGGCACTAGAGAATGACAACTTTAAACACAGAGATTTGTAGTTCGATCTAGGGAAGGGATGCTTATTTTTATCAGTCTTTCTCCCTTCCATTTTAATAAAAATATTGAATTTTTCGAGCTTTTCAAATCTGTACTCTTAAGGATCTCGTATGAATTGTTAAAAGCGTTCATTCAGATAGAGGTTGATTTTTTTATATTTTATTTGAATGTAGGGCATTTGAACGATAAAGTCGTAAGATATGAAGAAGACCTTTATGGGCTGGGGATTACAGAGAACCGGTGCCGTTAAAAGGCCCTCTCAGGGATATGAATGCATGTCTGCGCCCTTTCAATAAGCTCCGCGCCCACTTCGTAAAGGTCAGCCGAGGTATAAAAGTATAAAGCCTGAAGGGGGGCCCTAGAGGGAATCGGTTCGCAGGCGAAGGGGCCACTGTCCCCCGACGTCTAGTCTTAGCCGGCCGTCAAATTGAGGCCCGGCTTAATGCTTAATGTCCTTCCCCTGTACTTACCGGTAAATCACACTGGGTAAATGTCAACGGACTTTATTACACTTTGTCCACAATCTTCTCGACAAACATTCAATTAAAACTTTACGGCTTTTAAAAAACCTATTAAGCGGGATTCATTTTTGCTGAATTTTTATCGCGTATCATAAAAAAAACATGGCAGATATTAAATTAATAAACTATATAAGAAGTAGGACGATATTAATTCTATATAATCTTGGGTTCTGAGCAATCGTGATCTATAAGCCAATGGTCACTTCTTCTTGGCATCAATGAATTAAGGTCGAGGTCACGGGTTCGATTCCCAGCTTAGGCACTTTCATTTACATGAGTCTCTATTGATCCACTTTCACTTATATGAATCTCTACTGATCCACTTTCATTTACATGAGTCTTTATTGATCCACTTTCGTTTACATGACTCTCTATTGATCCACTTTCGTTTACATGACTCTATTGATCCACTTTCATTTACATGAGTCTCTATTGATCCAATTTCATTTACATGAGTCTCTATTGATCCACTTTCATTAACATGACTCTTTAATGATGCACTTTCATTTACATGACTCTCTAATGATGCACTTTCATTTACATGAGTCTCTATTGATCCACTTTCATTTACATGAGTCTCTATTGATCCACTTTCATTTACATGAGTCTCTATTGACCCACTTTCATTTACATGAGTCTCTATTGATCCACTTTCATTTACATGAGTCTCTATTGATCCACTTTCATTTACATGACTCTCTATTGATCTAATTTCATTTACATGACTTTCAATTGATCAAAACAACTTTTTTAGCTGTAAATTGGTGTGGCAAGTGAAAAAACACGATATGGAGTTAGTAATCGGTCAAAATATAAGTATTCTACTTGCTCTGGGTTCAAACATGTTGTTGGTCCTCACAAACCTGCTAATTCATTATTTAAACAGTTGCTAATTAAAAAATTTTCAATTTTAAAGGCACATTTTATTCATTTTAAGGGCCCTTAAGTTTTAAAAAAAAACCTTTCCTTTTTTACTTTAATTATTAATTTTTAATAGGCTAAACTGTGAACTATAGGCATAAAAAATTAACCAACGAAAATGAGACGGAGAATTTAAGCAAATATTCATTTTTTAAAGTTTCAATAAAATCGTACCAATAAACACAAATTTACTGCACATAAATTAAGTAATAATACAATGAAGGTGATATTAGATTCGGCGCCGAGTTTTTTTATATAAACATTTTCAAAGGTTATCAAATTTTAAACGGAAAATATATATAGATTTAACATTGACTCAAACATTAATCAAATTTAGCGTAGATTTTATTTAAATGCAGGTCAAAACCGTTTGCTGCATATATTATTGACAGATTTCTTTTATCAATAATTCAATTTTCTTTTTCGATAAAAAAAAAAACTCACAGGGATAAATCAAACATGTAAAAATTTATTGGAATATAAATTGAAATCTTGGTGCAATGGTTAAAATGGAAACATGAAAAATGTAATTGCATTTCCACAACTGCAAGTCTACTTACAATTTTTCGATTCTATTTTATAGCTTTTCACTGCATTTCAATGAACAAGATATGAAATAGATTGGATTATATTTAATATATATACATGATGAAAATAGTTATAAAATGTTTCCTTTTAATATAAAAAAAATCGGGTACAGGGTACCTCGGAACTTTTCCTCACAAAGTGGCCTCTGAAAATCCTTCTGCTGCTTAAATCCTCCTGCTGCTTCCTCCTGCTGCTTCGCAGCAGGAGGAAGCAGCATTGGACGTGGTCAGTACTTGGATGGGTGACCGTTCTAAACAAACTGATTTATTATCATTCTTCAAAAGAAACCATATTTTTAATACCTATATTTTATTTAATTATTTGAAGTTTGGCGGTATTTTGACAGATGTAAACAAACTTCGACGTCATCAAAATTATCGCACTAAAAATAATTATATTCACTTATAACTTATAAACTAATTAATATAATTTCATCGGGTTTTTTTATATTTGTTCCTTAATTTTTTCCGGTTCCAACGATATGCTATAAGTCAAAAACCTATATGTAATTTCAGTATTATAAACCGTCAAAGTTTAAAAATTCAAAAATTTATAACTTCAAAATGGCGGCCAAAATCAAAATGAATTTAGTGGGCTTGTTTGTCATACAGAGAGGTATATTCGAGTCAAATTTCAACTCGATCGGGACCATTTTTTATTTATTACGATTTTTTTTAATTTTTGCTGACTCCGCAAACTGGGTTCAAGATGGCGGAAAAAGTTGATTTTCCGGGCGGCACAACTACAGGTTAGGACTGATTTTTCTGCCAAGTTTTTAACTCTCTAGGTTAAAAACCTTGGGCGCTACGATGATAACACACATTCACACACACACACATAGAAGTGATAATATCTCAGTCTAAAAGTAATATCATCTCTTCAGTATATAGAAGTGATAGTATCTCTTAGTCTAAAACATGCGTATGCCCAATTTCGACAACAGACGAACGAATGACGACATACAGGCTACAAGCAGACGACAGACAGATGACAGACAGACTACATTCAGGCTACAAGCAGACGACAGATAGACAAGAGACTGACAACAGACAGACAACAGAGAGATAACAGACAAACAACAGATAGTCAGCAGACAGACTTTTTTAATCCTTTTTACCCATCATATTACACAGTTCCCATGATTTTTATGGAAACCCTTATTAATGGTGAATAAATACTTGATAATATCACACTTATTATTCAACTAAGACGCCGTTTATTTTAATACTTCTTCTTCACAGACAGACATTTAAAAAAACAAAGAAACTAAAACTTTTTTAGACTCAGGGCACCTCAAATCATGTGTTTTCATCAAAATTTCCACATCGAATATTCGAGTTATCACAATACATACTTACTTTTTATATGGGAAAGTAAAAAAGGAAATTTCGTTTTTAGTAAACGATAGTGAGACACACTATACTTCTATGTGGTATATATATATATATATATATATATATATATATATATATAATATATATATATATATATATATATATATATATATATATATATATATATATATATATATATAATATATATGTATAATGGATGTATAATAAATGCTAAATTAAAAATTATTTAATAATATTCATGCTGTTATGCTTAGATATTCCTGCGCTTTTAAAATTGATGTGCAAATATTATTTTAGGACTAACTTTGAGACATTTTTTATATATTATACAGAATAATATAAAGGGCAAAAATAACATTATGAAAGCGTGCGACGCTATTTACTTAACTGTGACCTATTGATCAGTGTCTCTTTCTGGACAATATTTAAAAAAATAATAATTTGTGTTAAAAAAAAGACAAAAACAAATTAGTTTTTTTACGTTTAGTCGTAAAAACATCGTACTTAATGTTGCAACATTCTTTATATTTACAATATGATTGCACCAACCATGCTGGAACATATAAACTAAATTTCATCAAATCGGCCCAGTAGTAGTTTATGCTCTACACAGACTGACTAACATAAATTTATTACAAGACTCTGGGGACCTTTACAGTGTAAATCTATTAACATGTCATAACCGAATAATGGCACTATCATAATATTTTTTTTTTGGCGCTATAATATTAATAATAACCTTTAGCTTCAGAAGGGAGAAAAAGTTATGATTTTGGATTAGTTTAAAGGGACTAAAGTAAGTCATTTCTTCCCTGAACTCAAAATGTAGGGAGGAAAAGTAAAAGTAGGGAGAAAAAGTAAACTAGGGAGAAAAAGAAGGATTGCCAACTTAATTATTTTATAAATAATAGAGAATGAATGGCTAATGTAGTGAGGTTCTTGAAATTAGGTTGGTTACACTGATTTTTCGACCTTGTTTATTATTGTTTAAACCTGCATTTAAATATCCTTCTATTTGAGTTTAACTGCAATTATTATTTGATTTAATATTGTATTTTTTATATCTGCTATTAAATGTGCTAACAATTATTGTTATTTATTAAAACTAGGCATCGCGTGGCTCTATCATTGAAGCGAGCGTATTGCAATAAAATACTGAATATTGAAATTTGTTAATCATGATGAAGGTCATAGTTGAAGATAAGTGGAAGAGGGCAGTGTGGAGTAAAGTGGGGGTACTCGGTACAAAGCTTTAGTTCATAAACAAAACTACACACACGACTGTAAGAATATCAACCACCCGTAATAGCTTTTAAACTATTATTATAAATGTATCACTTCATTACTCAAATACTACTGCTTGTATCAAGTTGAAATTTTACATACTTTTTTCAATTGTACTTTAGACGATGTACATGAAGTTTTATTAAAATCGTTACGTTAGAACGTAAGATATCGGTAAAAAGGTTGTTTTCTCTATTTTAAACGTTTAGGTCCGCATTAATAGTTTTATCGATCTTTATTAATCCATAGCGGTGTCGTTGTTGGTTTTACTAAAAAATGTTTTTTGTAAAAAATGTTCGTCTCATTCGAATAGGTGATGATAGAATTTTTTCCCGTCCTGAAATTCCAATTTTAAATTTGAAGCTCACGTTTACGCGAGCATTGCGCTCGAACTCTTGGACGGATCACGCTGTCCAACGAACTTAGCCTGAGTATTAGTAAAAGAAAGATGTATACCAAATTTCAACTAAATTGGTCAACTTTTACTCAAGTTATTGTCGGACACGTAAACGTTACACACAGACAGACAGAAAAGATGCATATTTCGTTAAATGTAAGAAGCTCGCTTACGCTCGCTTCAATAGTAAATAAAAACTGTGCAATTGATGAAAATGTGTCTTTTCTTCCTAGTGGAGATAAAATATTGTATGTACCTCGGGAGTAAAGTGCTATAATTCCCCTCACTATAATTATCTTAGCGTTATTTCCTCCGCTAGGCTTCAGGAATTAAAAAGTCTAATTCCCTCGGCTTCGCCTCGGGATTTAAGGACCGTGGTACCTTCGGCTTGTCCTCAGGAACCATTCACTCACGGAATAATGACCTAATTTACTCCTTAGGCCCTAGGAGCATAAATAACTATTAAGTATTAGTTTCTTTTTTTCTGTGCATTGTTATTTACATTTATTTATGTTATTTACATGTTTAAGTATAAAACACTTGTTTATCATCTAAATACTTTTACATTAAACCAAAATCAAAATTAAACGCATAAAAAATTGAATATAGGTGGGTTTAAATGGCTAGATAATTTGGCTAATTGTTCAGATTAGATATTTAGGCATAATTTTCAGGAAACACATTCAGGCAATTATTCAGGATGCCTGCACATCCAGTTGAAACTTGTATTTTAGCATTATTATATGCGTATTTAAATAATGGTCAACAGAGTTTAGTTTCATTGCATTTTTCGTCCTTTCCTAGCTCTTGGTAATTAGAATTACATACTACTATATCATATATTATGTTCAATGAATAGAAAAAAAATATTCTGCAAATAACGTAGTGAAAAGCTAAAGCCTAATGACCTGATAATGGTGCTTAATTCTGAATTTATTACCCCCAAACATTAATTAGACTCGCCCGATATATCTATAGGGTTGGATTGGGAATTAAAACTGGTATATTATAGTGCTGAATGTTGAAATATATCATCTTATTAACGACTTTACTGCTTTTAAACATTTAAATCAAACCGAGATATTGAACAATGCAATTGTCCAACAACAATTTTCGTTTGTAATACAAAACCGCATTCAAATATGTCTAGAAAATGTATCTGTAATAGTACGATTGCGGTTGTTTGTAGCAACCGATGATTAACCATAATTTAGTGGATGGTAATATAAGAGGAGAAACATCGCCAGATGGTTACCGTAATTGCACTGAACCCGAGTGATGTAACCGTATTTTCATTGAACGTGTCGTAAATCGATTCTAAAGCTTCCTAGTTAAGCTGTATTGTAACCTTACACCTTTACAGTTACCTTCCATGTCTAATAAGTAAACAATGATCTTTTTCTTTTTCAAAAATTCATAATTTATAAAGTTTGAATAAGGTAGAACCCGAATTCGGGGTTTTCATATAAAAAATTAATCATTAAATTGCAATTAAACTAATCGCAATATTTTATATTTTACCTCCAGCGGGGAGAAAAAGTGAACTTTCCTCCCTAGTTTACAGGGAGGGAAGTTACTCATTGCACCCGGTCGGGTTAAACAGGGAGTAATGAAAATAAGGGAATCATGAACTCTCTTGATTCCTTCCAGTGTTGCCCTAGATACAGCCTAAGTAAATAAGGTTGGTGCTTATACACATTTCATTTACTAACTTTTGTTTAATGTCGAAATCTATAATGTCATCTTCACACATGTCATGTAACCTCCACAACGGTTGCCATAGTGATTCATCAGTAAAAGAAACAAACAAGTTAAAAGTGGAAACATAATTTCTAAATGTAGATTAACTAATCCATATTTAAATAAATCAGTTGTCAACACCATTCAATACACGACTCAGCTTCCAGCTGATTCTCCCATTTAATTTTAGCATTGAAATTCAAATAATTATTATCTATAATTTAATTTTAACGTGATTAAACTTATTTAGAGAATTGTTAATATTATATCTAACTACATTTTTTTTTAAAAATAAATATAAACCTATGTATTTTTTGTTGAATAACATAATTTAAAATTAAAATCTTTCCATATTTTTTTCTCCCTTCTGGAGGTAAAATCTTTACGTACCTTGGGAGTAAAAATCACTTGCACCCTCGCGATAATTAACTCCCTCGGCTCGCCTCGGGAGTGAACGTTATGGTTCCCACGGCTTCGCCTCAGGAACCAACTTCATCGCTCAGGGTGCAATCACTTACTTTCCTCCCTTGGTGCGTAAATAACTATTGTTTTGTAATTTTTGAGTGGGGTATCATTTCAAAGGTATTGAAATGTAGATGACAAATATACATGGGTGTTTGGTCGAAGATGTAATAGAGGCCAGATTCAACCCATCATTTACAACAAAAAACACTATATGTACCATATGCCAATTCTCAATAGTTTCACCACAATATTTTTTTTTTTTTTTTTTTGCTATTTTCCAATGTAAGACCATTTTACGCTATAAAATCGATCGCTGCTCCTAAAATAATGATGATAGAGCTGAAATAAAGGTACCGTTGAAAAGAGTAGAACATTTCAGTTAAGAAAAAATCTATTTTAAATGCCTTAAAGCGGCAAAACATATTCCTACATTTCATTTTATTGTTAATTTTATTAAACAAATTAACATTTATTATTGTTTCAGCCTGTAATTAAACCAAAACGGCATGTGCTACAGTTTGCTTAAAACATGCGTTACAATTTCAGTAAAACTTCTTCGTTTTTTTTTACAAAAACTCAATCATAGCTAAAAAAAAAAAAAAATACATATTAACTGATAAAGTTAGGGTACTCAAACTGAAGGGAAACTAAATGAAGAAGTTTTACTGAAATTTGGCAAACTGTACACATTCCGTTTTGGTATACTTAGTTGCAGGCTGAAACAAAAATTAATTTTAATTTTTTTAATAAAATTAACAATAAAATTAAATTTAGGCATATGTTTTGCCCCTTTAAGGCATCTAAAATAGACTTTTTCTAAACTGAAATGTTTTCCTCTTTTCAGCGGTAACCTTTATTTCAGCTCTATCATCATTATTTTAGGAGCAGCGGTCGACTTTATAGGGTAAAATGGTCGTACCTTGGAAAATAACAAAACAAATATTGTAGCGAAACTATTGAGAATTGACCCATGGTATTTATAGTGCTTTTTGTTGCAAATGAGGAATCGAATCTGCCATCTTCGTTTGTTACATCATCGACAAAACACTCGCGTATTCGAAAATGGAGGCCATTACGAACCATTAAAAGAACCAAATAAGTGCATGCCTAAGATGCTTAAGAATAAAAAATGGGTACACACCTTCCTTCTCCGAAGTGCTACTTATTATACAAATTTTAATTATAATTAATTTTTGTGAAACATAGACCTTTATCGATGTATGCTG
Source organism: Gerris lacustris (assembly GCA_951217055.1). Taxonomy (NCBI): domain Eukaryota; kingdom Metazoa; phylum Arthropoda; class Insecta; order Hemiptera; family Gerridae; genus Gerris; species Gerris lacustris. Next base: position 5,790,387 of record OX578279.1, read on the forward strand.
TGCGGTGAAAGGTCCAGGAGGAAGACTGAAAATCTCATTAAAATATGTAATTAGAGATTTCTGAAGAAGGAAAAAGGAAAGGGATGATGGCTATATACAGATTTAACATCCAGGGTGTCTCACAATAGCATCTCTTAGAGATAATAAATATATGTATAATATATGGCTTCACTTCTATCTCACACCAAGCAACAACTATCAGCCAAGTTTATAACCTGTCTTTATTTATAACCTTTCGGTCGACCACTGCCTTCAACCGGTCCCTTTGAGAAACAAGATCATTTCAAGTCGGCATCACGCTATCCACAACCAAACATTGATCGACCAATCGGTCGACAACCTAGAAAGCTAAACTTGCATTGTTACTCTGTGATATATTATTATATATTGGCATATTATTATGTCATTATGTATTTACAATGGCACTCCAACAATCATTCATTACTTAATTAACTAATAATAATTAATTAATTAATTTGTCTCCAAATCTTGTTACCTAAATTGGATTCACTTCGCGACTACCATAAGCCTGAAACTTGAATAGATTATGTACTTACAATGCCAATGCAATAATCAATCACTAGTTTTAATTAATTAAATAATTAAAGTTGAATTTATAAGATTAAGAAAATCTAGTAAGAGGTTGATCAAATTTTTTTTAAAAATAATTTGTTCATCATACTATCATATTCATCATTTTTGTTCATCATACTACGTTTTACTACGTTTTTATTAGCTTGCTTTCTTGTTTGTTTGTTTGTTTTTTTGTTTGTTTGTCCAGTACAAATCTTGCAATTTATTTGTAACTAACTTCCTGAGTAGCTAGACATTTGAAACTTTTAGAATAGCTCAGAACACGATGACAATGCATTATTTTAATACTTTTAGCCATCTTTCAGTAGAATTTAATTTGTTTTGTTGTATGGAAAGTTAGTTCGGAAAAAATCCGCAAGTTATTTGATTTGTTTTCACATATCCCATATTTACAATCTTGTAATGACAGAAAATATATAAACGTAGTATATAAATAGCTATTTACGCAACAAGGGAGAGAAGTATGTTTTCCTGCTCGAGGTTAAGTTTTCTCCTAAGGCACCGCCGAAGGAGAAAACTTCATTAGCTCTCGAGGCCTTACGGCCGAGGGTGATAACTGTAGTATTAGCTCCCGAGGCAGACCCGAGGGAGATAACTGCAGTATTAGCTCCCGAGGCAAACCCGAGGGAGATAACTATAGTATTAGCTCCCGAGGCAGACCCGAGGGAGATAACTGCAGTATTAGCTCCCGAGGCAAACCCGAGGGAGATAACTGTAGTATTAGCTCCCGAGGCAGACCCGAGGGAGATATCTGTAGTATTAGCTCCCGAGGCAGACCCGAGGGAGATAACTGCAGTATTAGCTCCCGAGGCAAACCCGAGGGAGATAACTGTAGTATTAGCTCCCGAGGCAGACCCGAGGGAGATAACTGTAGTATTAGCTCCCGAGGCAGACCCGAGGGAGATATCTGTAGTATTAGCTCCCGAGGCAGACCCGAGGGAGATAACTGCAGTATTAGCTCCCGAGGCAAACCCGAGGGAGATAACTGTAGTATTAGCTCCCGAGGCAGACCCGAGGGAGATAACTGTAGTATTAGCTCCCGAGGCAGACCCGAGGGAGATTACTGTAGTATTAGCTCCCGAGGCAGACCCGAGGGAGATAACTGCAGTATTAGCTCCCGAGGCAGACCCGAGGGAGATTACTGTAGTATTAGCTCCCGAGGCAGACCCGAGGGAGATAACTGTAGTATTAGCTCCCGAGGCAGACCCGAGGGAGATAACTGTAGTATTAGCTCCCGAGGCAAACCCGAGGGAGATAACTGTAGTATTAGCTCCCGAGGCAGACCCGAGGGAGATAACTGCAGTATTAGCTCCCGAGGCAAACCCGAGGGAGATAACTGTAGTATTAGCTCCCGAGGCAGACCCGAGGGAGATTACTGTAGTATTAGCTCCCGAGGCAGACCCGAGGGAGATTACTGTAGTATTAGCTCCCGAGGGAGATAATCCCGAGAGCAGAAATACTTCGATCTATGTTGTTTACTAAATTTTATCTACGACTAGTGCACCATGGCTAATAGCTATTAAGTTTGTAGGTAAACTGATATTTAGTTACTTGATTTATTAAAATAACAATTTTTATACTAAATATACACGTTTTATAACAAAAACTTTCAATAGTTTGTTTTTAATTTAGGACTTTGTATGATAACCTAAAGTAACCTTCCCGAAAAATTAGCTAAATAGTTGAAAAACTTTAATACCAACATAATACTTGAAAAATAACTAAAAAAAAATACCTTTTAAGTTGGTAAGATTGTTTTTTCACTCGCATGGGAAGGAAGTAACACTTCCCGCCCTGTTATTAGCAATGTAAAGTCCACTTACAATGCAAGTCGTAGATAATAGTACATTACGCGTCGAGTGCGGAAAGTAGCATTTTGCATGTGAGTGTGGAGTTTGCACCCGAGCGACAGCGAGGGTTGTAAAATCACACGAGCAATGCAAAATGCCATTTTCGCACAAGTTGCGTACCGTACTTTATCTACGATTGTTAGATTTAAATGATAAATACAGAAAAAAATAAACTTGCTGTATGTAAGTTCGTATCTCTCTCTTGATAAAGATGGGAATAATTCTTGAGTTGTATTTTTTGCCGAATTAATTATTTCTGGAGGAGTATTATTCTCAACATTTTCGTCAAAGTCACTTGATTCACTTATTGTTTTTCACTAAAAACTCGATATATACAGTTATTTTAATTAAAGAACTGCAAATTAGTTTTGTTAAATGTAAACAAACTTGCTAATCGTGCGTAAAGCTGAAGAATTCCTCTTCTTTACCGCACTAGCGTGGTAAAGAAGAGGAATTATTCAGAACTATGGGACGCGCATGCGCAATGAATACAAGTACGTAAATAATCACTTTCTACGCATCTCTAAACAAAGATGTAATGTTTATATTTCGTATCAATCGTAGATAAAAGTTATTTTTATCTTGTAATTTTTAACTTATTAACCTGCAGGATCAAAAATCTATCAGTGAATTTCATTGTTTACATTAGAGGTGGATGAATTAAATACAATTTATGTAATTAAAGCCAATATTATAAGTGAATTATCTAAAAATCAATTGACTGCAATTCAAAGTTCAAGGACAGAATTAACTAAGTAATAAACAAACTTTGCTTTAAATGAAAATTCTTTATATTTCTATTCAGGATTAAATTTCAGCTGAAGAAAAACAGATTTAAGCGTTAATGAAACCCAGAAGTAAATTTAATGGTTGAATGGTTGTAATAATGTTATAAGATTTAAAAGGGGTTTCATTCAAGCCTTAACGAAACTTTGGTGCACGAGTTTTATACTTTATTTTTTCATTAATAAAAAAGTAGAAGCAGTTGATCTGGATTAAAGTTTACATCTTTATTCTACTCCCACGAGAAATTATTCTATTTCAATGCTCTGTTTACACAGCTTTAGATGTTAACCGCAAACTATATTGAGAAAATAAAAACCTTTCAAATCATTTATATAATGTGAACTAGATTATATAGCATTACTTGCATCATCTGTTTAATATAATGCAAATATAAGTTCAAATAAATATTATCTGAATTTAAAAAAAAAAAAAAAAAAAAAACGTATTGGCTTTAATTCTGTAGCAGAGATGAAAATTTGTTAAGCCCAATATTTTTTACTTTCTCATTTACGTAGTATATAAATAGAGAGAAAGTTTTGTGATGTCGCGAAACTTTGTATAGTTTCTTAATGTCCACTTTTTATAGAGGTGCTAGAAGAATGGTTTCTTTCAAGTTTTCACGTTTATGGTACATTTCATTTTATCGGAATTTCCTCTGCTGATTAATAATTTCATGTTCGTAAAACCAACGAAATAATTTTTATCTAAGATTGTTACGAAATATAAACATTGTATCTCTGTTTAGATGCGTAGAAAGTGACTCTTTACGTACTTGTATTCATTGCGCATGCGCGTCTCATAATCCTGAAGAATTCCTCTTTTTTACCACCCTAGGGCGGTAAAATAGAATTCTTCGCCTATAAGCACGCTTATCAAGTTTGATTACATTTAACAAAACTAATTTGCTGTTTGTTTAACAAAAGTAACTGTCTACATCGAGTTTTTTGTGAAAATGAATGAGTGATTTAAGTGATTATGACGAATATGAGGAACTAATGAATTAATGTCATCTTTATCAAAAGAGAAATACAAATTTACATACTGGAAGTTTATTATTTTTTTTCTGTATTTATTATTAAAATCTAACAATCGTAGATAAAGTACGGTACGCAACTCGTGCGAAAACGGCATTTTGCATTGCTCGTGTGGTTTTACTACCCTCGCTGTCGCTCGGGTGCAAACTCCACACTCGCAAGCAACTTTCCGCACTCGATGCGTAATGTTCTATTACGTTAGCCTTTACGCATAACCAATTTATTTAAAATGCAACCTTTCCCGACTAATTCAGAGTGACATTTTGTGACACTGAGTTCGCTTAAATGGTTAAATCTACATTAAAATAATAAATTATAGTATGGTTTAGTTCTCCTAAATCTTTATATTATGATTTCTTTAAAAATTGTTACGTTGGAACATAAGATATCGGTAAAAACGTTGTTTTTCTCTATTCTAAATTTGTCCGCTTTAATAAATTTAGTGTTCTTCAACACTTCATAGCGGTGTCAGTGTTGATTTTACTAAAAAAATGTATTTTTCCGTGGTAGGCTGTGAAATAGTAACTCTAGAGCCTAAAAAACATAGCTAAAATCCATTTTTTCATTACATGGACTTAAAAAATCTTTTCATTACTCCTAGCTGTAAAGAAAAAATCTTTTACGTTCTAGGAACTAAAAGATTTTTATTTTCCAGCGGGTAGTTGTCAAAACTTCCGTTAGTAGTGCTGCAGTCTTTGTAGAAATGCTTCTAGTACGATAAAAATCCGCTAGATGTCAATGCGTTTTTTTTATCTTTTCTTATAGTGTAACCTCTTTTAAGGTTTCTTTTTTTAAGTCTTAACTATGTACTAATATTTGTTATTATTATATATTGATTATTGATTAATATTTAAAGTTTTTTCATTGTCAGCTACCTCGGAAAAAATAGCATATGCTACGCGACTGTGAAGTGTTTTTTCTTTACCTTGGCAATATTTACTGTCTCGCTCCGCTTGACAGTAAATTTAATTGCCGCGGCAAAGAAAAAACTCACTTCACAGCCTAGTAACATAATATACTATTGTATAAGTTGATGTCCCATTAAAATGTTGAAGTTAGAATTTTTTCCCGTCCTAAAATTCCAATTTTACATTTGAAGCTTACGTTTACGCGAGAGTCGCGTGCGAACGCTTGGACGCATACCGTTGTCCAACGAACTCGTCCTGGACGTTAGTAAAATGAACATGCATACCAAATTTTATCTAAATCGGTCAAGTTATCGTCATCGGTCGATATCGTGACGGTAGTTTTTTTTCGGTTTCACTCCCGGGCTCCAGACAGAGTAACGTACCATAAGGAACTTCGTTTCAAAAAGTGTTTTTATAGTGTTAAAAGTTGTTTGTTTGCTAATCCAGTCGATTTAGAATCGACATCAGTTTCTGTTCATCAAGAAAATCGATTAATTTGTCAGAACAATCTTAGAAGACCTTCCCTAAGAAGACCTAGAACAATGTTAGAAGATCTCCCGTCTTTTTAGCTGGAATGCGGAACAAGGCTTTTAGCTCCCTTCCTTGGAATTATTGTGCTCCAAATCACTTTTATTCCGCTTATTATCCCCCCCCCCCCTTAACTCAGACTCTGAGTTAATTGTTCCGCCATTTTCTACTTGAATGCTTCTAAACTTAAATCAAGCCCTTTAAGTCTCTTACAACTATTTTCTTTTTCCTTTTGAGGTTCTTTTGTCTCTGTTTAGATTTTCTTTAGGGAAAAAGCTTTCATCTTCTAATTACATTCGAGCTTAACGGAAAACTATGTACGTACTGCACAATGTACAGTAACATATATAAATATATATTGTTCCGTGGTAGGCTGTGAAATAGTAACTTTAGAGCCTAAAAGACATAGCTAAAATCCATTTTTTCATTACGTGGACTTAAAAAATCTTTTCATTACTCAAGAAAAAATCTTTTACGTCCTAGGAACTAAAAGATTTTTTATAACGGCGGGTAGTTGTCAAAACTTCCGTTAGTACCGCTGCAGTCTTTGTAGAAATGCTTCTAGTACGATTAAAATCCGCTAGATGTCAATGCGTTTTATTTATCTTTTCTTATATATAGTGTAACCTCTTTTTAAGGTTTCTTTTTTTAAGTTTTAAGTATGTACAAATATTTGTTATTATTATATATTGATTAGTGATTAATATTTAATTCATTGTCTGCTACCTCGGAAAAAATAGCATATGCTACGCGACTGTGAAGTGTTTTTTCTTTACCTTGACAATATTTACTGTCTCGCTTCGCTCGACAGTAAATGTAATTGCCGCGGTAAAGAAAAAACTCACTTCACAGCCTAGTAACATAATATACTATTAATTACATTGTCTATAGCATAAAGCGGATTAGAAACTATAAAATAATTAGGACTGTTGCAAATTTAATTAATTTATTGAAGTAGTTCAAGTATTATGCTACCAAATTAGCATAATTATTAAAACTTAAATCTTTATTTGAAAATTTCCTTTTGTTAAAAATGACACTTTTTTTTTTTCGTAGGAAGAAACGTCTTAGCGGCAAGTTATGTGTTAGTCGATGTTAAGAGTTTTTTTATACCACACAAATCTTAATAACTTAAAATTATATAATTATATACAACTTAATACAAATATATGTGTATACAAATAAATAAATATATATATATATATATATATATATATATATATATATATATATATATATATTTATATATATATATATATATATATATATATATATATATATATATATATATATATATATAAAGTAATACCGTTTTTTTGCACACTGCAATAATGTCTGTGCAATAATGTGTCTCTCATTCACGCGTTGTGTATATATATATATATATATATATATATATATATATATATATATATATATATATATATATATATATATATATATATATATATATATATATATATATATATATATATATATATATATATATATATATATATATATATATATATATATATATATATATATATATATATATATATATATATATATATATATATATATATATATATATATATATATATATATATATATATATATATATATATAAAGATTATTTAAAAAAGCAATATGTACATATATATAATAAATTAATAAGGAAACTAACCACGAAGTTGGAATAATTATATTACCTTCAAACTTCGCTTCAAATTAGTATTGATTCGGAACGAGTTCCCTTAGAAAAGTACACAGATAATAAATAAAATACACAACTTTCCACTTGTACTAGCGTTGCTAATGTTATCAATAAAAAAATTCTCCAATACAGTGTGGATTCGAACCTACGACCTCCGTTTTAAGTGCCTTAGGCCCCTTGTTGAGCTCCTAAAAGAGCCATCAGATATCTTATATTAGGGAAGGTAGAATTGGGTAACAAGTCAGAAAACGTGCAATTGGGTTTGATTACCCTATTAGTTCCACCTTTTGACGGCCATCTCGGGGGCAGCACCATCATGACGAAAATCCCATATTAACTATATGGATAGTGATGGCAAAATATCTGAGGCGTCGTTTAACAGAAGTCTACAAGAGCTTTAAAATTTAAAACCTAACTCTTAAAACGTAAAAGAATATAAAATGAGGAATTATGAACTTTATTTAAAAAGTTGATGCTGTAATCAATACATAAAACAAATAATTCAAGCCATTAATAATATCGTTAAACAGAACAGGAGAAAGACGTATAAAAAACCACCTAACTGATGAGAATCGAACCAATGACCTACGGGTATTCTCCGTTGAGCAACGACGAAGGAATGATTTCTTTCTATTAATATATAAATTCCTAAAGGAAATAGTTATTTACGCACCAAGGGAGGAAAGTAAGTGATTGCACCCTGAGCGATGAAGTTGGTTCCTGAGGCGAAGCCGTGGGAACCATAACGTTCACTCCCGAGGCGAGCCGAGGGAGTTAATTATCGCGAGGGTGCAAGTGATTTTTACTCCCAAGGTACGTAAAGATTTTACCTCCAGAAGGGAGAAAAAAATATGGAAAGATTTTAATTTTAAATTATGTTATTCAACAAAAAATACATAGGTTTATATTTATTTTTAAAAAAAATGTAGTTAGATATAATATTAACAATTCTCTAAATAAGTTTAATCACGTTAAAATTAAATTATAGATAATAATTATTTGCATTTCAATGATAAAATTAAATGGGAGAATCAGCTGGAAGCTGAGTCGTGTATTGAATGGTGTTGACAACTGATGTATTTAAATATGGATTAGTTAATCTACATTTAGAAATTATGTTTCCACTTTTAACTTGTTTGTTTCTTTTACTAATGAATCACTATGGCAACCATTGTGGATGTTACATGACATGTGTGAAGATGACATTATAGATTTCGACTTTAATAAAAGTTAGTAAATGAAATGTGTATTATCACTTTACTTGTGCTTTATCTAGGGCAACACTGAAGGGAATCATGAGAGTTCATGATTCCCTTATTTTTCATTACTCCCTGTTTAACCCGACCGGGTGCAATGAGTAACTTCCCTCCCTGTAAACTAGGGAGGAAAGTTCACTTTTTCTCCCCGCTGGAGGTAAAAAAAATGTTCGTTCTCCTCACAAAAAAATTTAAATATAACACAATTTACTAAATTAAAAAATTGGTAAGGCGTGAAGTCTCACGTAAAAAGGGTTTCGTTGGTATCGTGAACACAAAATTTGAAGGGGGGGGGGGAGAAAAGTTGTTTTAACAAAATGGCGCCGAAAATTAAACACTATCCCTAATAGTGTTAATAATAGTTGCTACTCAACTTTTAATTAATAAACTTTCATCTCAGTAATTATAAACTTTATAGCAATTATAATGAATATATTTGGCTACATTTCAAAATGTAACTTTTATAGTTTGGACTCTTTGCTATATAAAATGCAAATACTTTCCTTTATAAATAGACTGTCATGGTTTACGATGATGTATTGCAGGTTTGTATCCTCACTGCTGCATTTTTGTAATATATTTCTTCTAAGGAGATGGAGAAGTGCCCAATTTAAAGAGAATCATAAATTTAAGTGAAAAGCTCGAGTGTAATGAATACAAGGAATTTTTTGGAACAGTCTCATATTAAATAGATCATATTAATATAAGTGTGACTTCAAATTGCTTTTGTCTTCAAAAATAAATTATTTGGTAATGATAATATAATTATATTTTTACTGAAGGTTTTTAATCTACAAAATATTGCTTCTTTATCTGTAAATTTCACAGATATTTTGTATTTTTTTGGTTCAAATTGATAAATCACCAGTTATACTATAAAAATCGGTGCGCGACAACTAAAACTAACGTTCTCATCAGGGACCGCGGAACAGGGGGGGCAGGGGGGGCGGCCGCCCCCCCAAAGTGAACAGAGGGGGGGCGTTGCCCCCCCTCTGTTATTGTTAAATTACCTATTCATTCTAGATAAATAAATGAATATATAGGTATAGGCCAATCAAATAAGACATTAAATTCGCATGTAGTTCTGATTTTTTTGTTGTATGTAGTTCGGACCAGTTTGAGTGTTAGAGTAATGAGTAATGTGATCCAAAGTTTGCAGCTTCGAAAAACCTGTGCTAGCTGCGTAATTGTTGAAAAACTGAAACATTTTCAGACTTTTTTTAGTTTTTGCCATATAACTTGTAAACTATGCGCTGCTCAATGTTAGTTGTTCGATGGACATAGTTTTCATTGGACCTTGGAGGAAGCCAATTATATTTACTAAAACTTCATTCCTTATAACATTTCTCGTAGGTTAACATTTTTACGCCGATATTCGCCCCGAAACGAGAGCAACACTTAAAATTTCCATTTTTTTTTAAAAAATGTCCAATTTTTAAATTGCCATATCTCTGGAACTATTGGACGTACAATGTTACCGTTAGACTTAAATTGTTGTAAATTTATTGTACTCAAAAAATAGTAAGTACAACTAACATCGAGCATGTACATTTACTGATCTCTAAAAATATTTAAATCAAATTATAATTTACATGTATAGTACAATATTATTTATATAAACGCATAAAGTATATATTTAAATACAAATTCTCTACAGATATCGATGTTTAACATTACGCTTTTTTATAAAAAAAACTAAAACTTATTAAAGGGTTGCTTTGTTTGGAAATTTTATTATTAATTAATTAATTTTTCTTTACCCTTAGAAATTTAGCCTCTACAAACCAAAACATACTACTTGAGCATTTATCTTCAAACTGTTCATTAGTCGTCTGGGTTTTTCCCTCCCCTCTTTCTTAAAAAAATTGTTTAGCGGTGCTTGTAATATAAAAAAGTTTAATATTATTAGCAAAATACTAAACCCACAATGCACAACATATTTTTTTTTTTGCCCCCCCTCTTTGAAATAGGTTCCGCGGTCCCTGGTTCTCATATAATTTCGGTCACAGAACCCAGCAAATATAAATAATACATTGTTATCTCTACAGACAGATACGCGTGTCTATCTGCTAGCTGTGACTGTAAAACCACCTTAGGAGGGTAAATCTTATAGAACCTTGCAAGTGAAGTGAAAATCCCACCCGGCACTACCGACTACTCCAATCATCCTTTTAAACTATAAACTCATCAGGATTAACGATTAGTTTGCTTAATATTTAATATTTATTGCATTAAGCTCACTACAATGAAAAACACACGCAATGCTTAGTTATTATAATGTATTATTTAAAAAGTATTCAACAGGTGTTTTTTTTTTTTTTACTTTTCGTTTTCAAATTTCTACAAAATCAGATTTATTTTCATCAATATCTCGGAAACTAGATTTTTTCTGGGAAAACGGCTTATATCGTTGGACAACAATTTTTTTAATGAAAATATTTTTTGAATGAAAATCGTCGGAGCCGTTTTTGATAATTTTTTTTTTCATGTTTTTTCGGAGTTTTTGGGGGATAGCAGCCCCAAATTTGGAGCTAAAATTAATTTCTAGATTTCACCTTGGGGTATTATATTTCTGAAAATGTATGCTAATTTTTTTTCATAATCAGCCCAGTAGTTTAGGCTCTACGCGTCTATACAGACTAAAGACAGATATTTTTAAAAACCACTTTTTTCGACTCAGGGGACATCAAAACGTGTAAGTCCATCAAAATCTCAATATTGAATTTTCACGCCATCACCATACTTTCTCTTTATATGAGAAAGTAGAAAAAGCTGTCTATGTGTGTGTTGACAGAGGATTAATTATTGTGACTGATTCCAATGAACTTTGGTTTTCAGGTAAATTGTTATCTAGGGTCTTTTTTGGCTATATCAGATTTTGTTTCTGAGATTTTTGTGTTTATTGACATTATTGACGAATATAGAGAATTATGTAAACGCAATTGTCAAAGAACGTTTTATACAACAAATCTTTTAATTTAATAATGACTCAAAACAAACACACAACTTCGGAATGATGCTGGAGTCTAACAAGCTATATGTCAAAAAAGATAAAAAGAACTTTTTATGTACTATATTTAATAACGTTTTTATATTTTCTGTCATAAATCATAAATTTTAAACCCGACAAAATGAAGATTGTAAATATGGGATGTGTCAAAACAAATAAAATAACTTTTTAATTTATTCCGAACTAACATTTCATACAGCAAAATTTGCTGAAAACGAATTAAATTCTGCTGAAAGATGGCTAAAAGTATTAAAATAATGCATTGTCATCGTGTTCTGAGCTATTTTAAAAGTTTCAAATGTCTAGCTACTCAGGAAGTTAGTTAAAAATTCAATTGCAAGATTTGTACTGGACAAACAAACAAACAAACAAGAAAGCAAGCTAATAAAAACGTAGTAAAAAATCGGTCCGAGACAACTCAGACAAACTTTCTCATATACGAGTTCATAATTATTTAGCCCAGTGTTTCCATTTATTAGATTTCGTATGTAAATTTAATTATTATTGAGCATTTCATTAAAATTTATCATAAAAATAACTTCTCCCGGGCGGGGAATCGAACCCGGGCTCTCTCGGTCCGCGTTTTAAGCTGTTTTCTCAGGAACTAGATTTTTCCCGGGAAAACGGCTTATATCGTTGGATTCGTATTGAAATGGACTATATTTTAGAATTTTTTAATCAAAATCGTCGGAACCGTTTTCGAGAAATAATTTTTTTTCACGTTTTTTCAGAGTTTTTGGGGGTAGCGCCCCCAAATTTGGAGCTAAAATTCATTTCTCGATTTCGCCTCGGGGTATGATTTTTCTGAACATGTATACTAAATTTCTTCAAAATCGGCCCAGTAGTTTAGGCTCCAGGCGTCTGCACAGACGACAGACGACAGACGACAGACAGACGACAGACAGACAGACATTTTTTAAAAACCACTTTTTTGGACTCAGAGGACCTCAAAACGTGTAAATCCATCAAAATCTCAAAATCGAATTTTCGCGCCATCACAATACTTTCTCTTTATATGAGAAAGTAAAAAAGGAGAAACTCTCCGCATATAACCAAGAAGATTTAAATGGTTCGATTCTTCCAAATACACCATGCTGATGTGTATACAAGCGCTGAGATGTCAGCGCTACTTCCTCGGTTGCCAAGCCTAATGAAATGCCCATCTATGAAACATTTTTTTTTCTCAAAAGAGTCTATTGCCTTTGCCTTGCCTATTTTTTTTTTTTTTTTTGCTTCCGAGATTACCGAAGGTAACGGAAGCTATGTGATCGTTCTGAAGAACGAAAAAAACAGAAATCCATTTCAGACATCAGAGGTCATTTTTGGTTCCGTGTCTGTCTGTCGGTCTGTCGTTCAATTTTTCCGAACCAATATATCTTAAAAACTGCACGTACAATTTTAATGAAATTTGGGTGGTAGGTCATGAGTAGCCCATTGTTGGTTCCATATAAGTTTCAACCTTCTGCTCATTTGTTGCTCTTCTACATGCGCACAAACATACAAAAGAAATAATCTGATTTGTATGAAACTTTTATAGTTTATCGAAAGTAACCCGCAGATAACCCGAGATTACTGTGAACCGTCTGCACTCTTTAACTTTTGCTTATTTGATACTTTAATTCAAGTAAAAAATCAAAACAATTTTGACAGATTTAAAAACGGGGGAAATATTAAACAAATTAGACAATAATGGCTTGTTAAAGCATAATATCAATAAAGTAGGATGTGAGGAACGTGATAGGATGCAAGGAAGCTATGTGCCACACCGATATGCAGTCTCCCGATTCACCATCTTTCTCGCTTAACCGTCAGGCCATAGGCCACTTCTTCCGTGTTGACCCCACTTAATTTTCCTCCGTGCGCTCTCCCACTACCCCATCCCACCCGGCACGTAAGCATGAAGCAGTAAAGGCAATTAATACTAAATTATTATTCTCAAAAAAGTATTAATATTTTACATGAATAAAAGTAACAATTTAGCAAAATTAAAAGAACGCAGACACTTAAAATTAAAATTATAAGGTGTTAATAAATGTTTGTGTGCACGTGGGAGAGAAACAAATGGGTGCCTTTATGACCTTCTATTTACATCCAAATTTCATTAAAAACGAACGAGTAGTTTTTAAGGTACTATGTTGGTTCACACAAATTTTATAACACATAAAAAGTACACGGAAAAAAATGTTCCCTGATGTCTAAAACAAATTTCTGTATTGGAATTTTTGAAATCGGAAACATAATTCCTTCTTCACAACGATTACATAGGTTCCGTTACCTTTGGTAAGCTTGAAAGCAATAAGAGTCATGTATAACACGTGTTTTTGCTCTAAAATTTCCCTCTTTTTCGCTTAACCATATTTTGGATTACCCTTTCGAGACGGGCAGCTAACAGAGGTTCTACTGTACTTCACAGGTTCACTCACCGAAACCAATTTCTATATTACACAAATTAAATCTTAAGCACTGAAAAGAAGTATGTATATTGAATTACAGATTTTGCCTGTTCCGCTTCATTCCAATACTTATTGTTCAGTCACAAGCGTATTTTTAGAATACTGAGTCTGTTTTGGAGTACATTTTTAATCTGAGTCATTTTCTAGCTTTGACAGTGATTTCAAAATTCGTCAGCGACATATTACATATTATATGAGCTTGTGTGACTTTTTGTATAAAACATATTTTGTACTGTTCTCGGCATTAGTAGTTGCTTCAATATTCTTGTTGAAATCTTTTGTTATCTTCTTTTGTTATCTCATATAAAGAATAAGAGATAAGAAATATATATGAAAGATATAAGGGCCTCTTTCTCTTGTGCTATTATTCTATTTTCTTCTACCTAGTGTAGGTGACCTCACAGTATAGGGGTCCAATTTTCATGGTGCTTGGTTAGCCACCAGACCCCCCCCCCCCCATGTGAGATAGATACCTCTCTCTGCTATACAAGTGAATTATAGTCGAGACTTGTTCTCAAGGTAAAACCATTCTATGTCGACCCCTTCGACAAAACTCTTCACAAGTCAAAATTGTTTCATTTTTTTCTTGGGTTTTCCCTTAAGAAAAATCTGATTAGGATTTCTTTTTCCTTGTATCTTTCTTTTTTCTCTGCCTTTTCAATTTTTAACAAGGACAATATATATATATATATATATATATATATATATATATATATATATATATATATATATATATATATATATATATATATATATATATATATATAAAGTTAATTAAATCAAATAACTCTGCTCTTATTTCTGATTTTATCTTATCCCCCTTTTCTTTTCTACAAATAATTTCATACTGTCATTGGTTTCATTTTTCCAGTGCTACTTCATCCCATTTGGATTTTAAAATGAAAGGTAATCTGATTTAGTCATTTATTTTAAGATTATGTAACCCTTAAAAATTGCTGTGTAACCAACAGCAGTAAAGTATAAATATATTCATTTTTACATACTGTATAGGAATGAATACATTATTGGTTGGTAGTAAATATTTACATGAAGAATTCATTTTTATAGGCTTCGTAGGCAAAACCAAGGACCCTTATTTTTCCTGCGTGAGTCTGTCAGTCCGTCCGTCCTGTCTCTCACGGCTACACCTTTTGTCCGATCACTTTGAAATTTAGCATATTATGTATATTTTACCTACCCACACATTTTAAAAATGTAGCGACTAATAAAAAAAATTTTTAAAATTAAATAAGGTTAAATTAAATAAACTTAAGGGTTTTATTTATTTATTTTTTTTTTTTTGGAAACCGTTTGGGGTGTGATATGAAAGGGTTACGTCAAGCTGATTACAAAAATACATCAATTTTTGATTATAAGCTCGGATAGGGCGACCGTAGGCGAATTTGAAGTTGGAGTAAAAAGTTTCCCACTTCTCTATCTCGCATATATGTAAAGTGAAAAACAAAAATGGAAAAATTCCTTAACATTCTTCGACCAAAAATAAATATACCACTTTATGGTAATTCCATTTTTTTTTTAAATTTTACGTTTCTTATAATTATGCTCTTTTGGATGTATTAACAATATGTTTATAGTCTGGTTCATTGGCAAAAAATAATTTATGAGAAGTTTGTTTATGTGTTTTCAGAATATCAGACCCATAGGGTAAATCAAAGTAAGCTTTTTCGCGTTTCAAGAATAACGCGCTGTAGTTGGAACGCGCGCTATAGATGCTACTAAAACAATACTGCGTTGTCTACAGACCCTCGCTGTGGGAACACACTAGACTTGTTAATTATCTGTATAATGATACAAGATAAAAGCTGAAATAGTTATTTACGCACCAAGAGAGTAAAGTAAGCGATTGCTTCCTGAGCGATGAAGTAGGTTCCGGAGGCGAAGCTGAGGGAACCATAACGTTCACTCAATGCTAAATTTAAATGGGAGATTAAGCTGGAAGCTGAGTTATGTTTTGTATGGTGTTGACAACTGATGTAATTAAATATGGATTAGTTAATCTACATTTAGAAATTATGATTTCACTTTCAACTTGTTTGTTTGTTATACTGATGAATCACTATGGCAACCTTTGTGGTGGTTACATGAAATGTGTGAAGATTACATTATAAAGATTTAGACATTAAACTAATGTTAGTAAATGAAATGTGTATATTAGCACCAACCTTATTTACTTGTGCTTTATCTAGGGCAACACTGGAGGGAATCATGAAAGTTCATGATTCCCTTATTTTTCATTACTCCCTGTTTAACCCGACTGGGTGTAATAAGTAACTTCCCTCCCTGTAAACTAGGGAGGAAAGTTCCATTTTTTCTCCCTGCAAAAGGGTAAAATTGTTTTTATCTCCACTAGGGACGAAAAGTAACTTTTCAGGACTAGTTTATAGGTAATAATGTTGGTCTTTTCATCCCCGTTCTTGAAAACGGGGAAATAATGTGAAAACAGGGATTATAATCCACGTTTTCCAACTTAATTATTTTGTAAATAGTAGAGAATGAATGGCATATAGAAATATAGTGAATTGATTGAAATCAGGTTGGCAACACTGCTTTAAAACTCCCAGCTGTATTGCGAGTCATTCTACGATGCTTTGTTTACTTTTGTTTAACTTCAGTTGACATTTTTTTTTTTTTTTTCTTTAAAAGTGATTATTAATTGTTTTAAATAATTTATATTGTTTTATTTTTGTATTTAATTCGTTTAATATATAGCGCTTTTTCAGGAGATAAAATTTTAATTTAAATCAAATTATAATTATTAACAACTACGGGAAACAACCAGAGAAAAATACACTTCAGCGCTGGGATTTAAACCACAGGCCTCTATATTTCCAGTATATCGCTCTACCAACTAAGCTACGCAGGAGAATGGATTTCTCTGACGTTAATGATACCTTGTCCCGAATTTAAGCTTTCAATTTTCCACAAATCTGAGAAGTCAACATTAATGACAAAGAACTAGATCGAGAAATAACGCTTATATTATAATTATAAAGTACCCAATTAGTACCTGTACTTAGTACAATCAATTAGAAATTCAGTAGGAGATAAAATTTTGTATATACCTCTAATGCATTATTATTCCCTTGCTATAATTATCTCCCTCGGCTACGCCTCGGGAGCTAATTGACGTTAATCCCTCGGCTTCGCCTCAGGATTTAGTTGCCTTGATTCCTTCGGCTTTGCCTCTGGAATCAACTCAGTCACGCGGGAAATAATTTCTTACATTATTCCCTAGGTGCATAAATAACTATTATTCAAAATTTTTATATATTATACTTTTATATTACTTTATTAAAAAAATGAATAAAGATATAATTATATTTTAAAGAGTTGAATATGTCATATTTTATTCTGCTGTATGATATAAATGCCATTATTTTATCTTATAATATAATATTACATTTATCATGTAAAAGACATATTCCCATATTTAGGATTGTATATAAATATATTTCATGCAAGCATATAAACGTATTATTTATTTTAAAATGTATATATAATTTTATTATATAAGAATATATAGGTACAAAGGTATAATAAATAGATATTCTTATTAAATTAGATTCGTTTTATCTAAAATTCAAGAAAGGTAAAAAGGATTGACAAAATAAAAAAAATAAAAAATGGGGATAAAAAAATTATTTCTGGGTAAAGAAGAAGATATAAAGTGCGAGGAAGAATAAGAAGAAAGTACTAAAAGAGAAGAAAGATATTTTATTTAATTAAGCTTCTTTCTTTTATATATAAACATTATTTTTCCTTGTTGAAATTGAAACAGGGAAGACGGAAGAGGGGAAGAAGACACGAGGCTTTTCCTAACCCTAATCACATTTTTTTTTAACAGGAAAAAGAAGTGAAAACAATTTTGACTTGTGAAGAGCTATGGTCTAGTAGGGGTCGAAATAAAATGCTTTTACCTTGAGAACAAGTCTCGACTATAATTCACTTGTAGCAGAGGTATCTATCTCACACGAGGGTGGGGGGGGGGGGGGTCAGGTGGTTAACCAAGCACACCATGAAAATTGGACCCCTCTACAATGAGGTCAACCTACACTAGGTAGAAGAAAATAGAATAATAGCACAAGAGAAAGAGGCCCTTATATTTTTCACATCTCTTATATTTCTATACATACGAATTTTATAAGAAGACTCGTATGTATAAGAATATTTTCTACAACATAAATTTTAACAAGAAATTTTCAACAAGAATATTTTAACAAATATCAATGTAGAAGAAAGCCAGAAAATATGTTCAAAATATATTACATGAATATTTACTGTTATATATATATAATATATATATATATATATATATATGAGGTGATAACTGTGTCGATGTCAACTTTGAATTTCTTTTTTCCCGAATTTTTTTCAAAAATACGGTATATCAACAATTTTAATCTTACTTTTAATCCTCACTATCCACGCTATCCTCAATATCCTCACTAGGTATCTGTAACATCCATAATATCATCGCTATCCTTAATATCCTCACTAGGTATCTGTAACATCCTTAACATTATCGCTATCCTTAATATCCTCACTAGGTATCTGTAACATCCTTAATATTATCGCTATCCTTAATATCCTCACTAGGTATCTGTAACATCCTTAATATTATCGTTATCCATAATATCCTCACAAGGTATCTGTAAAATCCTTAATATCCTTGCTATCCTCAATATCCTCACTACCCTTACTATCCTCAATATCCTCAATATCCTCGCTATTCTCACTATCCATAATATTCTCACTAAGCATCTGTAACATCCTTAATATCCTCGCTATCCTTAATATCCTCACTTCCCCTACTATCCTCGCTATCCTCAATATCCTCACTATCCTTATTATTCTTGCTATCATAAATAACCTCACTGTTCTCACTATCTATAATATCCTTACTAGGTATCTGAACCATCCTCACTACCCATAATATCCGTGTGTTTTTACATTTTGTTTTCGATATTCGGAGAACTCAAATTAATTTTCATTAACATACATTAATAAAAATACAAAAAAAATCTCGGGTAAAAAGACATATTATGTTTAGATTTTTCTAAAAAGGAAAAAAGGACTTATACATGTTTTTAGATTCATATTTAAATTGAATACATTTTTAGAATTTTTTTAATTAAAATCGTTGAACCATTATCGAGAAATAATTATTTTTCAAGTTTAATGAGAAGTTTTTTAGGCGCGGGATAACGCCTTATACCACAAATTTAGAGCTAAATTTAACTGATATTGATGTAATATAAATTTATATCCAAAACTTTTACGCAGCAATTGAAACCGAAATGAAAAAACTATCACCGTCGTCAGACCACGACAGACTGACCGGAATAGTTTAGATGTAAATCTTAAAACCCTAATCTTGTGTTAATCTTCCCCCTGCCCCCCCCCACTTTGAATTCCTTCAATATTTTATATTTAGTTTTAAGGTAAACAAAACAAAATTCTGAAAAAAATCACTCAGATTAACTCTGTGTTAGGAAAACGTGGATGATAGCTAATAAGAAAGGCTGTTTCTAAGAAATATTTAAAGGACAAGAATTAAGAAGTTGACAGTCCACAAATAAATTCTTTTTATTTATAAAATCAACAACCTAATATCCTTTTCTTTATTTTTAATTTATTTTTGATAATTCTAATTATCTAATTAGTTTAATTATCTTAACAAATTATATTTTGCTTGCAAGCTTATCGAAGGTGATGGTAAGCTATGTGATCGTTCTGAAGAACGAATATTTTTTATGTCTCCAATTTCAAAAATTTCAAGAGAAAAATCCGTTTCAGGCATCAGGGCAACATTTTTGGTTCAATGTCTGTCTGTCGGTCAATTTTTGAGAACCAACATAATATCTTAGAAAACTACTCGTCCGATTTTAACTTAGTGCGTACGTTTCCGGGGGTCGGCTCATAATCAAAAACTTGGTTTTTCGGTAAAATTCGTGTCACAAAGGGGTTGAAGTCCTTGGTTTCGCTTCCACTACTGGAAGCATCTTCAGGGGTGAGGTGCATCGTGATATTGATTCGAAGTAAACACAAGATATACTGAGTATATGCTTCCAATAGTGGAAGCGAAATGTTGGACTTGTACCCCTTCGTGACGTGGATTTTACCGGGTAACCAAGTTTCTAATTTGTCCGATTTTTATATAAACTTTTAGATTCTACGGCCACACAAATTGGCAGACTATTTTAAATGAATTAAAGTATCAATTAAGCAAAAGTTAAAATCTACGGTCTACTTTCGACAAACCATCTACATTCTATACAAATCAGATGAGTACTTTTTTTAGATATATGTACGTGTAAATAAATGTATGTTTGTGCGCATGGTGAAAAGAAACAAATGGACGCAGAATTGAAATTTATATGAGACAAAAAATAGGCTAATTATGACCTACCATATAAATTTCATTAAAATCGAAGTGTAGTTTTTAAGATAAATATGTTAGTTCGCAAAAATTGAGTGACAGGAAAATAGACAGACTGACTTACATACAGACACAGTTGGAGGCAGCGTGGCCGTGTGGGTTAAACCACGTCTGCTCGGCCATCTCTGAATCATGAGTGGAACGAAACGGGGTTCAATTCCTCGCCGTGACGCTCTGATTTATATGGCTCACTATTGATCACATCATACTCGCTTCGGCGGTACAATGTACAGAGGTATGATGTGTGAAGTGGCTGCAACTCTACCGCGGGGCGTAAAAAGGGCCTAAGTGATGGCCTAATTGCAAGGTTCGAACAAGTGGTTCGTCCTACCCGTTCTAGTAGGAAGTACTAGACTACTACTACTACTACTACATACAGACACGGAGTCGAAAATGTTCCCTTACATCTGACTTGGAATTTTGAAATAGGAGACAAAATATTTTCGTTCTTCAAAACGATCTCACAGATTAGTGCCCCACTTATTGGCTTGCTATTACATAATTTAATTTTTTTTTTTTTTTTTTTTTTTTAATTTAATATTATTACTTATATTGCTTGCATTCTTTTGTTATGGCTAGTTCTATCTAGGCTTTTTTGTGATTTTAGCGAATTCTCGAAGAAAATTAAGCTTCAACATTTTTGTAATGCGAATTTTTGAAAATGTTCTCCATGGAAATCCGTTTTAGACCATTCTGAATCGATTCCTAAAATTTAACACTTTTTTTCATGTATGTATATGTACGTATGTAATGTATTTATGTGTATATATATGTCACTCCAGACGATATCTCCCCTTGGAATGCACTTAAAAATGTCAAACAAATTTTAAAATGTCAATAATATCAAAAGAAAAAAAGGATGAGTGCGTTGGCCAAAATTTTTTGAGCTCATTTAGGGGTCAAATGTTGACAAATATTGAAGATAGCTGTGGTTAAAGATGATTTGAAGCTGTGGAGATGGTAAGAGATGGTTATAGGTTGTTAGAGATGGTAAGAGATTGTTATAGGTCGTTAGAGGATGTTAGAGATGGTAAGAGATTGTTATAGGTCGTTAGAGGATGTTAGAGATGGTAAGAGATTGTTATAGGTCGTTAGAGGATGTTAGAGATGGTAAGAGATTGTTATAGGTCGTTAGAGGATGTTAGAGATGGTAAGAGATTGTTATAGGTCGTTACAGGATGTTAGAGATGGTAAGAGATGGTTATAGGTCGTTAGAGGATGTTAGAGATGGTAAGAGATGGTTATAGGTCGTTAGAGGATGTTAGAGATGGTAAGAGATGGTTATAGGTCGTTAGAGGATGTTAGAGATGGTAAGAGATGGTTATAGGTCGTTAGAGGATGTTAAAGATGGTAAGAGATGGTCGAATTAAAAGGAAAACTTTTTTTTATTTATTGAAGTTTCAGAAACAATATTTCCTGTTTCAAGAATGTAGGATGTGTAGGTGGTTAGAGCAATACAAGAATGTTGTGACAATTTCATATTTAAAAAAAAAATATTTAAACAAACAGAAATTGAAATCCAAATTTGATCTGGATCTTTGAATCAAAGCTGAATCTAAATTTGAATCTGGGTCAGGTATGATAGTTATTTTGTTTGCTTTTCCTCGAAGTAAAAAGGTGTTTGAATGTTGATAGAGATTGGTAGGGGGGGGGGGGGGGGTCGATATTACAAATCACGATGTAAAAAGGTCAGATGATTTTTCAAATCTCTCAACAGATAAATGTTGGAAATATCAAAAAGGTCAGGAGCCTGCCTCAATTCTGAAATCATTGAACTTTCCCTTTGAACTCGGAATCCTACTGGAGAGCTTTCCAAAACTACTCCCAAACAACTTCCACTTAACTAATGAAAATCCTTTTCAACTTGGGAAACATTGATATTCTAATTGATCAGATCTATAGATCTCAAGATCAAACACAATCATAGTGTTAAATTATCAATACTAGGAAATAAAAAGAATTTTTTTACTATTCCTCACCTATGGTGGGAAAAATATTGTTTTTCCGTGGTAGGCTGTGAAATAGTAACTTTAGAGCCTAAAAAACATAGCTAAAATCCATTTTTTCATTACGTGGACTTAAAAAATCTTTTCATTACTCCTAGCTGTAAAGAAAAAATCATTTACGTCCTAGGAACTAAAAGATTTTTATTTTCCGGCGGGTAGTTGTCAAAACTTCCGTTAGTACCGCTGCAGTCTTTGTAGAAATGCTTCTAGTACGATTAAAATCCGCTAGATGTCAATGCGTTTTATTTATCTTTTCTTATAGTGTAACCCCTTTTTAATATTTCTTTTTTTAAGTCTTAAGTATGTACTAATATTTGTTATTATTATATATTGATTAGTGATTAATATTTAATGTTTTTTCATTGTCTGCTACCTCGGAAAAAATAGCATATGCTACGCGACTGTGAAGTCAAGGCAATTACATTTACTGTCTCGCTTCGCTCGACAGTAAATGTAATTGCCGCGGTAAAGAAAAAACTCACTTCACAGCCTAGTAACATAATATACTATTTCATCCAAACAATTTTTTTCGAGATTTGAATTATTCGTTTTGGGTTTTTGTAAGACCTCCTGAGTGGTTTTTATCATGACGTCTGTATGTGAGTATTGTGTAAATGTGTGTATATATATGTATGTGTGTTATCAGTTATCATCGTAGCGCCCAGGGTATTTAACCTAGAAAGTTTAAACTTGGCAGAATAATCAGTCCTTAGTTCTAGTTGTGCTGCCTGAAAAATCAACGTTTTCCGCAAACAACAACCAAACCGTTTGTTTAACAAACAAACAAGAAAGCAAGCTAATAAAAACATAGTAAAAAACAAACCGGTGGTATTTGATTTGAGTAATATTTAACTAACCAACCCATTAAGTGACAAACTAGCATCAACTTAATTATTGGTCTACTAACTAAGTTTGTACTCAGGATCATGAAAATCACATTGTCCACCAAAAAGTGTTAACAATTTAAATTTCTATTTAAACTAAAAACAATTTAAATATATTAAAGTGTAAAATGATAACAACTTGGAACCTCCTTGTTTACTTTCACCTCGTTAAATTCTTTAATGACATCAAAAAACTCTCTGACTTATATATCATCAAACTTACTTCCTTTTTTTACTTATTTTTACATAAATAAACTTACGTTTCCTTTAATGTCATTTTTATTTCATGATAACAAATTCAACAGTTTTAAGTACAGAAAAGAAAAACAGAATTAAATTGAATTTATTACTATCGTTGTTAATAAAAAAAATCAAGTCCAGTTAAGTTATTTCTCATTAAAAGAGTTGTTAAGTATATTTAATGCTTCATATTTTATGTCGGTGCATTGTGAACAGAAGTTAAGTATTTTAACAAAAGACTTAGAAGTGGAAGGGAGGATGTAAACACAAGATTTAAGCAGTGTAAATTTGAGGCAAAGTGTTTAGAACCCCCCCCCCCCCCCCAACCTTCCCCCACTACACTGCTCTAAGAGCATAAAGCTTTCCTTTTGTGTTTAATTTTGAGCTGGAGGTTTGTAAGTTGTTAGAGGAAACGGACCAATGGGATTCGTTTATAAGCTTTCCTGTATTCCACCGTAAGACCCAGTCCAGTTTTCTCTCTTTTACGTTCTTTTTTTATATATATTTTTTTGTTGTATTTGTAAAACTTTTGCAGTTTTATTACTTGTTTTATTTTTTTCTTGAAAAACTAACAAGAAATAAGAAGTTTTAGTACACGGTGATAAAATTTGTGTTTATTTAAAAAAAAAACTCCGCGTTTAAAGAAGTCAAATTTAATCTATGTTGAGTCTATATTTACGTTGTCTATATATGTTAATCTATGTAAGTCTATATACGTAGAAACCTCGATATATCGTTTGAGAGATAAATGGTGTATCAGAAAATACGTAATATCAAAAGATGCTCGTTCCCTTTACATCATTAATAAAAATAAGTGAGGCGCGCTTCACATAAGTACGTGAGGCGATAATCGCCGGTTTCTGTACGATTAAGTTAAAATTATTATGTGTAAAATTTTAATAATTGCATATTCTTTTTCTACACTTCAAGACCTTTAAATTGATGTATAACATGACATGGTAACTATAAAACTTTTTCTTAGTCACCCGCCATATTGGCCGCCATCTTGAAAATATTAAGTGTGAAAACTCAAAAAATTGTACAGTTGTCTCAAATGCCGAGATCAAAGGCCAAGGAGGAATAAAACGACCGTTTCCTCAACCGAACCTCCAGTTCACACCTGTCTTAAACCTAGGAAACCATGAACATCCCTGAAGATGGTTCTAACATTAGGAGCGAAACGTCTAGAATTAATTATTAAATTACCTAAATACGACAACAAACAGAAAATTTCATGTATCATTTGAAAAGACATTTTCATTTTTAGAATGTGATGACATCTGAAATTATTTTTTTCTGAAAAATTTACGAGGTTAAAACTCGTTAATATTAAAAAGGAAGCGAGAAAAGCAAATAAAATTTACTTCACCATTGGGAATCGAACTTCAGATCACTGAGTTTTCATTTGAAAATATTTTACCAGTGTTATGTTTTATTTCTAGCCTATATACGTTTCAGTCTGTATGATGTACATATTTTCAATAAATCATTTCTCGACTTTATTTATTCATAATAACAGTAAAAGTAAAAAAAAAAAACCTCAGCCACAAAACTTTGTGTCACCACAAAATGGAATCGATAAAGCGATTTTATTATTTTTTTGTTTTGAAAAACAATTTGCTAAAAGATACAATATTTCACGGGACTAAGGTATAGAGTTCTAACTTAGCAAGCCTAAAATTAAGATAAATCTTTACATTGGCCCAATGAATTATTCAAATGGGCTAACTGGCCTTCTCTAGGGGCTCGTAATTTTAAAGGGTATTACCTAATATTTCTCGCAAAATATCCCTAAAATATTTAGTAAATGGAAACGTATAGTCCCGTGGATTTTAGATTTATTACATATATTTTATAAATCTATAATTTTTCATGTTGAGTGTTTTTAGGGTTTCGAGGTCATCCTAGTTTTTTATCCGTTATATTTCTGATTCAGTAGTGTTAATAAATTATTATTTTCTTTGTTATCCATAAATATTGATAAATTAGGTGAAAAATTACTTTAATTTTGTAGCTATGTGGGTTTTCTTTGACGAAATTTAAGTAAATCAGGAAAGGTAATCTTGAACTTATACGAGGGTAGGCTGAAAAGTAATGCACACATGCTTGTAGAACTCGAACGAAATGACCTTCAGAAGTGCGCAAGGCGGCATTTGGTAGTGACACTCCTCCTCTATACGCATGCGCAATGTGAAGGCGTTGAGTTCATCCAGTGTATTTTGAACAGCAAAGTATGGAGACGTGTTCTAGTGCTAATAATTTTATATTAATTAACATACGCGTTTCGATATTTAGATCATTCGTGTAAGTGTTAGCATAGTAAGTGAAAGACTACAATTCTATAAATATGTTTTACATTGTTAACGGTCAATAATAGACTTTAAATCAATCCCAGAAACCAGAATTAGAATCAGATGGTGGAATTTAATAATTAGAAAATGAAAGATGAGATGCTGATGTATGTTCGACGAAGAAAGTTATGAAGATGATAGATCTTATTAATTTATTTTTGACTATGGTTATTTCTACTCAATATTTTTTCGATAAAACCAAGTCTATAATTTGCACAACATGTTTGCGCTCACCTCAATGTCATGAAAGAGTTATAATGTGACATAATGTCTCTCTAACAACAGCCAATAACTTTATAGGTCTAAATGGATTCCAACTTTTACACATAATCATGTGAAAAAACAATTAATAATGAATAATTAAATTAATGGCAAATTAGCTTTAGCATTTATACTACAATATTGTAGTGAATAAATGCATTATACAATATTGCATTATACAATATTGCATATGTACAATATTGCATTATACAATATTGCATATGTACAATATTGCATTATACAATATTGCATATGTACAATATTGCATTATACAATATTGCATATGTACAATATTGCATTATACAATATTGTATGTATAGATGATGATACACTAGATATATAAAAAGAAGTAGAACCTCGCTTACACGACCCTCAATAACACGACAACCTCAATTACAAGTGCGATTTTCAAATCCCCCTTGAGATTGCCATAACACATAATGTTAAATTAACCTCTATAACTCGACTATTATTATCCAAACAACCTCAGTAAAACAGATTTTTTCCAATTCACAACGTAACTCAGAACCTCTATAACAAGTCGTTTTTAGAAGTCAACCTCTATAACGCGACTCTATACAGGAATGGGTCAACCTTGAACAAGTCTAGACTTGAAAACCCCACCCCACCCCGCTCCCAACATTCTTTTAACCTCGATAACACGACTGATAGCCAAAATAACCTTGATAGCACGACCCTAAACAAAAAAAGCACCTCGATAACAAGACTGTTTCCCTGATCCCCTTGAAACTCTTCTTATCGAGGTTCTACTGTAATATATAATTAACGACCTTTATAAAACCAAACGTATGTGTAATCGCGCGGAAAATTATTTTACGTTAATTACGTTATAGTTGGGTTAATTTTCAATTTGATCCCTTTTCATACCACCCACCATTAAATAGTAATATCCCTATTACTTGATATAGTCATCATCAGTTATATTATTTTTTAATTATAATTTTTTGTTAAGTTTTTATCAGTTAATAAGTTTTATCAGGTGTTAACAAAGTAGTACTTCTTTTGAATTATAAACCTTAAAATATAGATTATTGTTTTTAACAAAGTCAGTACTTTGTTAAAGCTAAAAAAAATTTACAATAGTTTTTAAATATAAAGAAAAAAAAATTCGACTTTTTTTTACTTTTAATTTATGTTTTCTAAGGATAAAGTTTAACTTAAATAAAATTGGCGTTTAGAAATCCACAGTCAAATAGATAATTGAAAACTTTTTTTGACAATTTCGAATATTGGGGATTCAACGATTTATAAGGATTTTTTTTCTTTTGAGTTTCTTTTTGACATAAGAAAATACTTTACATTGGTTTTTAACAGTTTATTTTTATCGGAACTTTGTAGCGTACAATAAGTTAAAGAACAATTGGCAAAGGCAGGTTCTGAACATTCTTCCCAAAACTTAACTTCAGAAGAATAAAATATACAGAAAGTTTTTCGTTTCGATATAAAAAGAAAAAGAAGAAAGGAAATCAATTCACAGGATAATTCTAAAAGTTTTATTTTGGAATAATTCATAGTTAACTTTCTTATGCTATTCCATACGGTTTTGAAAGGAGCAGATTCTTCTTTTCATTTTACTTCTTTGTTCTGTTAGATTTTGACCTAAATTTGCTCCAATTTTTTTTTTAACCCTCTCAGGGTTTTATTTCCAAACTGTTATTATTATTTTTATTTTTTATTATTATTTTTTTTATTTATTTTTTTTATTTTTTTTTTTTTTTGCTTTTAAAATATCAAATTTGTCATGGAAAATACATTATCTATAAAATTTTTAGGAAAGTGGCTTGAAAATTGATAACAAAATTTGTAATTATGTATCTTCAATATATTATCTTTATGTATTGAATATAATATAATATAAAGAGAAAGTATTGCGATAGCACGAAAATTGGATTTTAAAATTTTGAGAAAAGAGGTTATTAAAAAATGTCTGTCTGTCATCTGTGCAGACTCGAGGAGCCTAAACTACTGGGCCGATTTTGATGAAATTTGGCATACATGTTCAGAAAAATTATACCCCGAGGTGAAATCAAGAAATTAATTTTAGCACAAAATTTAGGGGTACTACTCCCAAAAACTCTGAAAAACATATTTCTCGAAAACGTTTCCGTGAAATTTGCATAATATTCTGAAAATATTGTGTGAATATTCCAAAAAGCTGTAAAATTGTAAAAAATGCTTAGATACACCTGTTGGCCGAATTTCGTACAAATCGGTCATTTTTACGCCAGTTATCGTATCGAGTCTTGATACTAAAACATTTCAAAACTTAAGTTTCTCAAATGAAAAACTCACTACCGCCCCCAAATTTGGCGTCACTACCCCCTAAAAGCTCAGAAAAGAAACATTTCTCGAAAACGGTTCCGATAATGTTAATTAAATAATTCTAAAATGTAGTCCATTAAAACATGAATCTGACGATATAAACTGTTTTACCGAGAAAAATATCATGAATTTACATAGTTCAAGAGAAGATAGCTTTAAACGGGGACTGAGATAAACCAGGTTCGATTTCCCGCCGAGGAGAAGTTATTTTTATGATTCATTTTGATATAATGTTCATAAATAATTACATGTACCTGAGAAAACTAATAAAAGGAAAACACTGGGCTAAGTAATAATGAACTCGTATAATATGAGTTCTTCTGAATTGTCTGAGTGAGTCTGACCAATTTATTTTCCTAATTTGGTCTATATATATATATATATATATATATATATATATATATATATATATATATATATATATATATATATATATATATATATATATAAATGTATATATATAACCTTAATCCTCTACCGCCTTTTGAGGTTAGAAAAAACAGTAAAATTAAATTTTTATTGGTTCCAAGCAAGTTATCAAAAATCTAAGTACAGGCTTTATTCCCAATTTTAATTCTGCACAATTTGAGCCCTATTTCAACTTCCTATGATAAATAGTTCAGGCGCCATTTCAATAAAGCGATAAAACTCGTTGTATTGAAATTGTTGTAGTATTTATTGTAGTAGGGAGTTGAAATAGGGCTCAAATTGTGCAGAATTAAAATTAGGAATGAAGCCTGTGCTTAGATTTTTGATATTTGCTTAGAACCAATATAATATTCATTTTAATGACTTTTGACAAACCTCAAAGGGCGGTAGAGCCTTAAGACTTAATAGATAATTAGACTAAGGGATGTTTTATTATTTCTATACTCAGTTGAGTTTATATTCCTTGGTATAATTTTCATACCCACCCAGGTCATGTCAAATTGGCAATTAAGTAGAAAGGTAAAAAAACTAAAAGAGTGCCAAAAAACCCCTATTAAAAATATTATTATGTGATGTGAAGTGTTCGACTATTTGAAATAAAACAATAAATAAAAAGTTTATTGATCAATTTACGTTATATTTCCAACTTTAAAATATTGGTAAAATCGTGAAATATAAATTTATATTCATATATTTTCCCTCTATGTCTGCTATTTATTTATTCCAGAAGTGCTATTCAGTGTTTAAATAAGATTTATTTATTTATATATTCCATACGCATCAAGAGCATACATTTTTTTGTTTTTTTAAATTTTATATCTATTTTTTGTGTAACAAAATAATATATATTTATATATATATATATATATATATATATATATATATATATATATATATATATATATATATATATATATATATATATATATATATATATATATATATATATATATATATATATATATATATAAATAATATATATATATATATATATATATATATATATATATATATATATATATATATATATATATATATATATATATATATATATATATATATATATATATATATATATATAATATCTAAAGAGAGGAGAAAGCTAGAAATATTTTACAACACTCACACGCAGTAACATGTTATTGATTTAGGGAGGGAAAGGTAAAAAATATGAAAATTTAACCATTTTGTTTTTTTATTTTCAGGTTGAACTGATGTTTTTTAATTTTTTTTTTTTTTTTAAATAAAAAGTTAAGTCCAATAGCCAATTAAATCTTCTTCAATAAAACTGGATAACTACAATAAAATAATGTGTAGGGTTATTACAAATTATGTTCCTAATTTTTTTTTGAAAATATTAATGTGTTTTATTGGAGTGGAATAATGTGTTTTAAAACTACTTGAGTTGGTACCACTGGAAAGAAAAACACATTTTTGATTTTTCTAAACGTGTGTATGCCAAATTGTCAAATATCATAGAATTCAATCCGGTGTATACTCCACGTGTCTGCACATACTACGGACAGACATTTTTTAAAAAAATACCCTTTTTAGGGTCCGTAGGCAAAACCAAGGACCCTTATATTTTCCTGCGTGTGTCTGTCCGTCCGTCCTCTCGGGTGCTCTCACGGCTACACCTTTCGTCCGATCACCTTGGAATTTGGCATGTATGTGTCTTGTACCTACCCACATATTTTAAAAATATAGCGACTTAAAAAAATTTTTTTTCAACAAAATTAGGGTAAAAAACTTAAGGGTTAAATTTTTTTTTTTCGACACCGTAAGGGGTATCATATGAAAGGGTACGTCGAGCTGATTACAAAAATATATAATTCTTTGGATATAACTTTGATAGGGCGAGCGTAGGCGAGTTTGAAGTGGGTGTGAAACGTGTCCCCCCCCCCCCCCCTTCGTGTGAAGTACAATAAATCTGACAAAATCCTGAACATTCTTCGACCAAAAGTAAAGATACCACTTTTTTTAAATTTCGAAAAAAAAATTATTTTATTTTTTATTGACAAAATACGTTTTTTTTTTTATAATTATGGTCTTTTCGATGTATTTATATGGTTGTAGTCCGGTTCAATGGCAAAAAAATACTTTATCAGAGTGTGTTTTGAGAATATCAGACCCTTAAAATGGTTCAAAGTAAGCTTTTTAGCATTTTAAAAAAACACTGTTTATACACTTTACAGTTAAACACTATATAGTGTGGCCTACGGACCCTCGCTGTGTGCTGACTAGCACACACTTGACCTATCTATTTTAAATCAGGGACCTTAAAACGAAAAAAATATTTTAATTTAAATCAAATTATAATTATTATTTACTACGGGAAACAGACAGTGAAAAATACACTCCAGCGCTGGTATTTGAACCACGGGTCTCCTGAATTTCCAGTGTTTGGCAAGAGCATCTGTACTGGAAATACAGGAGACCTGTGGTTCAAATCCCGGCGCTGGAGTTTATTTTTCACTGTCTGTTTCCCGTAGTAAATAATAATTATAATTTGATTTAAATTAAAATTTAAACTTTCCGTAGTATGAAAACTACCAAAAACTTAAAAATTGAATTGAGAAAAATATTTTTTTATCAAATTTTTTATCAAAATTTATAAATCAAATGTATTTGACATCTCAAATACTTTCTCTACATTATCACTTTTTCGGCGGAATAACGACGTAATTGCATTTAACGTAATTTTTCAGGAGAGCCTAAAATAAATAAATGAATGGTAAAAAAAAAATAAAAATAAAAATAAAAAGCAAGCTTTTATTCGTATTTTTCTCAGCAGACCTTTTCATTTGATACCCATATCATGGGTGTGCTTAAAAATAACTAGTCTGCCATCTAGAGCCGTCCGCCATATTGGATTCAGAATGACTTCACTTAGCTAACCATGCATTGTCATCTAAATTAAACGTCTATGCAAAAAAATTTCAATTCAATCGGTTGAGGATAACTCTGCTTTAAAATTCATTTGCAAGATTTGACCCGAACATACTTACCAACATATTGCAAGTTAAATAAATGCTAGTAAAACACATCCCTCATTTTTCTATCTCACTTAATCCCTAATCTAGCCCGTGCAGACTCTTTCCAAAACCTAAGCACCGGGTGAAAGGAAAGCGATTTTTCCCCGAGTGAGGAGATAAAAGAACTGGTGAAGCTATGCAGCATTTCAGGAGAGGCCGTTATCAGGATGATTTCACGAGTGGAAGTGAAGAAAAAAAAAACAACGTGTCACGTGTCAGATAGTGATTAAGTAGAAATTATAAAAGAGTGGAAGGTAAAATTATAAAAAACTAGCTTTCACCCCGCGCTCCGCGCGGGGCTCATGCTAGGTATTAGTGGCTATGTTTCCTATAACCATGTAGGCCTAGCAATTAAATTAAATTCCTTAAATTCCTTAAATAGTTTTGTTTCCAAAGCCTTCTAGGAATAAAATCAGGACTATATTACACATCATTAATTCCATTATTAAGATAATAATAGTCTCCAAATCATAGTTTGGATTCTATCTATTATTTTAAAAATAGCCAATAGAAACTAAGTAATATAGTAATAACTAACAATGCTAAAAAAAAAAAAAAGAAAGTATAATAAATAAGAAAAAAAAACGTAGACAAAACCAATTAGACTGGGAAGTCATTGAACAATCATCAACAATGATGGTGCATTATTTAATTACCAGCCTCTTCATTCAATACGGCAGTTGCATCAGCAAATATTTAATAACTCTAGTTCTAGAAACAATTAATAAAATAATAAATACTCGATTTAAAGATCATTAGTGTGAGGTTTAAGCACCCCAATCAGAAATTAAATCGGTCAACAATTGCGGACGCCACAAGCGTTCAAAGTGAAATTTCTTTTTAAAAAAATAAAATTTAGCTCTATTTAAATTGGAACCGATGAAATTACGACAAAAAGTAATAGGACCAAATTAGTAGATCTTTTTAAAATTAGTTACCGCTGGCGCAATCAGCTTGTCGATACAACTTTCCGTTTAGCCACAATAAGCCTCTAAAAAACGATCTTTAAATTTTTTTTTTTGGGGGGGGGGGTATATTTTTTTTAACTTTTCGGATTTTTTCAATGGGCATAGGCCAATTTCCGATCAAACGCAAAAAACCGCAAGTCTCTAGGTGGTCTAGAAGTATATAATAAGAGTAGTAAAATAATAATACAATTGAACGAGCGCAGTGAGTTCTTCATTACAGAGACTTGGGATTTGAAAAGTTTGTGTGTTTGTTTGTTTGTGTGTTTGTTTGTCTAACGATAACTGGAGTAAAAATTGATAAATTTCAACGAAATTTGGCACATATATGCATCTCAGCATTTGTGAGAAGTGTATAGTTTTTGGAAATTCCTCACTCAATATTTTCAAGATGGCGCCCAATATGGCGGACGACAAAAAAAGAAAGTTTTAGTCAGCATAATGTGTTATACATCGTTTTAAAGATCTTTAAGAGGAGGAAAAGAATATGTAACTAATAAATTTTCACATTTAATATTTTCAAGATGGCGGCCAATATGGCGGACGACTATAAAAAAAAGTTTTAGCCAGCATAATGTGTTATACATAGTTTTAAAGGTCTTTAAGAGATGAAAAAGAATATGTAACTAATAAAATTTCTCAGTTCATATTTTCAAGATGGCGGCCAATATGGCGGACGACTAAAATAAAAAGTTATATCCAGCATAATGTGTTATACATCGTTTTAAAGGCCTTTAAGAGGAGGATAAGAATATGTAACTAATAAAATTTTACACTTAATATTTTCAAGATGGCGGTCAATATGGCGGAAGACTAAACAAACAGTTTTTAGTCAGTATGACATGTTATACATCAATTTAAAGCTCTTGAAGTCTAGAAAAGGAATATCCAAGTATTCAAATTTCACACATAATATTTTTAAAATGGCGGCCAATATAAAGAAAACAAAAAAAAGTTTTACATATCTGCATAACATGTTATAATTCGTTTAAAGGAATTTTAAAGGCTACAGATTATGTACTAATACTGTATAAAAAGGCGAGCACAGCGAGCTGGCATTCATTTTATTATATAATTATTATGTACAAATACTTTTACAACAGGTGAGCGTAGTGAGCCTGCAATAATTTTATTAAATAAAATATTTACTACAAATGCTGTATAAGCAGGCGAGCCTGCAATAATATTATTAAATAAAGATTATGCAGAAATGCTTTTATAACAGGCGAGCGTAGCGAGCCTGCATTAATATTATTAAATAAAGATTATGCAGAAATGCTTTTATAACAGGCGAGCGCAGCGAGCCTGCAATAATATTATTAAATAAAGATTATGTAGAAATGCTTTTATAACAGGCGAGCGTAGCGAGCCTGCATTAATATTATTAAATAAAGATTATGCAGAAATGATTTTATAACAGGCGAGCGTAGCGAGCCTGCATTAATATTATTAAATAAAGATTATGTAGAAATGCTGTATAAACAGGCGAGCGTAGCGAGCCTGTATTAATATTACTTTTATAACAGGCGAGCGTAGTGAGCCTGCAATCATTTTATTAAATAAAATATTTACTACAAATGTATGCTGTATGATCATCAGGCGAGCGCAGCGAGCCTGCAATAATATTATTAAATAAAGATTATGTAGAAATACTGTATAAACAGGCGAGCGTAGCGAGCCTGCATTAATATTACTTTTATAACAGGCGAGCGCAGCGAGCCTGCAATAATATTATTATATAAAGATTATGTAGAAATACTGTATAAACAGGCGAGCGTAGCGAGCCTGCATTAATATTACATTTATAACAGGCGAGCGTAGTGAGCCTGCAATCATTTTATTAAATAAAATATTTACTACAAATGCATGCTATATAAGCAGGCGAGCGAAGCGAGCCTGCATTAACGTTATTAAATTAAGATTATGTGAAATGTTGTATAAACTGGCGAGCGTAGCGAGCCTGCATTTATATTATTAAATAAATATTACGTACAAATGTTGTATAACCAGGCGAGCGCAGCGAGCCTGCAATAATTTTTATTAAATAAAGATAATGTAAAAATGCTATATAAACAGGCGAGCGCAGCGAACATGTATTACTTATTAAATAAATATTAGTTACAAGCGCTATATAACCAGGCGAGCGTAGCGAGCCTGCATTAATATTATTATTAAGTATATAGAAATGCGGTATAAATTGGCGAGCGTAGCGAGCATGTATTACTATTATTAAATAAATATTAGTTACAAGCGCTATATAACCAGGCGAGCGTAGCGAGCCTGCATTAATATTATTAAATAAAGATTATATAGGTAAAAACTGGTGAGCGTGGTGAGCCTGCAATGACTTTATTAAATATGGATTATGTACGGATGAATGGAAAACATTTTAGCTCCTGAGAACTTGCGAATTTATACGAAATTTAATTCGGCTCACATCATCTCGGTCCTATAATATGACGATTAAAGAGGAAGATTGTAGTCAGAATGATATACCATACATTGTTTCAAAAGGCTTTATGAGTAGCAACGTTATCAACAAATGTGACCGAGATGAGGGTGTTAAAAAGTAAGCTTATTCTTATTGCTGTTTTTCGTAAAATGATTTTAAACCTGTTTTCAGGTTGAATAAGAATATGTTAGGTTTTCACCGAAAAATTATCCTGGTAGCAATATTGAGAACATAGTATGGGTGATGTACTCATAAGACCTCAATCTATGCGAGTTCTTTATGCACCGCATCACTAGTAGCGAGTCTGTGGGGTTTGTTTACAGCGGGTCAACCTATTTTTTTAGGTTATGTTTTATATACTTTTTTTTATAAAATTGTTAATAACTTTGGTTCTACTTAATATTTTTAGATGAAACCAAGCCTACAAATTGCGCAACATGTTTGCACTCACCCCTGAAAAAAAATTAGTCGATTTCATTTAGCCAGTTTTGCGCCTATAAAGTCTGACTGGGGCGACAGACACACATACATACCCACATACATACACGAAAAAAGTTAAGGCAGGATTCGGTTTTTGGAATGCCTAAAAAGAAAAACTATCCAAAAAATTTTCAATTCTCACCACTGTACAGACAAAACTTTAATTTTATATATATAGATACACTGCCAATTAGAGTGGCACATAGCTTCCTAGCGTCCTATCGCGTATACTTATATGATTTTAGGTTTTTAAAATCCATTATTGTCCAATTTATTTAATTTCCCCCCGAATAAAGCCGGGTGGCCTTGTCTCAAGGTCCCTAGGACACTGTGTTATTGAAGAGGTAGGTTAAATAGAGATAGTCCAGGAGATAGCGTGCAAAAATGTGTCTGACTTACATCAAGCTAGAATTTTGTATACAAGTCAATCTTTTAGCGCCTTTTAAGAATATGTGGTCGGCTAAGTTCGTCTGCGGGACATAGCTTGGCAATAGGCTTTTGAAAAAAACAAACCGGTGGAGAGCGGCCATGTCTCACCAATTATGGTGGACAATGTGATTTTCATGATCCTGAGTACAGAATTAGTTAGTAGACCGAAAATCAAGTTGATGTTAGTTTGTCCCTTGACAGGTGACACCGTTTATTTTTTAGTAATATTTCAATAACTAACCTATCAAGTGTGAAAATAACATCGACTTGATTTTTGGTCTACTAACTAATTCTGTACTCAGGATCATGAAAATCACATTGTCCACCATAATTGGTGAGACATGGCCGCTCTCCACCGGTTTGTTTTTTTGAAACACCTATTGCCAAGCTATGTCCCGCAGACTAACTTAGCCAACCACATATTCTTAAAAGGCGCTAAAAGATTGACTTATATAAAAAATTCTAGCTTGATGTTAGTCAGACACATTTTTGCACGCTATCTCCTGGACTAAAAGGTCTCATTACAGAAGTTAGAATTTTTTCCCCGTCCTAAAATTCCAATTATTTATTTGTATTTCCACCATAAGTACATTTTCTTCTTTTTTACATATTTTTACATTTTAGGTGAGGGCCCTCAGTAGTTGTCGTTGCAACTAGAGCGAGGGTCCCGTCTCAAGAATTACTTATTTTCTATAATTTTACTTTGAGTAAAAACACTGAAGTAAATATTAACAAATTAAATAAATTAATATAGATAATTATAGATTAACAAAATTGACAATAAAAATAACAAATTAAATAAATTATCAATATAAATAAATTAACAAATTAAATAAAATAAATTAACAAATTAACAAATTAGATAAATTATAACAAGTTAAATAAAATAACAAACTAAATAAATTATAAATTATCATTATAAATAAATTAACAAATTAAATAAATAAGCAAATAAAATTAGTTAATAAATTAAATACACTTAATAGGCATTTTATTCTAATCTGTTTCTTGTAAGAGGTGTTGTTTTATTTTATATTTAAGAGTTTCAATATTAGATATTTTTTTTTAGATTTGTAGGTAGCTGATTATAATAAACGGGTCCAAGGTATAATGCATGTCTTTGTTTTTTCGCAGTGTTACACTGTGGAACTTGTACTGTTAGTTGTGATTTTAAATTATAAATTTAAAGTTCACGTTTACACGAGCATTGCGCACGAACGCTTGGGCGGATAACGTTGTCCAACGAATTCGTCCTGGGCCTTTGGTAAAACGAACATGTCCACCAAATTTAATC
Organism: Gerris lacustris; assembly: GCA_951217055.1. Classification (NCBI taxonomy): domain Eukaryota; kingdom Metazoa; phylum Arthropoda; class Insecta; order Hemiptera; family Gerridae; genus Gerris; species Gerris lacustris. The sequence continues at coordinate 5,828,131 of OX578279.1, forward strand.
AAATCGGTCTATACTTTTACGTAAGTTATCGTCACACGTTTCAGCATCCTCGCATCCTATCATGTACTTTATTGTTATAATGTTTATTGTGTAAAAACTATTAATAGTTTTAGCGATCTTTAACACTTCATAGCGGTGTCGCTGTTAGTTTTATTGAAAAATTGTATTTGATAAAAAGGTTTATCTCATTCAATAGATATAGTTTTTTTCCCCGACCTAAAATTCCAATTTTAAATTTGAAGTTCACGTTTACGCGAGCGTTGCTCGTGAACGCTTGGACGGATAATTTTGTCCAACGAACTCATGTCTACCAAATTTCATCAAAATCGGTTGACATTTACTCAAGTTATCGTCGCACGTTTCATAATTCGCGGACACACAGACAGACACGAGACCAAAAATGTTCCCTGATGTCTGAAACGGATTTCTGTCTTGGAATTTTTAAAATCGGAGGGATAAAAGTTTTTCGTTCGTAAAAGTGAACACAATGCTTCCGTTACCTTCGGTAAGCTCGGAAGCAAAATAAATAAATAGAATAGAATTATTATGAAACTGAAAAACTACCTTTATTTTACAAGAGTTCAATATTCTTTGTTATTACAAATTATCAAGAAATATTAATTCTTATAACACAAGGTTATATAAATAATGGAATTATTTTACATTGAATGAATGGAATTAAGGAAGAAGGATATAACTACAATTTTTTTTAGAATTTCTTTAAATGCAGTGAAAGATGGCTAAAAATTATTTTAAATTATATCTGAATAATTTAAGAAATTGAGATATTTATAATTTCTTATCTATTTGTATAGGAGTTCTCTGATGAATGCTTTTATGGTTGAAATGCCGACAATTTCTTCTTATTCTATATTTACTCAAAATTATGAGTTTTAAATAAATAAAAAAAAGTTATCAAATTATAATTACTATTTACAAAGGGAGACAGACAGAGAAAAATAGACTTCAGCGCCGGGACTCGAACCACGGACCTCCCCCTCATATCCAGTGTGCGGGAGCTCTAACCAATTAAGCGACACTGAAGAATAATTTCCTCTGACGATATCGATACCTAATCCCGAATTAAGCTTTCAAATTTTTTCTACAAGTCTTAGAAGTCAACAAACGACAATAGAACTAGAGCGAGAAATACGCTTGTAATTATAAAGTACTCAATTAGTACCTATCAATCAATTAGAAATTCAATTTTTATAATCTTTTATTCGCTTTTTTGTTATTCGAGTCCCAGTCTAACCAGTCGAGTCCAGTCTGAAGTCTATTTTTCTCTGTCTGTCTCCCTTTGTAAATAGTAATTATAATTTGATTAAAATTAAAATTTAAACGTTTCGTAGTATGAATACTACCAAAAGCTTATAAAAATTGAAAAAAAATAAGTTTTAGCAAAAAGAGTCAGTACCCCGTTTGATTTCATCTGGTGCTATTATTTGCTGTAGTAATATCGTCATGAGTGTAATTGCACAGTAATATTTCCTTATGCATTTGCAGTGTTCATTAATTTAGTAAGACAATTTCGTGTGTTTATTTTTAAAAATAAAAAAGTCGTTTATTTTACTCAGAGAGGAAATAAATATGTTCCTCAGAGATCAAAATTATCCTTTGCAGAGAAGTTGGCTGAAGAAGAATGTATAGCTAAGTTAGCTTATTTAGCTGACATATTTACCATTTTAAATTATTTAAACTCTTCATATAAAAAATATATTCACTCTACGCCTCTGGAATAAAATGGATGCGTTATAAAAAAAAAATAAAAAAAAAAAGTGCTATCAAGTATGAATTTAAAATGTTTCGGTTTAGGTCCGGTAATATTTTATTAATAATATTAATTTAGAATTTGTAAGAACTCATTTAAATTCGCTTTTAGCTTTTCCCAATAGTATCTAGAGAATGAAGACCCCAGATATATAAACCTATGGGTAACCAACCCATATAAAACCTTCAATGAAGTTAATGCATGTAAATGAAGTATTAATGGAAAAGAAGAAATTTTCGCTGATTTTTGTCAACCGGTCCGCAGAATGAATCTAAGTTTTTTACCGGTCCGCATTCAAAAAAGGTTGAGAACCACTGAGTGTAGATAGAAAGTTTGAGAATGGTCCAAGGAGGGATCTAAATACTCAAAGTGAGCCTTTTATTTCTTTAATAGACCCAATTTCTAAAGAATGAAAAAACAACTTTTCAAAGGGAGTACTTTGACGGGTACGGTGTTAAATTAGCTCCAAATATTTTCAATAAATTAATAAAAAATAAATCCTGGAACTCAGGTTATAGACATCGTACATTATAATTATATAGCTATATTCCAACCATTCTCAATTACATAATTATATGCTAAAACTAAAAGATTTCCTGAAATTATTTGTCTTCATTTAACGTTTGTTTTTCATTAGAATTTTATTTCAGTATGAGTATGGTGATGAAAATAATTAGATTTTTTCATATTGTGTCTCTCTTTAGGAATCGTTAAACTCTCAAAACTATAGATATTTTATTTTCTATGAATTCAGAGTAAAAGTTAAGACACATTTAGGGTGAAAAGACAAAAAAAAAACGAAATCAAATGTTTTGTTTAAAACAAGAAACTGGAGTTGAAGGTTAGTGTTATATTAAGGTTTTTTATTATAAGAATCCGAATGCAGGTGCTCGGGGCCAGTCAGTTCCACGAATTTTTCCTTCTCTTTTACATTTTTTTTCTTTTTTCTGGGAAACTCTTCTAAATCTATTTTTATTTTATTTTAAAATACAGACAAACCTCGACTAACGGAACAATTGTTTCTAAAAAAAAGAAAAAAAAAAAAAAGTTTTCTAACAGGCTACTAAAAGGGCTTCTTCAGTCATAAAAATTCATATTTCCTACATTTTTATTTATCTTACTAACAAATTGCACTTAGGAGAAGCAAAGCACACATATTTTCCTTTAGCATTTTAGGTAGGCACTTTTTTCGTTATTTAAAGAGTAAAATGGCCGCAATTTTGAAAACGCGTTATAATTATAATATAATAGTGTTTTTACATTTTTGTAACAATTACAACATTTGTAACAAAAAGGCTGTACCGTTTTGTTACAAATGTTTATGTTGTATCTAATTTATTAGTTAAAAAAAATAAACGATTATCTTATCTTATAATAGTGTTTTTACTTTCCAATCCTTTAAAATAATAGCCCACTCAAAAAATAAAATTTAGAGTCACTGTGGTTATTTGCACCTAATTTTTCATATTTTACGATTTTGGTAGTATTCATACTACTGAAAGATTAAATTTTAATTTAAATCAAATTATAATTATTATCAACTACGGGAAACAGACAGAGAAAAACACACTCCAGCGCTGGGATTTGAACCACAGGCCTCTATAGTTGGTAGAGCGCTATACTGAAAATATAGAGGCCTGTGGTTCAAATCCCAGCGCTGGAGTGTGTTTTTCTCTGTCTGTTTCCCGTAGTTAATAATAATTATAATTTGATTTAAATTAAAATTTAATCTTTCAGTAGTATGAATACTACCAAAATAGTAAAATATGAATTTCTAATTGATTGTACTAGGTACAGGTACTAATTGAGTACTTTATAATTATAAGCGTTATTTCTCAGTCTGGTTCTATGTCATTAATGTTGATTTCTAAGATTTGTAGAAAATTGAAAGCTTAAATTAAAAAAAAAGCTTGAAAGCTTAAGCTTGAAAGCTTAAACGGGGCAAGGTATCAATAACGTCAGAGAAAATCATTCTCCTGCGTAGCTTAGTTGGTAGAGCGCTATACTGGAAATATAGAGGCCTGTGGTTCAAATCCCAGCGCTGGAGTGTTTTTCTCTGTCAGTTTCCCGTAGTTAATAATAATTATAATTTGATTTAAACCTAATTTTTCTAAAATTCAACTGTTATAAATGAACTCCCGGAAATATCATTGGACTACAGAGATGTATATTTATGTAATCACATTTTTAGTACCTAGTCCTTATGGTTTAGTGGAGAAGGGGACATTTTTTTTTGGTGGTACTCTTTTAGTTATTTTGGGGGTTAAATAGCCGCCATTTTGAAAACACGTTATATATATTTGTGATCTACTTTTGAACACCTTGCTTTATGATCGCACAAAGATTGAGTTGTGAAGTTCGCAACATTTTTCCTGTTTTTGGGCAAAAAAGTTTCCGATTCTAAAATGTAGCCTATTAAAACACGAATCTGACGATATAAGCGGTTTTACAGCAAAAAATATCTTGAATCTAGTTCATGAGAAGATAGTATAAAGGCGGACGGAGATAGACCAGGTTCAATTCCCCGCCGAGGAGAAGTTATTTTTATGATACATTTTGATATAATGTTCAATAATAATTAAATGTACCTGAAAACAGTGGGCTAAGTAATTATTAACTTGTATATGGGTCATTTTCAAATAAAATGTACCTTTTCTGTCCCAAGATTTTACAATTTTATTGTAACTAAAAAAATTCATATTAATGAAAAATAAAAAAAACCTTTAGGTTTATTGATCAGATGTCTGTCAATTATTGAGTTAATCAGGGTCATTTTATGGCTTATAAGGTGAAAATTTCTTGCTTCAAAAAATTTTAATTTTAAAAATTGTAATGAGTGTTACGTCCCACAGTAGTTTTGATAACATGTAATGTGATTTTTATTCATTTTTTTCATAAGTTTTTTTTTCATTATATTTTTTTTTTAACCAATAAAATATCCAAGTTTATATAAATGGGATAGGAAAAAAAAAAAAGTCCAGTCATGCACCATGACTTAATGAGCGAATTTTCAAAGAAATCTGCGTTTTATTGGCTTATGATAATATAGGAAAATTTTGGTTTAGAATTTGCTCGGGTGAAAAAAAAAATTGGTACACAGGGGTACGGGGTACAAAAGTCAAAATAGTATTTACCCTTCAAGATGCATGTCGTTGGAAAGCTCTTTAAGAGTACAGTAATTGTTGTTATTTACACTTTTATCATATTTTCACATAAAAGGGGGGTAAAATGGAAAAAACACGTTTTTTGACCCTATATGGTCAAAATTTGACCCCTAAATGGACTCCAAAAATTCTGGCCAACGAACTCATCCTTTCTTTTGATATTATTGACATTTTAAAATTTGTTTGAAATTTTTAAGTGCATTCTAAGGGGAGATATCGTCTGGAGTGACACATATATACATATATACATACATACATAAAAAAAAGTGTTAAATTTTAGGAATCGATTCAGAATGGTCTAAAACGGATTTCCATGGAAAAATTTTTCAAAAATTCGCATTACAAAAATTTTGAAGCCATTGCAATAGCGTAATTTTCTTTGAAAATTCGCTAATAAAACTTTAGTACAAAACGAAACAAATATATTTATATGTATGTCCCAAGGGTTTTGTAATGAGTGTTACCGATAAGAGTTGGCAGAATTAGAGGGTGAGTATGAAAGAAAGAAGGAGGGATTAGGGTTTGTTTATGTTAAGAAGACATTAAGTCAGTAATCAACGACTTTTTAGATTGATAGCACTTTATTCTTCTCTACAATTAATATTTCACTAAAAGTGAGTATTTTTATTCATTGTAATGAGTGTTACCATCATTTTTTGTAGTTGTAATCAACATTTATTTATGTTTATGTTATTAATATGATTTAGTAATTATTAATTAATATAATCAGTACACATTAAATTGGTTTAATTAAGAAACATAGTTTCCGAGGAAAGATTTTTTAAAGTTAAAAATGTAATGAGTGTTACCTGTAATGAGTGTTACTATTCCGTTAGTTCTACAATACTGTATATTTTAAAACTTAAAAAAAATGATTGAGTTTAATCTTTTTATAAAAAATAAATTTGCCGCATGTAAACAAAAATTGTAAATAAAAGTTTAATGTTTAAAGTTTGTGTTAAAATTTTTTTTTTTTTAGGTCCAATATATAAATGTGTAATGAGTGTTACCATAATGTAATGAGTGTTACTTGAATAACAACAAATTCCTATGGGTAGCCGTGTCCAACTATTTTTTTAATAAAGAAAAATGATTTTTTCTTCTTCTTTATATTAAAAACTTTTATTACAATGCACTGAAAACGTATCCTTTACATTTTTGAAGCTTTGAGGAAACATTAAAAGATAATAAATGTAACACTCATTACTTTTTTTAAAAAAATTACAAATATTTTAGGTCTAAAAAATATTTCTGGTGGGATGAAAGAGAATATTTACGTCATATATACAATTTAGTAACGTTTCATAAAAACAGAGAAACAAAATCTAAAAAAATACCGTTTATATGATAGTAACACTCATTACGACAAAAATGTGATTTTTTATGTATATATGGTCATATGTATGTAAATAAATTTGAAAACTGACTGTTCTTGAACGAAAATGTCATCCTAAGTGCCTGATGTGTCAGAATAATCAATATTATCATGTCTAAGGCTTATTTTAATTTTCTATAAAGTAGCCAAATTGATTTCCCTAAAGGTACATTTTATTTTAAAATGACCCATATATAAGTTGTTCTAAGGTACAATCTATCGATATAAGCCGTTTTTCATAGGAACTTAGTTCCTAGATTAGTTCCTGATGAGAAATTGAAAAAACTGCTTAAACGCGGACGGAGAGAGAAAGGGTTCAATTCCCTGCCGAGGATAAGTTTTTATATAATTAAATGTACCTACTAAACTACTAACCTAATACCTATGTACGAAAACTAATAAATAGAAAACACTGGGCTAAGTAATTATGAACTCGAATATGAGATAATTTATCTGAGTTGTCTCGGACCGATTTTTACTTTCTCATATAAAGAGAAAGTATTGTGATGGCGCGAAAATTCGATTTTGAGATTTTGATGGATTTACACGTTTTGAGGTCCCCTGAGTCCAAAAAAGTGGTTTTTAAAAAATGTCTGTCCGTCGTCTGTCGTCTGTCGTCTGTCTGTGCAGACGCCTGGAGCCTAAACTACTGGGCCGATTTTGACGAAATTTGGCATACAGGTTCAGAAAAATCATACCCCGAGGCGAAATCGAGAAATGAATTTTAGCTCCCAATTTGGGGGCGCTACCCCCCAAAAACTCTGAAAAACGTGAAAAAAAAAAAATTTCTCGAAAACGGTTCCGACGATTTTGATTAAAAAATTCTAAAATGTAGTCCATTTGAATACAAATCCAACGATATAAGCAGTTTTCCCGGGAAAAAATCTAGTTCCTGAGAAAATAGCTAAAAACGTGGACGGAGAGATCCCGGGTTCGATTCCCCACCCTGGAGAAGTTATTTTTATGGTGAATTTTGATATAATTTTCAATAATAATTAACCGCACTTACAAAAACTAATAAATGGAAAACATTGGCTAAGTAATTATGAACTTGTATATGAGAAAGTTTGTCTGAGTTGTCTCGGACCGATTTTTTATATTGTTAGTTACAACCATCTCCCTTCAAAAACTTGTAGGCACTTTTTTAGATTGTTTCTCCCTTAAAAAAAAAGAGGGGAGTAACAATCTAAAAAATCGGGTACGGGGAACCTCGGAACTTTTCCTCACTTCAGAGGCCACTAAAGTGGCCTCTCCAGCTGCTTCGCAGCTGGAGGAAGCAGCATTGGACGAGGTCAGTACTTGGATGGGTGACCGTTCTGAACTAACTGATTTATTATTAAGTGATTTCTTCAAAAAAACATTATTTTTAATAGCTATATTTTATTTAATTATTTGAAGTTTGACGGTATTTTCACAGATGTAAGCAAACTTTGACGTCATCAAAATTATCGCACAATAAATAATTATAATCACTTATAACTTTTAAACTATGGAATTTCATCGGGTTTTTTTTATATTTGTTCCTTAATTTTTTCCGGTTCCAACAATATGCTATATGTCAAAAACCTATTTATACTTTCGGTATTATTAACCGTCAAAGTTTAAAAATTCTAGAATTGATAACTTCAAAATGGCGGCCAATATCAAAATGAAATTTGGTGGGCTTGTTTGTCTTACAGAGAGGTACATTCGTGCTAAATTTCGACTCGATCAGGACCATTTTCGATTTATTACGATTTTTTAAATATTTTGCTGACTTAACAAACTGGGTTCAAGATGGTGGAAAAAGTTGATTTTCCGGGCGGCACCACTACAGTTAAGGGAGGATGTTTTTGCCAAGTTTCAACTCTCTAGGTTAAATACCTTGGGCGCTACGATGATAAAACGGATAATTCCGTTGAAATCTTGAAAACAAATTTTTTGGTAAAAACAATACTTTTCCTACTATAGGTAGTGAGGAAAAGTAAAAAGGTGTAGGGAATGTTCTTCTTTAGACTGTTACTCCCCTTATAAAAACAGAAGTGTGATATTCCTTTGTCCCAAAGCACATTGGACTAAACAACCTTTTGTCTTAATAGTTTTTTAGTTAAAGTCATTTACATTCTAAAACAAAACATAGGGGAGTAACAATCTAAAGAAGTACCAACCTGTATACATTTTGTTGCAAGTTTTTATATTTAATTTGAATTAACAAGATTTATAAATCAGATTATTTCTAAATAAAGCTGATTTATTTAAAAATGCTTTTTGTCCAAACAACTTTTAAAACAGGAGATACAAATATATTTTTAGCTTTTAAAACAAAAAACTTCAATGAAGTTGAAATTGAGACCGAAATCTACCAAACATTAAAGAAACAAAAACTTTTCACCCTTCTAACTCTAACACCATCTGGAAGTGAGGGAATAAGTGAAAGGGAAAAATCATGAATTATTCCAAAACACAACTTTTATTTTTTCAAAGTGTTGTAAATCGATTTCAACTCGATTCTTTTATTGTTATGTATCGAGTTTGAAAAATACTTATATACTTTTACATTTCTTTTCATTTTTCTTGTTTTTCCTGTGATAAAAATGAAAAAAAAAAAAAGAAAATGGCTCGAGGAAAAATCTTGTTTAGCGTATTGTTGAGTAAAAAGTTGAGAAGAATAAAATAAATTGAAAACAATGTAAAGTTTCTGACAAAAACATTTTTATATATATCTATCTAAAAACGATAAAATGCTGAATTCTTTAACCAAAATCTACCGTAAAAAAAGAATCACGTTTTCAATTATCTATTTTTGACTTTAGAGGTTTTTCTTCTGTTTCTTTAATTTAACTTTCCCATCAAAGTTTGTATTTTAGAAACATAAATTTGAAAAAACAAATTTTTGTATTAACGTGAAATACGGTAAGTTGTATGTTTTAGCTTTAAATTAGTAAGTTAGTATGTTTACTTTCTCTTATATGCCTTACAAATTGAGAGAAAGTATTGTGAAGGTACAAATAATTATTTTCGATTATATGATCGATTCACACGTTTTAATGTCTCCTGAGTCCAATAAAATGATTCTTACAGTTTGCACTCTGTGTAGACACATATATATATACTGTGCTAATTTCGATTAAATTTGACATCTACACGAGAAAAATCAAATAATTAATTTAAATTTAAATTTAGTGGAGCCACACCAAATAACTCATAATATACAAGGATACAAATATTTTTTCTCACAAATTATTCCAACGATTTAGATTTAAACATTTCTAAAATGTAGTCTATCTAAATAAAAATCAATGTGGTTTTCCGAGGATAAATATAGTTTCCGAAAAAACAACAATAAATGCAAAAAAAAAAAAAAAAAAAAAGTAAGGCGTGCTTCACGTAAGTACGTGAGGCAATATTCGCCGGTTTCTGTACGATGTAGTTAAAATTATAGTGTAAAATTTTAGTTGCATATTCTTTTTCAACACTTCAATACCTTTAAATTGATGTATAACATGTCATGGTGACTAAAAACATTCTTTAGTCGCCCGCCATATTGCCCACCATCTTGAAAATATTAAGTGTAAAATTTTAATAGTTGCATATTCTTTTTCTACACTTCGACCTTTAAATTGATTTATAACATGTCATGCGGTGACTAAAAACATTTTTTAGTCGCCCGCCATATTGGCCGCTATCTTGAAAATAGTAACTGTGAAAACTTCAAAAACTGTGCAGTTATCTCAAATGTCGAAATACGCCTGTGTACCGAATTTCATGTTCCTAGCTAGAGTAGTATATGAATTAAAACAAGCCAACGGACAGACAGACAGACAGAGCCGTTATATAAGGTTTCTTTTCGTACTTCGTACAGAAACCTAAAAAGGTAAGGTTTGATTTTAAAGATCTTGTGTAAAGAGAGTGATAGTGTAATACTTCTCTATGTTTTACCCCATTTAACTGTGTTTGTTTCATTTGTAAGGAGTATGCTTGTTAATTGACGATGTGATGCTACTCTATGTTTTACCCCATTTAACTGTGTTTGTTTCATTTGTAAGGAGTATGCTTGTTAATTGACGATGTGATGCTACTCTATGTTTTACCCGATTTAACTGTGTTTGTTTAATTTGTATGGAGTAAGCGTGTTAATTGACGTTGTTATGCTACTCTATGTTTTACCCCATTTAACTGTGTTTGTTAAATTTGTATGGATCATGCGCGTGATGATTGACGATGTTATACTACTCTATGTTTTACCCCATTTAACTGTGTTTGTTTGATTTGTGTGGATCATGCGCGTGATTATTGACATTGTGATGCAACTCTATGTTTTACCCCATTTAACTGTGTTTGTTTAATTTGTATGGAGTAAGCGTGTTAATTGACGTTGTTATGCTACTCTACGTTTTACCCCATTTAACTGTGTTTGTTTGATTTGTGTGGATCATGCGCGTGATTATTGACATTGTGATGCAACTCTATGTTTTACCCCATTTAACTGTGTTTGTTTAATTTGTATGGAGTATCCTTGTTAATTGACGATGTGATGCTACTCTATGTTTTACCTCATTTAACTGTGTTTGTTTAATTTGTATGGAGTATCCTTGTTAATTGACGATGTGATGTTACTCTATGTTTTACCTCATTTAACTGTGTTTGTTTAATTTGTATGGAGTATCCTTGTTAATTGACGATGTGATGCTACTCTATGTTTTACCTCATTTAACTGTGTTTGTTTAATTTGTATGGAGTATCCTTGTTAATTGACGATGTGATGCTACTCTATGTTTTACCTCATTTAACTGTGTTTGTTTAATTTGTATGGAGTATCCTTGTTAATTGACGATGTGATGCTACTCTATGTTTTACCTCATTTAACTGTGTTTGTTTAATTTGTATGGAGTATCCTTGTTAATTGACGATGTGATGCTACTCTATGTTTTACCTCATTTAACTGTGTTTGTTTGATTTGAATGGAGTATGCGTGTTAATTGACGATGTGATGTTACTCTACGTTTTACCCCATTTTACTGAGTTTGTTTTCATGCATCTTGGGTGATAAGTGTTGTTTTTAACCCATTTTAATCTGTTCGTTGATTTTCATACTTTTTGAATTCATGGATTTATCTTTTTTCTTTTTAAAATTAAGAGCAATGGCTTGTTGTATTATGACGCATTGTAAGCCATAAATAATGATTTGATACGACTGCAATACGAGAATATGTTTTATGCAGTCGAATGATCAATAGAAATAAATATTTATGATGTTATTCTCTCAAAAATATTCGACTTATACCTTTTTTTTTTATCAAATATTTACTTTAAGATCAATACGGCGCAAGATTATGTTTCTGTTACAATATATTCGTTCTTAGAAGAAAATCATATTGCAGACGTTTGTAGAAATAAATCTTTCACCATCTGTAGAAGGCAACTACTTATACAATAAGCTTATTGATTAAGTTATACGTCCATTCGTGTGAGCAAATATTTGCCAGCAGAAGTTCAACGAAGGAATATAACGATTTATGTGAATACGGCTTTAGATAAACCATTATACCAAGTCAAATAACAGATTTTTACATTTCATCGATTTAGATATTGAAAAAATAAAGTTAATATCATGAATACCTAATATTTTGCATCCAATGTCGTCTTCTGTATTCACTTTATGTATTGTATTCTATATGACTGGATTTCGTAAAACCTATATTGATGTAATGTTCATCTCCTAAAACCACTATTGTAAGGCCCGCACAGGGTCTATAGTATTAATACACAAAATTATTGTCAATACCATTGACCGTGTGCGGAGTTGGTATTGATATAAAAAAAACAGTATTGATGAAAATTTGTTATTACATTGCATATTGACAATAGTATTTTCAATAATATTATTGACAATACTATTGATCGTGTGGGCCGCTTAAGGCCTCTTTCACGAAAAATTTTATTGAAGCAATATTTTCATACACCTATACGGAGACGAAATCCAATCTTACCTTCATCCGGGTAATAGGGCGTTTCGTTGGTTTTATTTATTACTGAATGTGCGCTCAAAGTTGAAATTTACATTAAACCGTACTCAATACATTCAACAAGCCATCCAAATTTCATTAAAATCAAATAAGAACTTTTAAAAATAGTCAGCCTAATATTATGGCACATTTAGCTTCCTCACGTCCTATTATTATGGCATATATAGCTTCCTCACGTCCTATTATTATGGCATATATAGCTTCCTCACGTCCTATTATTATGGCATATATAGCTTCCTCACGTTCTATTATTATGACATATTGCTTCCTCACGTCCTATTATTATGGCATATATATCGCTTCATCACGTCCTATTATTATTAAATAGTTTCCTCGCGTCCTATTATTATGACTCATTGCTTCCTCACGTCCTATTACTATGACACATAGCTTCCTCACGTCCTATTATTAAGGCACATATAGCTTCCTCACGTCCTATTATTATTATGACACATAGCTTCCTCGTGTCATATTATTATGGCATATATAGCTTCCTCACGTCCTATTATTATTATGACACATAGCTTCCTCGTGTCATATTATTATGGCATATATAGCTTCCTCACGTTCTATTATTATGACACATATTGCTTCTTCACGTCCTATTATTATGGCATATATAGCTTCCTCACGTCCTATTATTATTAAATAGTTTCCTCGCGTCCTATTATTATGACTCATTGCTTCCTCACGTCCTATTACTATGACACATAGCTTCCTCACGTCCTATTATTAAGGCACATAGCTTCCTTACGTCCTATTATTAAGGCACATAGCTTCCTCACGTCCTATTATTAAGGCACATAGCTTCCTCACGTCCTATTATTATGACACATATTGCTTCCTCACGTCCTATTATTAAGGCACATAGCTTCCTCACGTTCTATTATTATGACACATATTGCTTCCTCACGTCCTATTATTATGGCATATATAGCTTCCTCACGTCCTATTATTATGGCATATATAGCTTCCTCACGTCCTATTATTATTAAATAGTTTCCTCGCGTCCTATTATTATGACTCATTGCTTCCTCACGTCCTATTACTATGACACATAGCTTCCTCACGTCCTATTATTAAGGCACATAGCTTCCTCACGTCCTATTATTAAGGCACATAGCTTCCTCACGTCCTATTATTATGACACATAGCTTCCTCACGTCCTATTATTAAGGCACATAGCTTCCTCACGTCTTATTATTAAGGCACATAGCTTCAATTTTTTTTATTTTTTTTTTTACCCATCAAAATTTTAAACCAAAAATTCCTTTATTATTATAAGCCAATAAATAATACGCAGCTTTCATTGAAAATTCGCTTATTAAGTCATGGTGCATGACTGGACTTTTTTGTTTTCGATTATCAACAAAATCATATTAATTTTCAGCATTATCTCAGAAACTAGATTTTTCCCAATATCACAATACTTTCTCTTTATGTGAGGAAGTAAAAATCCGGTGGAGAGCAGCCATGATCCACCCATTTTGTAGACTATGTTATTTTCATGATCCTGAGTACAAAAATTGTTAGTAGACCAAAATTTAGGTTAGTTATGCAAATATTAATCCACATCAAAGTGGTCAAATATCAAGTGACAACCTAAAATCAACTTGAATATTGATCTACTAACTAATATCGTACTCAGGATTATGAAAATATCATTGCCTATTGCCAAGCTATGTCCCGCACACGAACTTGGCCGACCACATATTCTTAAAAAATACTAAAAGATTAACTTGTACACAAAATTCTAGCTTGATGTTAGCCAGAAAATTTTGTTTTTACGCTATCTCCAATAATAAATAAGTAATAATAAAAATATAAGATAAAATCTATTGAAATTGATAAGAAGACTTACAAAGTTAAAAAGAGTAAATATGTATATTTACTTCATAAACGAAAAAGAGGTAATATTCACTGCTACATGTATGATTCATATTGAAGACCTATAATACCTTTTCAAAAATACCATTCCTATAAGAGACAGAAAATTATATATTCGACATATATATGTATACATATAAAATCTCATATGATGAACACTGAAGTATCGAGTCAATCAAATTTGAATCTTTGACATACAAAAGCACTCAGAGAACCCTTTGATTGAATTCACTCACAAATATCACATCATTTCAGTTTAATTTTGGAAAAAAAAAATCAAATCAATACCTTTTTATCATATTATATTTTTCCAAAAAAAAAAAGATGAAAAAGTTAATCATATATCATGAGAATCTGATTTTATTGGAATTCACATATTGATACTTTTTTATATAATGTAAAATAATATAATAATTCCTATAACTGGATTTTGTATACTTTAGATATGGCTTTAACAGAATATAATCTTTATAACAAATAATACAAGATGACTGATGACTGACTATTGACTATAGAATGATAATATTATAGGTTTGTTCCAACCACACTTCAAACTAGTTTCAAACTGTACGACGCATGCGCATTAGCGAAAAACGATCAATTGTGGTCCGTTGCGCAGGCGTCGGACAGTTTCAAACCAGTTTGAAGCGTTCGGTTGGAACAAACCTAATATGTATGCAACGTAAAATTTGTCACTATGTAATTTCTTTTTCTCTACGATTGATACGAAATATAAACATTATATCTTTGTTTAGATGCGTAGAAAGTGATTATTTACGTACTTGTATTCATTGCGCATGCGCGTCTCATAGTTCTGAATAATTCCTCTTCTTTACCACACTAGTGCGGTAAAGAAGAGGAATTCTTCAGCTTTACGCACGATTAGCAAGTTTGTTTACATTAAACAAAACTAATTTGCTGTTCTTTTATTAAAGTAACTGTTTATATCGAGTTTTTAGTGAAAAACAATGAGTGAATCAAGTGACTTTGACGAAAATGTGGAGAATAATACTCCTCCAGAAATAATTAATTCGGCAAAAAATACAACTAATGAATTAATACCATCTTTATCAAGAGAGAGATACGAACTTACATACAGCAAGTTTATTTTTTCTGTATTTATTATTTAAATCTAACAATCGTAGATAAAGTACGGTACGCAACTCGTGCGAAAACGGCATTTTGCATTGCTCGTGTGGTTTTACCACCCTCGCTATCGCTCGGGTGCAAACTCCACACTCGCATGCAAAATGCTACTCTCCGCACTTGACGCGTAATGTACTATTATCTACGATTAGTGCGGTAAAAAAAGAAGAATTCTTCACCTTAACGCACTATTAGCGAGTTTGTTTACATTTGAAAAGACTAATTTGCTGTTTGTTTAATTAAAGTAACGGTTTTTATCGAGTTTTTCAGTCCAATGATATTTCCGGTATTTCATTTAAAAAAGTCGAATTTTAGAAAATTTAGGTTCGTGTAAACCATGGAGACTCAACATTTTTATATTTTGTAATTTGTGAATGGGTTAATATTTTAAAGGTATTGGAAATCAAATATGGATCACAAATATGTATCGTGTATTCAAAATGGTCAGTTAACCCCCAAAATTATCAAAATAGTGCCAACCTAAAATGCTAAAGGATAATACAGGCACCTTCCTCCTCCAAAGTGCAATTTTTTATAAATGTTTTAGTAAAAAGAAAGAATAATGTAGTAAATATGAATTTTTATAACCGAAGAAACCCTTTTAGTAGATTGCTAGCAAGTACTTAAAGGGATTTTTTTGTTCTTATTTTGATTAATTTTCAGGGAAAGCCGTAATTTAGAAAATAGAGTTCCGATTTTAGACGATGCTACAAAATTAGATTTTTCCCGTGTGCCATCTTTTCTTGGTTGACCTTTAAATTCAACTAATCAGATTATTGTCATAAACCGTAAATTAACTGAACGGCAAAACACTAACACACTCCTCAAGCTACCAATACTTCTTGATCGAACTTTAGTATAATAGTGTTCGTAGGTATTACCTATAATTGTTTACCTTCAGTACAGGGCCGGCGCGACCGTAAAGGTGAACTAGGCGACCACCTAGGGAGCAAGGGCCTGAGGGGCGCCGCAAAAATACTTTCCCACCAAGAATTCAATGTTTTTACAAAGAAAGATAGATGAATAACTTAAATTAGAAGAGACTCAGGGGCGGATCCATGGGGTGGAGCGGGAAATAAATTCACCATTTTGAACCTAATTTTCTAAAATATTAATCAGAGCATCACGGCAAGGGATCGAACCCACGACCTCGTATCGCCTTTGATTCATTGATGGCCGAACAGACGTGGTAAATAATTTAATCCACACGGTCACACTGGCTCTCTCCCTTTAGTATTAAGAAATGTTATTTTCTATATCTAGGGCACTAGGATGCAATTAAAACGGGTGTTCTAACAGCATTATTTTTTGCACTAAGAAAATAGTAAAGTTAATTTCAATAATTTGCTTGTTTTCATTGGTTGCTGTCCCGTTTTATTGGTAAAAATACAGTAGAAAAATAATGCGAAGTGACAGAGAGCTTCCTCCTAGCTCTCACTGCCCTTCCATTCCATTATAAACCAGATAAATGTAATCACACTGGACAGGGCAGCATCAAAACAACAAATCCTACATCCCATTCAAAACAGCACCAACTCAAAATTAATAAATTTTACAGGACGACAAAAATAAATTAATTTTTTTTTTTTTGGAAGAAAATATGTCAGTAACTAAGCCATAAGCTGTATTCATGGCGCATGCGCGTTCATAATGAGGTGAAGAATTCCTCATTTTTTCCGCCCTAGGTCGGAAAAAAGAGGAATTCTTTATCTTTACGCACGATTAGTGAGTTTGATTACATTCTAATTTGCTGTTTTTTTTTTTAAATTAAAGTAGGTAACTGTTTATATCGAGTTTTTAGAGAAACAATGAGTGATTTAAGTGATTATGAAGAAAAAGAGGAAAATTATACGCCTCCCGAAATAATTAATTCGGCACAAAATACAACTAATGAATTAATGTCATCTTTATCAAAAGAGAAATACGTACTTACATATAAGAAGTTTATTAATTTTTTTTTTCTGTATTTATAATTAAAATCCACAATAGTAGATAAAGTACGGTACGCATCTCGTGCGACAACTGCATTTTGCTTTGCTTGTGTGGTTTTACTACCCTCGCTATCACTCGGGTGCAAACTCCACACTCGCATGCAAAATGCTACTTTCCGCACTAAACGCGTAATGTACTATTATATACGATTGATACGAAATATAAACATTGTATCTCTATTTGGATGCGTAGAAAGTGATTCTTTACGTACTTGTATTCATCGCGCATGCGCGTCTCATAGTTCTGAAGAATTCCTCTTCTTTACCACCCTAGGGTGGTAAAGAAGAGGAATTCTTCATCTTTACGCACGATTAGCGAGTTTTTTTACATTTAATAAAACTAATTTGCTGTTCTTTTTTTAAAGTAAATGTTTATATCGAGTTTTTAGTGAAAAACAATGAGTAGGTACTGACGAAAATGTGGAGAATAATACTCCTTCAGAAATAATTAATTCGGCAAAAAATACAACTCAAGAATTAATGCCATCTTTAGCAAGAGAGCGATAAGAACTTACATACAGCAAGTTTATTTATTTCTGTATTTATTATTTAAATCTAACAATCGTAGATAAAGTACGGTACGCCACTCGTGCGAAAACGGCATTTATTTGCTTTGCTCGTGTGGTTTTACTACCCTCGCTGTCGCTCGGGTGCAAAGTCTACACTCGCATGCTTAATGCTTCTTTCCGCACTAGACACGTAATGTACTATTACATCTATCAACTTTTTTTTTTACGAAATATCATTTTTTTTAAAAAACGACTTGTTCAATATTATTATAATGTAGGAGGTATTTCAGTTAGCTCATAGATTGATGATTCCATATTAGTTACACATGTTAATGCGCAGAGAATATTGTTTTGATCATGCGCAATGTTTTTCTATTGACACTTACATTTTTATGTATGTGTTAATAATCGGATGAGCAGTTTTATTAGCTCATGCTATTTCAATGAAATGTACACAGCAGACACGGGTTTATTTTTGGCAATTTTAGCAAAAACCAACTAATCAATTAAGTTCAAGTTTCTGAGATATTTAAACTATATTCAATAAACGTTGTTTCCATTTCCAGTTTTCTTTTTTCACCATGAGCTAGGATTCAGTTTGGAGCTGAGCATGATTTTAAAAAATGCATTGATCATGAATAGAATATAAGCCTAAAGAGCATGGTCGACCCGATGACCCGATGACCCTTCGATTGAATTCAGGAAAGCACTCGAATCATCCTGCAGGGCTAACTCTAAATCGATTTCACTATATAATATATATATCACAATAAAACCGTACTAATACACGTTGTATATAATATATATCACCTATAACCACCTCTAACCACCTCTAAACACCTCTAACCGTACTAATACACGTTGTATATAATATATATCACCTATAACCACCTCTAACCACCTGCAAACACCTCTAACCGTACTAATACACGTTGTATATAATATATATCACCTATAACCACCTCTAACCACCTGCAAACACCTCTAACCGTACTAATACACGTTGTATATAATATATATCACCTATAATCACCTCTAACCACCTGCAAACACCTCTAACCGTACTAATACACGTTGTATATAATATATATCACCTATAACCACCTCTAACCGTACTAATACACGTTGTATATAATATATATCACCTATCACCACCTCTAACCACCTCAAAACACCTATAACCGTACTAATACACGTTGTATATAATAAATATCACCTATAACCACCTCTAACCGTACTAATACACGTTGTATATAATATATATCACCCATAACCACCCCTAACCACCTCTAAACACCTCTAACCGTACTAATGCACGTTGTATCTAATATATATCACCCATAATCACCTCTAACCACCTCTAACCGTACTGATACACGTTGTATATAATATATATCACCTATAACCACCTCTAACCACCTCTAAACACCTCTAACCGTACTGATACACGTTGTATATAATATATATCACCTATACCCCATCTAACCACCTCTAAACACCTCTAACCGTACTAATACACGTTGTATATAATATATATCACCTATAATCACCTCTAACAGTACTAATACACGTTGTATATAATATATATCACCTATAATCACCTCTAACCACCTCCAAACACCTCTAACCGTACTAATACACGTTGTATATAATATATATCACCTATAACCACCTCTAAACACCTCTAACCGTACTAATACACGTTGTATATAATATATATCACCTATAACCACCTCTAACCACCTCTAAACACCTCTAACCGTACTAATACACGTTGTATATAATATATATCACCTATAACCACCTCTAAACACCTCTAACCGTACTAATACACGTTGTATATAATATATATCACAATATCACCTGTATGTGATTCATTTGAATTTCCCATTTTACCCCCCTCCTAAATGAAAATATGACAAAGCTGTACATAACAACAATTACTGTACTCTGTACTCTTAAAGAGCTTTTTAACGGTATGCATCATGAAGGGTATTCATTACTTTGACATTTGTACCCCGTACACCTGTGTACCAAAATCAAAATTTCGCTAATTCCTTTCTTAGTGATGTCTATGATATGAATAGAGTATATTCTAAAAATTACAAGTCTCTCGGTTAAGCAGATTTTGCTGAATGTTGATTCTATGTCAGTCAGTCAGTCAGTCAATCAGGACTTTGCCGCTTACATTAGAGATATTTAAATGGAATCTTCAGCTTGACAAAGTACTTTATTAAGTTACTTTAGGGTGTTTGCACTTAGATTATAGTTTAGATTGAAACAAGGCGTCAAGTTGTCATGACAACACTTAAGTTTCTAAATGGAAAGAGGAAATTGTCTGTTTAATTATTCCCAACACGTTTTCCACTAATAGAACGAGCAATTCAATGTGGAGTTGACGCCCTGCATAAATTTTATAAAATAACACCCTGGCAGCTAATGATTAATGAACAATTTCATCTGGGGCAATGAGTTGTTGTTGTTTTTTTGGGAGGGGGAAGGGGGGGGGGGAGAGTTTGTAAAGGTGTAATTTAAAAAGAGGAAGGGGGAAGAGAATAAATAAAATTTGAAGTTTTTTAAAACATTTTTTTTGTAAAATTGGAACTAGTGAAATTTTGCTTTCTTCTTTTATGAATAAAAACAATATTAATCCTGGTCTAGACTCTTCTTGTAATTAAAAAGAGGAACTTTATTAAAGATTGATCCTATCTGATTAAGTATTGTATTCTTACTATTGCAGGTTTAATGATTAATAGATGAAAATGTTCATGACAATAAACAAGCGTTTGTTGATTTCTTTTATGGAGAAACTAATAAATTAACTTGAGAAATAAGATCGTTGATGGAGTTTATCATTATAAATAAAAAGAACCAGTCTCTCCACAGAAGATATTACTTGTTTATTTATCAAAGCAGCTTTCAGCCTTTATAAAGCCATCATCAGTGCCTTTGAATAAACGCTAAGCGGTAAAACTTACTAACATATAAATAAACAGATATTAAAAGAAAACAAATAAAAGCTAATAAAAGACTCTACAAGAATAACACAATAGTACATTACGCGTCGAGTGTGGAAAGTAGCATTTTGCATGCGAGTGTGGAGTTTGCACCCGAGTGATAACGAGGGTAGTAAAACCACACGAGCAATGCTAAATGCCGTTTTCCCATTTTTTACCGTACTTTATCTACGATTGTTAGATTTAAATGATAAATACAGAAAAAAATAAACTTGCTATATGTAAGTTCGTATCTCTCTCTTGATAAAGATGGCATTAATTCTTGAGTTGTATTTTTTGCCGAATTAATTATTTCTGAAGGAGTATTATTCTTTACATTTTCGTCAAAGTCACTTAATTCACTCATTGTTTTTCACTAAAAACTCGATATAAACAGTTACTTTAATTAAAGAACAGAAAATTAGTTTTGTTAAATGTAAACAAACTCGCTAATCGTGCGTAAAGCTGAAGAATTCCTTTTCTTTACCGCGCTAGCGTGGTAAAGAAGAGGAATTCTTCAGAACTATGAAACACGCATGCGCAATGAATACAAGTACGTAAATAATCACTTTCTACGCATCTAAACAGAGATATAATGTTTATATTTCGTATCAATCGTAGATAAAAATATATAATTACTAATAAGCTAAGAAAAAGATTAACAAGAAATTAAATAAGATGATAAATAATCAAAAACGAGTTAAAGAAATAACAAGTTAATTAACAATCAACAATTAATAAAACAAAGAAACAGTTAAAAAATTACAACAAACCAGTTGATAAATGCTAGAAATAGAGATAAAATTAAATTATAAAAGGGAGAACTATAGATAGAGTCAAAGAAATACTAATTAAAAAAGAGCCTAGGCATTTTTGGCAGGAGGATTTTGACAGAACTAGAGCTACATTATAAAAAAAAAAATGTAGTGGGCGAGTCGTAAGAATAAATAAAAAAAAAATTAAAAATAATAAATTTGAAAAAATAGTGTACCAATTAGTGTGGCACATAGTTCCCTTGTGTACATTAAGGATACTTTTGCAACAAATCATTGTTACATTTTATTTTACATTTTCTCCCTTTTGTTTACAAGCTTACTGAAAGTATGCGCAAGCTTTGTGACCGTTTTTAAGAACTATTTTTTTTTTGCCTCCGATTTTTAGAATTCCTTGACAGAAATACATTTTAGACATCAGAGAAAATTTTTGGTCTCGTTTTTCTCTCTGTCTGTGGGTATGTCTGTCAATATATTTGCGAACCAACATATCTTAAAACCAACTTTTGATGGTAGGTAAAAATAAATTCAGGTAAGAAAGGAAAAATTGTGACATTTTTTTTTTCCATATTATAAACCTTTATATAAAATTTAAGATATTTTTGTTAATACAAATAATAATATATTAACACAAATAAAATTGTTTGTTTTTTTCTGTCACACAAGACAAAAATTACCTCTTGTACGTATTACAAACGTCTATATTTTAGTCTGGTGCACCTATTACTCAAATTTCCAAAATTCTTTGCAAACATAAATAATATATATATTAATTACCTGATAAATAAAAATAAGGTATTGTCCGGTTTCATAAAACCCGGAATTTCTAACTACTAGTAAGATATTTCCATTTACGGAAAATCATAGATTCTAACGCTAAAACACTGGATTGCTAAATATTATTTGTTGTTTTTACTTTATCTTGGCATTAACTAAAATATTAATACTCGTTTCTTTCTCTCCCTCTCTTTCTTTGTTTAACACAAATATAATATTACATGTAATAAGTGTCACACTTAATATTTCTTATATATTTTACAACATAAAAAGGAAGTAGACCACTGACTTCCCCTGATTAGCGTGAAGATTTCACTGGAATAAATAGATAAAAAGAAAAAAAATATCATGCACGTCAAATTAAAGCAAGTAAGTCGAAAAAACAGTTAAAATATATTAATTAAAATATTTTGGGGGTAGTTATCCTATTAATTAAGTAATTAGATAAAATTTGTTTACATACGTGGTTAAGGTCGTCTTGGAGACGGCGACTAATGTATACGGGAGGCGGTAGTAAGTCTGTCGAGGTCGGAACCCGGGGGTAGACTGATACTGGTTTGCCCCGGGTCATGGTATCACACGGAGGGGGGAATGCTGCCCCCAGAGGTAGTAACCGCCCCCCTCAAGGGATTAGCTAAGTAAACATCCCCCTCTAGAAAGCTGTTTAGAATGAAGTACTTACGAACCTATAGACCTTCTAACCCAGACTTAGTTCCGCTTCTTAGACTGACTTAATCAAGCCCCGACTACGTGCAAACGCCGAACCCAAAAACTTTTTCCTTTTTTTATTTATCCGCCACGCCAGATTTATTTTTCCGGCCCTACAGTTTTTTCCCTTTTCCGGTCCGTCAGGTTTCTCTTTAGACCCGTCAATATTTTGAAAGGAAAATGAAGGAAAACGAAAGTGTACCTAATAGCTTTCCTATTTTTTATTTTTTATCCCAAACTGATATATTTATTTATTATTATTAATATTTCTCGATCCAAATAATAAAATATCCTGATAGTCGGATTTCCTTTTAAGTATTTTCAAGAAAAACACCAAGGAATAATTAAACTTTATTTATTTTAAACAACTGTTCAAAATATACAGTGTATAAACCAGTATAAATAAATACTATAAATAATGGAAACTCATAGATCGAGCTACGTCGTTTCTTAGGTGAATTTGATAATCAAATATCAGGCTAATCAAACATCAGGATAGTTAAACATGAGGATATAATCAAACATCAGGATAGTTAAACATGAGGATATAATAATCAAACATTGGGATAGTTAAACATAAGGATATAATCAAACATCAGGCTAGTTAAACATGAGGATATAATCAAACATCAGGATAGTTAAACATGAGGATATAATCAAACATCAGGATAGTTAAACATGAGGATATAATCAAACATCAGGATAGTTAAACATGAGGATATAATCAAACATCAGGCTAGTTAAACATGAGGATATAATCAAACATCAGGATAGTTAAACATGAGGATATAATCAAACATCAGGCTAGTTAAACATAAGGATATAATCAAACATCAGGATAATCAAACATCAGGATAGTTAAACATGAGGATATACTCAAACATCAGGATAGTTAAACATGAGGATATAATCAAACATCAGTATAAAACATCAGGATAATCAAACATCAGTATAATCAAACATCAGGATAATCAAACATCAGGCTAGTTAAACATAAGGATATAATCAAACATCAGGATAATCAAACATCAGGATAGTTAAACATGAGGATATAATCAAACATCAGGATAGTTAAACATGAGGATATAATCAAACATCAGGCTAGTTAAACATGAGGATATAATCAAACATCAGGATAGTTAAACATGAGGATATAATCAAACATCAGGATAGTTAAACATGAGGATATAATCAAACATCAGGATAGTTAAACATGAGGATATAATCAAACATCAGGCTAGTTAAACATAAGGATATAATCAAACATCAGGATAATCAAACATCAGGATAGTTAAACATGAGGATATACTCAAACATCAGGATAGTTAAACATGAGGATATAATCAAACATCAGTATAAAACATCAGGATAATCAAACATCAGTATAATCAAACATCAGGATAATCAAACATCAGGCTAGTTAAACATAAGGATATAATCAAACATCAGGATAATCAAACATCAGGATAGTTAAACATGAGGATATAATCAAACATCAGGATAGTTAAACATGAGGATATAATCAAACATCAGGCTAGTTAAACATGAGGATATAATCAAACATCAGGATAGTTAAACATGAGGATATAATCAAACATCAGTATAAAACATCAGGATAATCAAACATCAGTATAATCAAACATCAGGATAATCAAACATCAGGCTAGTTAAACATGAGGATATAATCAAACATCAGGATAGTTAAACATGAGGATATAATCAAACATCAGTATAAAACATCAGGATAATCAAACATCAGTATAATCAAACATCAGGATAATCAAACATCAGGATAGTTAAACATAAGGATATAATCAAACATCAGGATAATCAAACATCAGGATAGTTAAACATAAGGATAAAATCAAACATCAGTGCCCCCCCCCCCCCCCCCTAGACGGGCCCAGACCCAATAGAGTAAAAAAAAAAAAAAATACACCGCATTTTTTTTTTTTTAATACATATTTTTACATTCACCTCATATTCAATTTCACCTCAGAAATGCATAAAAGCACTGTTTTGAGAGGTCATATTTTCAAAATTTTCCGGGGGAGGGCCCGGACCCCCACCATAGTCCCCCCCCCAATAATTAACTGCAGACTACGCCCATGACTTACAGTAAGATATTGCACTGCAGTAATCATCAGCTTAACATTTTCTAAAGAATACGTT
This sequence comes from Gerris lacustris, assembly GCA_951217055.1. Lineage (NCBI taxonomy): Eukaryota > Metazoa > Arthropoda > Insecta > Hemiptera > Gerridae > Gerris > Gerris lacustris. Next base: position 5,853,405 of record OX578279.1, read on the forward strand.
GTAAAACAATGATTGTTACTTGGGCGCGAAATTTTTTTTTTTGGGAGGGGGGGGGGGGGGCAGCTGCTTTGTTGAATAAGTTGTTCCTTTTTCTTGTTACCACTACGAATCCCCCCCCCCCCCCCAATCTAAACTGACTTGAATGTGCCCCCTCCAGACCTAGCCGCTGGATACGGCACTGGAAAGATTAATCATGCCATTTTGTCAAAAAAACATCAAAATATTGTGTGTTACTAAAAATATAAATATGCAAATTGTGCGGTCTACTTGGCCATAGATTATAATGAGAAATGCAATTTGATCTGATTAATTGGGAATTCAAAACCGCGGATAATTCATGTCACGGGGAAAATATATTGGTTTTAAATTTTTATAGGGGTATTAAATCAAAGCTACCAATGAATAGATTACAAATTAATATAAAAGCATTTTTTAAATGACGCACACACAGAAAAAACATACCGAACTCAAAATTATCTGCTGTTCAAATCCAAAATGGCGTATAATTAATTTCATCGAATTTTTTTTTTTTTAATTTTAAGGGGATATTTAAATGAAAGGTATTAAAGACTATAGATTACAAAAATATATAACTCTTGTGTAATTTGTTTCATTTTCCATTCAATTTTTTCAAAAAGCGTCAACATTTTTGCGTTCCCCCCCCCCTTATACTAGCCAAATTTATGTTTTCTAATTTTACATTTGAAGTTTACGTTTATGTGATTGTGTGCAAACGCTTTCACAGATAACGTTGTCCAACGAACTCGTCATGGGTATTGGTAAAATGAACATGTATACGAAATTTCAACTAAACTGGTCAACTTCTACATAAGTTATCGTCATCGGTCGATTTCTTGACGGTTGGTTTTGTGACGGTGGCTTTGTGACGGTGGCTTTTTTCGGATTAACCCCCGGGCTCCAGACGCTGTAACGTGCCATAAGGAACGTCGTTCCGAAAAAACCCTTAATAACTTACAAAAGGGAAATAACCGCAAGAAATGATGGTTTACATAGAAACATAACTGATTACGAATAGAGTAATAAGGAATTCTCGGTCAACTCTTTGACAGTAATCTTAATACCCCCTACACACTGGCCGACACGACTCCCCGACACGACTGTTGGCCCCGACCGTTCTTGTCGGGGCCTTGCCTAGACAGACCCCGACCAAATGAGCCGACTCGACTACTAGGTCCGTTTAGCAGCAATGCTCGTGGTTCTAAAAACCACATCAAACTGATTAAATGGAAATAAAGCTGAGGTGAATGTGCAAGTCGGACCCACCAACCCACAATTATACTAGCCCATAAAAACCAAGTTTTTATTATCAATCCTTTATATAATATGTATTTTTGCATTTTGTTTGTGAGTGTAAATATTGGTATTAATTCATTTTAATTTTAAATAATTAATTAAAAATTAAGTAATTAGTAAAATTTAATTAATTAATTAATTTGCTAGAATATTTTTGTATTGGTAGAGAGACGATATGCCAAGTTTCAGCTCTATTGGATGACTTGAAGAGGGTTAACACGCCCTCCAAAGATTTTATATACCTACTAGTTAATTAATTAATTAATTTTTTTTTTTTTTTATTCATTATTAAAAAGACAATTAATGACATTTTAAAATTAATTAATCAATTAAACTTATTTATTTATTTAATTAATTATATTTAATTGAAGCGAGCGTAGCGAGCTTCCTACATTCAACGAAATATGCTCCGTGTCTGTCTGTCTGTCTGTCTGTCTGTCTGTCAGTAACGTTTACGCGTGTGACGATAACTTGAGTAAAAGTTGACCGATTTAGTTGAAATTTGGTATAATTGTTCCTCTTACTAATACTCAGGCTAAGTTCGTTGGACAGCGTGATCCGTCCATGAGTTCGCGCGCAACGCTCGCGTAAACGAGAGGTACAAAAATTAAATTGGAATTTCAGGACGGGAAAAGATTCTATCATCATCTTTTCGATGAGACGAACATTTTTTTCAAATAACATTTTTTACTAAAACCAACAGCGACACCGCTCTGACTTAATAAAGATCACTAAAACTATTAAAGCGGACCTAAACGTTTATAATAGAGAAAACAACCTTTTTACCGATATCTTACGTTCTAACGAAACGATTTTAATAAAACTTCATATACACCATCTAATGCACAATTGAAACAGGTATGCAAAATTTCAACTTGATGCAAGCAAAATTCTTTGCGTAGTGACGAGATACATTTATAATAATTGTTTAAAAGCTACCGCGGGTGGTGAAGATTGTTATAGTCGTATAGTGATAGTGTATGGTTTGTTTAGGAAGTAAAGCTTTGTACCGAGTACCCCCACTCTTCCCAACACTACCCTCTTCCACTTATCTTCAACTATGACATTCATCATGATTAATAAATTTCAATATTCAGTATTTCATTGCAATACGCTCGCTTCAATGATAGAACCACGCGATGCCTAGTTAATTTATTTGTTAAAATGTTTTTGTATTTATAGAGAGTCTATGTGGCAAGTTTCAGCTCGATTGTATAACTGGAAGAGGGTTAACTAGCCTTCCAAAGATTTTGACGACAGGCAGGCAGGCTCAAAAAGTGAAGTTAATATAAAGGATTTTAAACAAAGTGGGGGGGGGGGGGGGTCGGTGGTCGGATGGTCCAGCCGACCCGAGCGCCGACCGTCGGCCCCGACAGCGCTACACACCGGCCAACTGTCGGGCCCGACGGTTGTAGCCCCGACCGTCGGGCCCGACAGTTTGCCGGTGTGTAGGGGGTATAAATGAGATTAATTTACTGTTGAAAACTTCACTGGAATTAATAAGGGCAAAACTCACCTACTTGACTTTTTTATTTTTTTGTCTGTTTATCTTTAAAAATAAACTGAATATTTTCTCGAGCAGTGTTGTAAACATAATATCGAGAATTCTAGATCTCAATACTTGCTGTTACATAAACAGTTCTTCTTTATATAAACAGATTTTTTAAAAATTTGGTCTTTTCTTATAAACAACTAAACTCCTCAGGAGTTCAAGAAACAATTCAACTATGTGAAACTTCTGTTTTGGTTTTCAATAAACATACGCGGACCAAACAAAGAGCTACAAATCAGGTCATTGAGATCTCGTTAATCTGACACAGGATTCTGGATTCTGATTTTTCCAAACATCTCAAGCTGATTTTCATTTTGACATTGAGCCAACACAAACAAAGTTTTACGATTAGACAAAATAATTCAACTTCGTATTCATCATTGATTTGCTCTGTTTCTGTTTGAATTCTAGAAATGTAAACTTATTTGTGTCAACAATAAAAAGCCTCTAAGGGTAGTGACACACTTCACCACCCTGGTAGCGCCACACGAGGTGGCGCTAACCACCGGGTGGCGCTACCCACCGGGTGGCACTACCCGGTCAGCCCATTGTTCTTAATTGAGCCCGTCACTCGGTGCCACCCAAGTCTCTGCCACTCAGCCCCCACTACTTCAATCAAATCTAGGGGAAATCAACTCAGGGGCCAAATGCATCCCTCATATAAGTGTTTTTACTGGTCCAAACTGTTCTTCAATATTCTAAGCAAACTTGTTGAAAGTTCCATGCCACATTCGGCAAAAATTTAAAAAATGTTACTGTCCTCTTTGATACAGGGGTACAGTGTATGAAAACAAACTAGTATTCTTTTTATCTGAAATTATTAGATGAATCCAAAAACGCCTTTTTTCCTTCTTTAACGAACATAATGATAAGCAAGTACAGCTATCTCCTCCGGGTCCATTTCTCTACCGGCCAAAAAATGAAAAAATTTGGGTGGCGCAAGTCAGGCGGCGGGAGCAAGTGACATCAACCAGGTGGGCGCCACCCAGGTGGCGCTACCCGGGTGGCGAAGTGTGTCATTAGCCTAAGACGAGAACATTTCTATAATATATTTACGAGAATATTTTAACTACTTGAATGTGTTATTATTATTTTACAAAATAATGTCACAAATTTATATAAGAAAATTCGGAATTTTTAATAACAAAAAAAATCATTTTTTTGAGAAAAAGTTTCTCTTTATAAAAATGTTTGCTTGTTTTAAAATGAAGAATTATCATATTAAAAATTTCGTACAATGTACACTGTACCCAAAAATTACAATTATAATTTACAACAAAATTTTTGAAATAAAATTTGCACTTTTTAGTTAGAGAATACATGGTACAATTATTTTAACTTGATAAATAATCATTTTAGACAAGGCAGAAAAAATGATAAAGAATAACATTTTCTTAAAAAGTCAAAAATAATTACACTTATGTCTTGGGTAAATTGAGAGATTTGTACTTTTTTAGGTACAGAGTGCATGATAACAAATTTTTAATATTCGTTTTAGAACGAACAAAAAATATTATATACAGTAATTTTTATTCGAAAAATTACATTCTTTGTCATTTACACGTATAGGCAACCCGAAATTGAGACAGTTGGGAGGGGGGTAATTTCTGAGATAAATTTTCACTTTTTTATGCCATAAATTATATTAGGATATTAAATAGACAATTTTATAAAGAGTAACATTATTTCGAAAAATCAAAAATAACGCCACTTTACTCTTCATACTATTTTTGAAAATTGTAATTTTTGGGTGCAGTGTACAAGTGTACATTGTACGAAATTTTTAATATGACAATTCTTCATTTTAAAACAAGCAAAAATTATTATAAAGAGTAACATTATTTCGAAAAATCAAAAATAACGCCACTTTACTCTTCATACTATTTTTGAAAACTGTAATTTTTGGGTCCAGTGTACAAGTGTACATTGTACGAAATTTTTAATATGACAATTCTTCATTTTAAAACAAGCAAAAATTATTATAAAGAGTAACATTATTTCGAAAAATCAAAAATAACGCCACTTTACTCTTCATACTATTTTTGAAAATTGTAATTTTTGGGTCCAGTGTACAAGTGTTAAGTGTACATTGTACGAAATTTTTAATATGACAATTCTTCATTTTAAAACAAGCAAAAATTATTATAAAGAGTAACTTTTTCTCGAAAAATGAAAGTTTTTGTCATTCACACTTATAGGTAACTCAAACTGTACATATAGGACATACTGTACATATACTTACTTATATAGGAGGTACTAAAATAATAGGTATCGAAATATATAATTTGATAACATACTGTTTTGCGAGGTACTCATTTAAATATTTCAAAATTGATATATGATTTTATATTGTTATAACTTGTTTTAAATAAACTGGCCATTGGTGTGGCACATAGCTTCCTCGAATCCTATCCACGTACTTTATTGGTTTTATGCTTTTACAAACCATTATTGTCTAAATAGTTTAACTGATTCTCCCGTTTTTTTAATCTGTAAAAATTGTTTGGATTTTTTTACATGAATTAAAGTATCAATTTAGCAAAAGTTAAAGAGCCCAGATGGTTCAAATTAATCTGGGGCTATCTGCGAGTTACTTTCGATAAACTATAAAAGTTTCATACAAATCAGATAAGTACTTTTGAAGGTATATAATAAATGATAATATAATAAATGTTTGTTTGTGCGCATGTGGAAGAGAAACAAATAAGCGCAGAAGGTTGAAACTTATATGGGACCAACAATGGACTTATTATGACCTACCATCCAAATTTTATTAAAATTTGACGTGTATAGTTTTTAAGATATTATGTTGGTTTGCAAAAATCGAACGACAGACTGACAGACAGACACGGAATCAAAAATGTTCCCTGATGTCTGAAACGGATTTCTGTCTTGACTTGAAATTTTTGAAATCGGAGACATAAAAATGTTTAGTTCTTCAGAACGATCACATAGCTTCCGTTACCTTCGATAAGCTCGGAAGCAAAATGAAATTAAATCTGAGATTTCTGAAACATCGAAAAGCGAAACATTAAAATCATTGAAATATTAATCGTCTTTCTTATTGCTGCAAAAAATATTTTTTTTTCATTAGATGATAATATTGTTATAAATATTCAATTAATTGCCATCTGTTTCTTCAAATTACAAGACTATCTATAACATGCCCTTTTTTAATATGTTTAAGAAAATAAAAAAAGATGAAATAGTGTCTGGTTTTTGTAAAATAAATAGTGTGTGTTTTATAATGGCCGATTCCTAGAAGAGTATGAATCTCTACAACCTAAATCATTCAAAAACTTTCCCCTCCTTCTTTTACTCGAGGATCGTCAACAACCATATTGCTTTAATTGTATATATATATTTTTTTTTTTTTTTTTTTTTCTTTGATTTTCTGGAATCCTTGCATTTCTCTTGAAAAACGTATAAAAGTGGGAAGGGGGAACCAGGTGGGGGGACAGATGTCAAGCTAATAGACAAGACCAAGACTTCAGTTTTCCGTGCATTTTAACAGTGAAAACATCGTTTTAACGCGTCCGTTTTCAATTTTTTATTATAATTTATCTTCTGTTTAATCTTGATTGTTATGTTAAAAAGGGAATATTCTAGACTAGAGTATAATTAGAAGCTTTACTTATTTCTTGTTTTCATCTTTAGTGAATTCAACAAACAATTAACCCTTAATAACCCAGCGTTGCCATTTAATCACCCTTAATAACCCAGCGTTGCCATTTAATCACAACAGCAAACCCCCTCTCTTTATTATTGTCTCGAGAGGTTCAAGTTAATATTGAACTTTTTAAATGTTAATATTATGTCAAAAGCAGGACTAAATTAATTGTTTATCATTATATTTATTTTTTTGTGCTACACGTATGCGACTAGACAGGTTTAAATAATGGCTTATTCCAAATTTGTGACATGGAAAGAATTTAATTTTTTTAAATTAAATTATTTTATTATTCGTAATGAAATTATTAGAATAAAGACTTATTAAAAATATAATATTATTGCAGTTTGACAAAAATTTAATTTTTCTGCCCTAAATTGAGCGTCAATATGAAAGTTGCCATGTGGCAACGCTAGGACATTAGCCTAACAGTTTTTTCTTTCTAAGTCGTAATTTTATTTAATTATATTTACATACTAAGTTTTTATGCTTTTTTTTGCCTAGTAATGTTCATTTTTTATTGATTTTTTTTTCTAAATATTTCTCAATTAGTCTCTACTTCTTGCAAATTATTTTGTTGAATAAGTACAATTAATAACAAATAGTATTGGGCTATTCTTTTAAAAATAATATGTATAATAATGATATCTATATTTTTTATTACAATTGAATAATATATATATACATATTTATAAAGGTATAATAATAAAAACACATGCACAAAACAAATAATAACTAATTAATTACTTAATTTTACAGATAAAGAACATGGTACATAATTCAAATAATGTAAAAAAAAAAAAAAAAAAAAAAAAAAAAAAAAAAAATACTTTTTCGTTCTTTAAAATAAATTTAGTACTTCGTTAGTATTATTTGTGTTCTTTTTTAACCTAATAATTGTTTTTACATACATTTTGCAAATTTTTTTTTAGGGCAAATATCCTAGCGTTGCCATTGGCAACAGCCCAAATTTGGGGTAAGACATTTTTTTCAATTTTTTAAATCATTTTTAGGGTCCGTAGGCAAAACCAAGGACCCTTATATTTTCCTGCGTGTGTCTGTCCGTCCGTCCTCTCGCATGCTCTCACACCTACACCTTTCGTCCGATCACTTTGAAATTTGGCATGTATGAGTCTTGTACCTGCCCACATATTTTAAAAATATAGCGACTTAAAAGAAATATTTTTCAAAAAAGTTAGGTTAAAAAAACTTAAGGGTTAAATTTTTTTTTATTTTTCGACACCGTGATGGGTATCATATGAAAGGGTACGTCGCGCGTCGAGCTGATTACAAAAATATATAATTCTTATTTTATAACTTTGATAGGGCGAGGGTAGACAAGTTTGAAGTGGGTGTGAAACGTGTCCCCCACCCCCTCTATCTCGCTTATGTGAAGTGCAATAAATCTGAAAAATTCCTGAACATTCTTCGACCAAAAGTAAAGCCACTTTTTGGAAATTTCGAAAAAAAAATTTTTTTTTATTTTTTATTGACAAAATACGTTTTTTTTATGATTATGGTCTTTTTGATGTATATATATGGTTGTAGTTCGGTTCAGTGGCAAAAAAAATACTTTATCAGAAGTTTTTTTATGTGTTTTGAGAATATCAGACCCATAGGATAGTTCAAAGTAAGCTTTTTAGATATTTAAAAAACACCATCAATAGGGTACTACTTAAACTATACAGGGTTGCCTACGGACCCTCGCTGTGTGCTGACCAGCACACACTTGACCTGTTAATTTACATATTGAAGGGCCCTCAACAGACAAAATCCCCAGAAAAAAAATAATCCCCCCAAAAAAATTTGGGCAGTTAAGGGTTAATATTATTTATTTTATCTGTTATATTGGTTAAGTATATTATTCTTCTCACTGATATCTTAAATGTATATATAATAAAAATAATTGTATTAGTTTTTTGACTTAAAGCTACAGTAGCCAATATTTAAATAATTCCCGATGACAATAATAATTCTCTGTCTCTTTCTCACTCGATTACGATTACCGTTTAAAATCACCTTCAATATAAATAAAACCCTAACAGTAAACTTGATCATTTTATTTTAAAAAAGACCACCGACTATTTTAAAATTTATTTCATTATTAATTTGAGCTTGAAAACCGTGTTTGGGCGTTAAGTTAATAATACTCGTACCTATACTAAATACAAGTAAGTAATAAAAAAATCTTGTCAATAATATTCATGGTAGGTATGCAGTTGGTAGTAGGTATATTCATAGGTAGGCCTTTATCTTTACATTAATTAGAACCAAATAATAGTTGATAAAAAATCTAATTGCTATTTGCAGATTTTTGTGTAAACATTCTTGGATATCTGCCTTATTGCTACTTTATAATTATCAATTATCATTATATTACAAAAAAAAAAAATTAACTTTATTAAATCACGTAAAGGAAAGCCTAAAGCCAATGTAAAGGTGTTTTTCTGTATAAAGAACTTAAACTTAAATATTGTATTAAGCAGTGGCGTATCCAGCGGCTAGGCCTGGAGGGGGCACCTTCTAAATCAGTTTAGATTGGGGGGGGGGGGGAGGGGGGGAATTCGTAGTGGTAACATGAAAAGGGAACTACTTATTCAACAAATCAACTGCCCCCCTTCCCAAATAAATTTTCAGAATGTATTCGTTAGAAAATGTTATGCTGATGCTTTTTGCAGTACAATATCTTACTGTAAGTCATGGGCGTCGTAGTAATTATTGGGGGGGGGGGGACTTATGGCGGGGGGTCACAATGTTTTTTATTGGTAATAATAATGAAAAGTTAAATTAAATTATTTTCAGAAAATTTCATCAATAAGGTATTAGTATGAATTATTTCATATTTTTAGGACTTGCCGATATAGGGGGGGTTGGGGGAGGGGGGGGGGAGAGACATTTTTTTGGGGAATATTTCGACTTATAAATGCTACAAAAATGCGTTTTTAAAAAATGTTCATATATCTTTGTAACTTACTTATCAGTAGCTTTCATTTGATACCCCTCTCAAAATTTACAAGTGTTTTTTTTTTTCTGGAATTTTTTTTTATTTTAGAATAATGTATTTTTTTTTTACTGAAATTACACTTTCTTTTATTAAATTACAAATCAAATAATAAATTAATATTGACCACTCAACTGCACTATGTGCAAGCATTTTCGAAAAATCATTCCCAACTCCCTCTTCCCAACCCCTAATGCAGAATTATCGTACTCCTCGGTGAAATTTTGCACACTTGACGTTGTTCAAAATAAGACGGAAATGACTTTTTACGTCTGATTTCCAAATTGAATACCGTTTCTTGACTGATAAAATTAATCAACATTTTTTACATCAAAGTTTTGACAATTGTGAAAAAGAAATGAAGCATCTTTTGACTGCGTAATGGCCGGGTAACGTCGGATACTTGAGCTGGTTATTAAGTAATTAAAATTGTACTAAAGTAAATAGAAACTCATTTTCATGAGATAGACTTTCGATAATTTAACATATTTAAAAAAATAAATAAACAAATAAATGATTTGCTTACCTGAGATATTTGGACATGCTCAATAAGAATCCTTTTACTTGTACGTTTGAACAAAACATAATTATAATTATGTTTAATCTGAACAATTTCACTTGAATAATTAATTGAAAAAATGACACTTCACCTTCACTCACACTCACTCCTTAAACACTACACTCACTTCTTAAATTACCACTTCTTCACCACACGTTCACTTCTTAAATCCTGCGTTCACTTTCTTAAATAAAAACTAGACGAGAACACAAAAATAAATAAAAGTAAAGTATTTATTGACGACGTTGTTGTTTTAAGAGTATAAACGTTCCAAAAATATTAACCATGTTTTAACTACTTAATACAAATTAAGAAATTAAGAAAAATCCGAAAGTAAAACTTTTTGTAAAACGAAGTTAGTGACGTGGCAGATCCGACGAAAACTGAAAAAAAAGAAAGCCTAACAGCTGATCCAAAAATAAGTGCAGACAACCCCTGCAAGCGAAATATTTTATTTTCTTCCATTATAATATTACCCATTTTAAAAATCAAAGTGTTATTTTATTCTTATTTTAAAAATATTCTTTATTTTTTAGGAAAAATATTTCAATTAAATAATGATAAAGAAGAATTTTCTAGAAAATTCAATTTTAATGGTTGGTAACAGTGATCTTATTGCAAAGACTTTTATTCCTCGGTTTTCTTAAGTCCGCCATTTTGTTAGTCTACTCAATTTTGCGTAGTTTAAGTTGTCGTATTAAAGTTTTAATCTAAGTTTCTGTCGGACATATTAAGTTTTCCGTTACTTTTAAAGATGAACTAATGTTTTTTGACGTATATAATACATAATAACGATGCCCAAGTAATATTTACTCAGTGGTAAAGCCAACTTAAAAGGAATTCTTTCAAGGTACGTAGTGACTTTGGTATATTTTTTTTCTCTATTTAGTTGATAAGTTGTTATTACATGGTATAGTTAGTTCATATTCATGTTGTGCCAAATTGCATGGATGTAGATTTGTTTAGAAAATTTGAACTCACACTCGAGAGTTGGATCTATATTGAATGCTTCAACGTCATCGCGTTCCTTAAATTATAATCGATGTTAGATTCAAATTATATTTCACAGCTGTTTCAATCGAATCAAGTCAAAACAACCGATATTTACTTTTGTACTTTATTTAAAAAGTGAGAAAAATGATTTAGAAGGAAACATTATTATATATTATGGAATAGTTGAAACCAAGTCATGTTGTACATTAGGTATTTTCGTATATTACACTGCCGTGTAATTTTATAAAATGACAGTTTAGACTAAGATATAATATATTTCAACTAAAATATTCAATTTGTGTAAGAAGTTTACGCTGAAGGTGAGCGTTAACTGTTGAAATTTATTATAGTTGATATGATTGACAATGTTTACCCACCTGTTGCTCATTGTAGGAGAAATATTAGCGGGTAAAGGACAATAACTCGCGCCTAGAGACTTAGTTTTCATTGGTTCCCGCTCTTTATTTCCCGCCGGTTTCTTCCAATGGGAGAAACGTACGCTATCTAGAAGAGGTAAACAAGATCTATAAATACAAGCAGGGCTGGATTTAGGCAGGGGCCATGGGGGCCCGGGCCCCTGGCGGCAAATTTTCGAAGGTGGCAAAAGGCGGCAGAAAGAAAAATAAAACAAAAATCATAAAACTTTTTTTTTTATATTGGACATTACAATATAACTCTTGTGAACAAAAAGTATAATATTTATTTACTAATTGAACTTTTATATACTAATTGTACAGTAGAGTATGAGCGCAAGTGCAGGTCAGTAGGCATAAGTTTTTATTTATTAGTGTTTAAGTGGATTTTAGATTTTGGGCATAGAACGGTTAGTGATTTATAACTCGTCGCTGCTAGTTATTCACGTACGTACACCAGTTAGAACTACAGTTTAGGCCAACTTTACTCTATTTTTATACAACGTAATCTTTAAAGGTAAAAACGGGCATAAAACTATGTTTTTAAACAATTTAAAGAATTCCCAGCAGCCAAGAGTTTATAATATAAACATTAAATAATTATTAAGTGCATTAAAAACACTTTTCTTTTGCTTTCTTGATAGTCCAGTCATTTTCGGTTTTCTGTTCCAAAAAATTCGGAGCTTCAATGATATTGCAGCTCGTCAAAATGAAGTGATCAAAAAATATATTATATTTTTTGATCACTTCATTTTGACGTTCTGAAAAACATATTGAAAATCGGCAATGAGATCGTGGTCGCGTTCGCGTTAGTTGATATTCAAGGGCAAAGGTCAACAAATTCGGTATTTTCCTATTGCTCCGACACCAATCAAGGTGGTTATCAAAATTAAAGATAACAAAATTTCCCACAAAAAAAAATCTCATTATTTTTTTACGTGCAATGGATGGTTTACGGAATATAGGGCGAAGAATATCTGTTATCCGTTGCCGCACCACTTTTTACGTATTTTTATGAATATCTCGCTTCCTAAGGCTCGGAGACAAATTAAGGTGATTATTAAAAAAATAGATTATTAAATTTACCACAGAAGAGTTATGTTTCATTTTTTACGTACAACGAACGGTTTAGCAAAAACCTAGCTTATTGAAGTGAAACTTCTTTGGCGGCGGTAGAGTGAATTTTTTCATATAGTGAAATCGTGTAACGAAGTTTGCGATTCGAGACTCGTCCAAGTGTAACATTTTTACAGATTAATTGTATTATATCTATTTAAAGACCAGCAAATCAAAACAAACCTTTATTTTTATTGGAATAAATGTGATTGCCTTAGCGTAGCAATATTTTTTTTTTTTTTTTTTTCAATTAAATTTCCCATAACCATTTCTAAATCCTGAAATAATAAATTCGTCAAAAAATGAAAGAGAGCAATGCATTCTAGAACTTAAGTTTCACTTCTAATGCGTGAGAGCCTCACATATATTTTTATAACTTGAGTAGTGTTAGTTTTTGCAAGACTTTTTACGTATATATGTAAACATCTCGCTTCCTCTAGCTCGGAGACCAATTGACGGTCAGATCAAAATTGAAGATTATAAATTTACACACATGAAGCATGATGTTTATTTTTTACGTAGAACGAACCTTTTGGATAATAAAGTGCTGCAAAGTTTCCCCATAAGACGTAAGAAAAATTTTTTTTACATAGATAATTGTCTATGTTTTACATGGAAGCTTTTACTTGAAGATGATGTTCCTACGGATGCGACAATAGAAGCAAAATTGGTTGGAAAGTACGGCAACAACATTGTTATTACAACAAAACCAAAAAATGACAATGATTAGCTTCCTCGATACTCATGCGACTATTCTTTCTAACGCTTGGTATGAAAATAAAAAATTGAATCAAGAAGAAGAACTTCCACGAATAGTTGAAGCTGATGCAACAATTATAAGACAAGACGCCCGCAGTATCGCTGCATACACTGAATCGTAATAACAATATTCTTGCCATACTTTTCAATCAATTTTGCTTATATTGTCGCATCGGTAGGAGCATTATCTCCAAGCAAACCCTTCAGCTCCAACAACGTTAATTGACAATTATCTATATTAGTATGTATATACTAATATAGATTCCGCCTTGTGCGGAAACTTTGGAGCACTTTATTATCCAAAAGGTTCGTTCTAAGTAAAAAATAAACAAATGTTTCATGTGTGAAATTTTAAAATCTTCAATTTTGATCTGACAGTCAATTGGTCTCCGAGCTAGAGGAAGCGAGATATTTACAAAAATACGCAAAAAGTTGTGCTTTTCAGAATGTCAAAATGAAGTGATCAAAAAATAAAAAATTGAAGCTTCGAATTTTTTGGAACAGAAGCCATATTTATGACTAAAATAACTGGACTATGACTTGAATTTAAATGTCATAAATTACTTTCCTAATGTTAAAGCAAGACTTAAGTAATTTAAATAAACAAATTTCTCAATAAAGGTATTCAATTACTTTTCTTTTTAAGCGAATTTTCAAATAAAATTAAGCTATTGCAATGGCTTCAAAATTTTTTAAATGCGAATTTTCTCCATGGAAATCATACCAATCTTAATCGATTCCTGAAATTTAACACTTTTTCTTATGTATGTATGTATATATGTATGCGTCACTCCAGACGATATCTCACCCTAGGATGCACTTAAAAAATCCAAACAAATTTTAAAATGTCAATAATATCAAAAGAAAGGCTGAGTTCGTTGGCCAGAATTTTTGGAGTCCATTTAGGGGTCAAATATTGAAAATTTAGGGTCAAAAATAGCATAAAACGTGTTTTATCCATTTTACCCAACTCTTATATGAAAATATGACGAAAGTGTACATAACAACAATTACTGTACTCAGAGCTTTCCAACGACATGCATCTTGATTTTTGTACCCGGTACTCCTGTGTGCCAATTTTTTTTCACCCATCCAAATTCTAAACCAAAATATTCCTGTATTATCACAAGCCAATAATACACAGATTTTTTTAAAAATTCGCTCCTTAAGTCATGGTGCATGATTGGCCGTTTTTTAAAATTATTTATAACTACACTTTAACTTTATATTTCCTACAAACGAAGTTACTGTTAAATCATGACTAATTTTAAAATAAAACTTGTATATAAATACTGTGTACTTGAAAATTGTTTTTCATTCAAAAACTTTTTTTATTTTAAAAAAATTGGTATTTGGTTTTAGCCTAGTCCTGTAATAATAGTGGAATATTATTTAAATAATAGTGGAATATTATTTAAATAATATTAAAATAAATCAGGTTATAAATGGACAAACTATAAAACATCAGTCCATATGTTTTATAGGACAAAACTTGCAGTATTTTTTTTTTTTTTATAGGAATTGCAAAATTGTCACAGCATTTGGGGGGGGGGGGGGGGGGTTAGGCGGCAATTTTTATTGGGCCCCTGGCCACCAAATATGTAAATCCAGCTCTGAATACAAGCGCTGGAAAATCAAAGTTTTCATCAGCTCCCGTTGTTTCTTAACTCTGGTTTTTTCAAATCCATCGTTCAACCAATGAAATAGTCTTGCCTGTGGTTGTGAAAACTGTAGCAACGTTGCTGCATTCTCCTTTACTGATAATTCTTCTTTGTAAAATGTACTTAGCTCGGGGCCCAGCAAAGTACTTAGAAATGTACTTAGCTCGTATCCAAGCATCCAAGCCATCGTCTTCCCTTTAATCTTCATTATAATATAATAGATAAGGACAGGATTAAATGAGTCATTCTAATAGCATCAGAGCCGTCCTTAGGGGGGCCTCGCGCCTAGCAAGTGCTTATAATTTTTTTATATTTATAATTTTTTCTTTTATTAAATTTACCAACCAAAATGCATTCAAATGCATTTTCACACAGCTTCCGTTACCTTCGGTAAGCTCGGAAGCAAAACTATATATCTTCATTATTATGGCGGTTTTTTTTGGCTGGAATTCAAATACTTTTAACAAAAAAAAAACATATCAATACAAATTAAACTAGGCATCCCGTGGCTCTATCATTGAAATGAGCGTAATGCAGTCAATTTTAGATACTAAGAAAATAGTTAATCATGATGAGTTAATAGTAAAAGAGAATGATTGTAATAGAGAGCCGTGTAGTGGGGAAGAAGAGTGCCTTTCTACATATTCCTTAACTTAATGTTACGACTATCTTCATTTTATCTACTATAAAATGTATCACTTCACTAATCAAAAACTTCTGCGTTTCCAGTTGAAATTTTACATGCCTGTTTCAATTGTAACAAATCAAACTCAGAAATAAAGAGGAAGAAAAAAATTGATTAAGAAAGAAGAAAATCGATTTAGATTTAAAGAATATTATTATGAATAATCAATAAATAATTATATAAAGATATAATCGTATATTATTAGTGATTTCTTATCAGGTACAGTGTTGCCTGTTGCAAAACAAAAATATAGAAGTTATCAAAAATAAAATTATTAATAACAAAAGAACAAGAACAACACTGTTTTTTTTGGACAATGGTCTATTTTATTAAAAACTGACTATACATGACACCAAAAAACGACACTAGCGCACTCCTCAGATTTTCATGACTTCTTGGTCGACCTTTAAAAACATTTATTTGAAAAAATGTTTGTCTCGTCGATTAGGTGATGATAGAATCTTTTTCCGTCCTGAAATTCCAATTTTACACTTTAAGGTCACGCAAGCTACACGCGCGAATATTTGGAGGAATAACGCTGTCCAACGAACTTAGCCTGAGCAGTAGCAGAAGGAACATGTACACCAAAGATCCAAGTCTTACTCAACTTATCTCCGGACACGTAAAAGATGCATATTTTGATGAATCTATAAGAAGCTCGTTTCAATTATAGCATGATTAAGAAAAATTAAAGTAAAACGTTATTAAAACTTAAGAGAGATTGCATTAAAAGGAAAATAAACAAAAAACAGTAATAATAATATTTTAATTACCAATTTATTGACAATTTAATCATCAAATGATGACATTTCTACTTGATCCCTCATATAACCGTGCAGCAATGATGATACATTCACTTCCTTATTGTCTTCTCTGACGTCATCCTATTCCCAAATAAAAGGATTACAGCTATGACCAATAACATAAACATCTGAAAATATTTCTGTACAGTTCAGGAAAGCACAGCAATCTGAATTATCGTTGCACTGCAAAAATTAAACAAACAATATCAATAATTAGTAAATAAGAGAATGAATTCAAATATAGTGTAGGGGAGGTTACCTAGTTACCTTAAACACTTGCCCCGAGCATAATTACAGGTAGAGAGAAAATGTTTTCACTAATTCAGATTATTTCAATGCATTTATGCAACACCATTCTCCCCACACAAGCTATTTACATCAGTGTTATCAGCTATTATATCAGTGTCATCAGCTGTTATATCAGTGATATCAGCTATTATATAAGTGTTATCAGCTGTTATATCAGTGTTATCAGCTATTATATCAGTGTTATCAGCTGTTATATCAGTGTTATCAGCTGTTATATCAGTGATATCACTAGAAGCTAAATACCACGAAAAAGTTTTGCGCCGGGAGGTTACAACCCTAGATAATAGGTTACAATTGAACCTCAACAACAAGAGAAGGTTATAACTTATAACTCGTGAACGTTCTATGAATAGTATGTTATGCGTTGCTTTTTAAGTAATTATTTGTATAATAGTAATTAATAAATAAATTGTAAAATGTAGTAAATAATTTTTTTCTGTACCTATAAAGGTAACATTTAAGTATTTGTAGGAAGCAAAAAAAAAGGGAACTACTTGTTCATTTTCCAAGACATGGATTGGAAATGAAGAGTGGAGTCAATATTAATTCTTTTAATTTGTACAATCTGAACTTGTGAACATATTTAAAGGTATGTACCTAAAAATAACAGGAATCAGTCTGGAAAATATTATATTTTTCATAGAACTATTATTTTGAACTCTGCTAGGCTAAGAATCATAATAAAGAATACTAAAGAGGCTGGTCTTAGTTTGAAAAAGTATTGTGATAGTTTAATTTAGCTGAATTGAATAAGCTTCAATATTCA
This sequence comes from Gerris lacustris, assembly GCA_951217055.1. Lineage (NCBI taxonomy): Eukaryota > Metazoa > Arthropoda > Insecta > Hemiptera > Gerridae > Gerris > Gerris lacustris. The sequence goes on from OX578279.1 coordinate 5,871,006, forward strand.
ATAGGAATAGGACTTATAATTTATTACATTTCTTTAAGAAAAATACTACTCATTATACCCTGTACCCGGAGTATAAAATTAACGTTGATATAATCACATTAATCTTTGAAATCAACCAAAACAGCCCACTTAAATTTCATAAAAGCTGCATTATTCCCTTTATTGTTATAAAAAATAAAAATAAATAAAGGAGAAATAGACTACCAATTTCTTATGGTGGTAAATTTATTTAATTTTCCACCGTTTCTTACATCAGTCAAAATTGTTTTGATTTTTTAACATAAATTACAGTACTCTTTTACATTAATGAAATCTTTTAGAAATATATATTCACGATTTATTACTGAATTCTGGCTAAAGAAAGTTTTTCTTTTCTTTTTCGAGGAGTCTGTGTTCACACTAACGTTTTTAGTGTTTTTGCAGAACTTAAAAATTGGTGAAGTACGAGCTCTCTTTATCTCTATTTTCTTGAAAGGGAGAGAAACAATTTTGATCAAAACAATATTTCTTTTTATTAATGAAAGAAAAAATGAAATATGGCACTATAATAGGCACATTAGTAAATTACTCCAATGAAAATTTGCTAAAGAAGAAGAAACATAATAAAAAAAAAAAAAACTATTACTATAACCTGTTGTTGAGTTCAACTATAACATGACTATAACCTTCCGGCGCAAAATTGTTTCGTGGTTTTTAGCTTCTAGTGTGATATCAGCTATTATATCACTGTTATCAGTGTTATCAGCTATTATATCAGTTTATCAGCTATTATATCAGTGTTATCAGCTATTATATCAGTTTATCAGCTATTATATTAGTGTTATCAGCTATTATATCAGTTTATCAGCTATTATATGTGTCACCAGCTATTATATCAGTGTCATCAGCTATTACATTAGTGATATCAGCTATTAGATCAGTGTTATTATCTATTATATCAGTGTCATCAGCTATTATATTAGTGATATCAGCTATTATATCAGTGTTATTATCTATTATATCAGTGTCATCAGCTATTATATCAGTTTATCAGCTATTATATGTGTCACCAGCTATTATATCAGTTTATCAGCTAATATATTAGTGTTATCAGCTATTATATCAGTTTTATCAGCTATTATATCAGTTTATCAGCTATTATATCAGTGTTATCAGCTATTATATCAGTGTTATCAGCTATTATATCAGTTTATCAGCTATTATATGTGTCACCAGCTATTATATCAGTTTATCAGCTATTATATCAGTGTTATCAGCTATTATATCAGTGTTATCAGCTATTATATCAGTTTATCAGCTATTATATGTGTCACCAGCTATTATATCAGTGTCATCAGCTATTATATTAGTGATATCAGCTATTAGATCAGTGTTATTATCTATTATATCAGTGTCATCAGCTATTATATTAGTGATATCAGCTATTAGATCAGTGTTATTATCTATTATATCAGTGTCATCAGCTATTATATTAGTGATATCAGCTATTATATCAGTGTTATTATCTATTATATCAGTGTCATCAGCTATTATATTAGTGATATCAGCTATTAGATCAGTGTTATTATCTATTATATCAGTGTTAACAGCTATTATATTAGTGATATCAGCTATTATATCAGTGTTATTATCTATTATATCAGAGTCATCAGCTATTATATTAGTGATATCAGCTATTATATTAGTGATATCAGCTATTATATCAGTGTTATTATCTATTATATCAGTGTCATCAGCTATTATATTAGTGATATCAGCTATTAGATCAGTGTTATTATCTATTATATCAATGTTAACAGCTATTATATCAGTGTCATCAGCTATTATATTAGTGATATCAGCTATTATATCAGTGTTATTATCTATTATATCAGTGTCATCAGCTATTATATTAGTGATATCAGCTATTAGATCAGTGTTATTATCTATTATATCAGTGTTAACAGCTATTATATTAGTGATATCAGCTATTATATCAGTGTTATTATCTATTATATCAGAGTCATCAGCTATTATATTAGTGATATCAGCTATTATATTAGTGTCATCAGCTATTATATTAGTGATATCAGCTATTATATCAGTGTTATTATCTATTATATCAGTGTCATCAGCTATTATATTAGTGATATCAGCTATTATATCAGTGTTAATATCTATTATATCAGTGTCATCAGCTATTATATTAGTGATATCAGCTATTATATCAGTGTTATTATCTATTATATCAGTGTCATCAGCTATTATATTAGTGATATCAGCTATTATATCAGTGTTATTATCTATTATATCAGTGTCATCAGCTATTATATTAGTGATATCAGCTATTATATCAGTGTTATTATCTATTATATCAGTGTCATCAGCTATTATATTAGTGATATCAGCTATTATATCAGTGTTATTATCTATTATATCAGTGTCATCAGCTATTATATTAGTGATATCAGCTATTAGATCAGTGTTATTATCTATTATATCAGTGTCATCAGCTATTATATTAGTGATATCAGCTATTATATCAGTGTTATTATCTATTATATCAGTGTCATCAGCTATTATATTAGTGATATCAGCTATTATATCAGTGTTATTATCTATTATATCAGTGTCATCAGCTATTATATTAGTGATATCAGCTATTATATCAGTGTTATTATCTATTATATCAGTGTCATCAGCTATTATATCAGTTTATCAGCTATTATATGTGTCACCAGCTATTATATTAGTGATATCAGCTATTAGATCAGTGTTATTATCTATTATATCAGTGTCATCAGCTATTATATTAGTGATATCAGCTATTATATCAGTGTTATTATCTATTATATCAGTGTCATCAGCTATTATATTAGTGATATCAGCTATTATATCAGTGTTATTATCTATTATATCAGTGTCATCAGCTATTATATTAGTGATATCAGCTATTATATCAGTGTTATTATCTATTATATCAGTGTCATCAGCTATTATATTAGTGATATCAGCTATTATATCAGTGTTATTATCTATTATATCAGTGTCATCAGCTATTATATTAGTGATATCAGCTATTAGATCAGTGTTATTATCTATTATATCAGTGTCATCAGCTATTATATTAGTGATATCAGCTATTAGATCAGTGTTATTATCTATTATATCAGTGTTAACAGCTATTATATTAGTGATATCAGCTATTATATCAGTACCAATTTGACTTCCGAGGTTTCGCCTCGGTAGGTAAATTACCTGCCTCGGCAGTTAATTATCATAGCCTGGCCTCGCCTTCTGCTCGGAGGCTAATCTAATCACTCGTCAGTAAAATTTGCTGCCTAGTTACATAAATAACTATTTCATGCCTAAAAACAGTTCGGAACAGTTAAAAACTGTTAGGAAAATAGATGTTATATAAATAATATTTAATTATAAAATATCAATTATAAATAAAACAATAATATTACATATTATATCTTATTATTACTTACTGTTTCTCCTTCCTTACTGCAGATCCCATTTTTATAACCCCACAGTGAACCGCTCTCGACAGATTGTATCAGTAAGAGTGTCATCAGACATAAAGCTAGAAATAAAACAAAACAAGTAAACTTCATGATGATAATGATGATCCAAGCTGTGTTTAACTTGAGAACTGATTTCTTGTTCGAACTGTTACACCTTATATACTCTAAAAATATGTTAAATCTATATATAGAAATATCTATTAAATCATTTCTAATTAGTTAAAATAAGCAGTTGAAAAGGCTAATTCATAATGTAATTAACTCGGATTCTTCATTCAATTCCTTTTATTTTTAAACTTTTCTTACCTTTATCTATTCGGCCATTGAGTACATGATTAGAAATGTTCAAGAAATGTTCCTTTCAACAAAATTCATAACTCAGAGATGGTCTAAACACGCCCTGGAGGCCCAAATACAAGTAGTATAGTCAAATTAAATATGAATTAAAAAATATTGTTTTTTAATTATATCCCTATATACAGACCAAATGAAGAAAGAAACAAGTTAATGTAATTAACCTCTGATGATCATTTGATGTTAATAATAAATTTTCATTTGTAAAGATAATCTATATTTTATTTTTAGATGAAACAAACACTCATGACTATATCAATATAGAAGAACAAAGAAGCTACCGGAAAGGTACTACACAATAAATATCCATTCAAAACATAAACTGATCATAAAACATGTAAACAACATTCTCAACACATATATTTATATGTGTGTTTTTTATTATAAAAAACATACACATTTGACGCATAACATAAAACATTTAAATAACTGATGTTAAAAATTCCCCCCCCCCTTCAAATTTTTAAAATATCAAATCATAAAAGTTCTTTGATCTAGATAAATGAGGTATCATTTCAAAGGTCTTGTGTTGTACATCAAATTTTGTGATAATAACCTTTTTGATAAAGTAACTTGAAGTGGGAAAGAAAAAAATAACTAATCTTTTATTTTTTTTTAAGTGGTGATTTTTATCACTAGTAGTTCTGTGAACAGTAGACCTCGCTCGTTAAAACAACAAGTCAGGTTTTGAGCTTATGTTCATAAAAACTATTTATCGTTCAAAAGGATCTGAAACGTGACTTTTTTAGATAATCATTCGTATCTTTTTAAAGTACGTTTTAAGGGCTTTCCAACTATACCAAACACGGCCGGCCCAGCTACTATTTGTACCTTTTCTTAAACAGAGGTACCCAACTTTGTACCCCTCATGTACACGGTAATATTTTTTGGGAATACCCCAGTAGTATACAGAAAACTTATGCTTTCCTTTAAAGGCATTAATAAATTAGAGTGGCTTGGCCGCCATATTTTAGATAGTTACTTGTCCCGATAGTTACTTTTCACATACATATTCTTGTTGTATAGTTGTTCAGCGTCAAAATAAAGCACTAGTTGGCTCAGAATTGTCAAAGCGTCACTTTTTTTTAAAATATGTCATTTAACTACATATTTTATCATTCCCAACTTTAGAGGAACACGACACTTGTCACGATAGTTACCCAAGAACAAAACAGATGTCATATTAGTTACCCAGCGTACTACATGTCACGATAGCTACTAATAAAATTGAATTTTAAAAGCTATTTTTTAAAATAAAAAAACTTGAACCTCATCATAGAGTTGAGTGTACAATGACTTATATAGGAAATTAAATCTAATTAGCAAACAGAAATGTCCATGACCAGGAACTTAAATTAAAGGAACTTGAACGGTAACTATCGTGACAAAATTATAATGATTTAATTTTTTCACAAATTAAAAACAATGTAAGAAATGGTCCTAGTATACAATATAATTGGATTGAGTCTGCGTGACGATTTCCAGGTGGTAAATATAATTTTGCAAATCGGTAAGGTGAAGAAACTATTGTGACTAAAAACCTTTACTTTTTACTTTCTCATATAAAGAGAAAGTATTGTGATGGCGCGAAAATTCGATTTTGATATTTTGATGGATTTACACGTTTTGAGGTCCCCTGAGTCCAAAAAAGTGGTTTTTAAAAAATGTCTGTCTGTCGTCTGTCGTCTGTCGTCTGTCGTCTGTCGTCTGTCTGTCGTCTGTGCAGACGCCTGGAGCCCAAACTACTGGGCCGATTTTGACGAAATTTGGCATACATGTTCAGAAAAATCATACCCCGAGGCGAAATCGAGAAATGAATTTTAGCTCTAAATTTGGGGGCGCTACCCCCCAAAAACTCTGAAAAAACATGAAAAAAAATTATTTCTCGAAAACGGTTCCGACGATTTTGATTAAAAAATTCTAAAATGTAGTCCATTTGAATACGAATCCAACGATATAAGCCGTTTTCCCGGGAAAAATCTAGTTCCTGATATATTAGCTTAAAACGCGGACGGAGAGAGCCCGGGTTCGATTCCCCGCCCAGGAGAAGTTATTTTTATGATACATTTTGATGAAATGTTCATTAATATTGAAATGTATATTTGAAAACTAATAAATGGAAACACTGGGCTAAGTAATTATAAACTCGTATATGAGAAAGTTTGTCTGAGTTGTCTCGGACCGATTTTTTTATTTAAAAATGTATTAAAAAAATCGGTCCGAGGCAACTCAGACAAACTTTCTCATATACGAGTTTATAATTACTTAACCCAGTATTTTCCATTTATTTGTTTTCAAATGTACATTTAAATATTATTGAACATTTCATCAAAATTTATCATAAAAATAACTTCTCCTGGGCGGGGAATCGAACCCGGGCTCTCTCCGTCCGCGTTTTAAGCTAATTTCTCAGGAACTAGATTTTTCCCGGGAAAACGGCTTAAATCGTTGGATTCGTATTCAAATGGACTACATTTTAGAATTTTTTAATCAAAATCGTCGGAACTGTTTTCGAGAAATAATTTTTTTTCATGTTTTTTCAGAGTTTTTGGGGGGTAGTGCCCCCAAATTTATAGCTAAAATTCATTTCTCGATTTCGCCTCGGGGTATGATTTTTCTGAACATGTATGCCAAATTTCGTCAAAATCGGCCCAGTGGTTTAGGCTCCAGGCGTCTGCACAGACGACACACGACAGACGACAGACGACAGACGACAGACAGACAGACATTTTTTAAAAACCACTGTTTTGGACTCAGGGGACCTCAAAACGTGTAAATCCATCAAAATCTCAAAATCGATTTTTTGCGCCATCACAATACTTTTTCTTTATATGAGAAATTAAAAAATAGTAAAACTTAAAAATCCCGTGACCCACATACATATTCTTGTTGTATAGATGTTCAGCACCAAAATAAAGCACTAGCTGAATCAAAATCTGAAAAATAAATTTTGGTCATAAAGGTTTCCTCAGAATTGTCAGTGTCACTTTTGCTTCCGAGCAAAAGTAGCAGGTAACGGAACCTATTTTTGAAAATGAACCATTAGATCTATTATTTTATATAAAAATAAATTTCATTTTATTTCTTTTAACAAGCAAATTAGAAATATAAAAAAGGTGTTAAAATTATTTTTTCCTCATAACTTGTTAAAACATCACTCTTCAGTTACCTCCTTGTAAAAAATAAACATTAATTTTTTCATAAGAAAACTCTTTAAGATATTAATATTTCGTGCTAAAAGAAAAAAATCTTTGTATGATATAACCCGTCCTAAATTTTCTCATATGGAAGTACAAGTTTACATAGGTTTTATGATGTCCAATTCTTTGTTGTTTCGGATTTTAGTGATAACATTTCATTATCGAACATTTTTTTATTCGATAGAGCATTTTATCAAAATGTTGCCGCTAGGGGCGCTACGGGAAGTATCCCTGGTCCACATTGTTTACAACAGAAAAACCACGAGAACGAGATAGATCTACTGACACATCACGATATCTCTGAAACCACTGGACCTACGACCATGAAATTTTGTAGGTGTGTTCCTCTTAACTCCTAGGTGCTCGTTAAGAAATATTTTAAAAATCCGCCATCTTGATTCAAGATGGTGGCCATTTATATACAAAATTCGACAAGACGATATCTCGGGAACCAATTGTGCTAGAACCTTGAAATTCAGAAGTTGGCTTCCTTTTATGAAATTATTAACTTTTGATAAATAGTTTACCAATCGGGCATATTGATTCAAGATGGCGGCCATACATATATAAAAGTCAACATGTGTGCATGTTCTTTATACAAATCTACAGTTTTAGTCCGATCTCGATGAAAATTTGCACATTTGACCTTCAAAGCAAGGGGAAAATCACTGTCTACATAATTATTCAAAATTTTAATTTTGGTACTCAGGGGTACGGGGTACAAATGTTAAAGTAATGAACATCCTTCATGATGCATATCTTTGAAAAGCCCTTTTAGAGGACAGTAATTGTGGTTATGTACAGTTTTATTATATTTTCACTTAGGAGGGGGGTATAATTAAAAAATATAGCTATGTTATATAAAAAGAAGTGTATCCGTATGAGGGTATGTCTTTTATTCTAATTTGATGAATATTTACACACTTTTTCTTCAAAACAAGGTGAAGGTCACTGCCTACATGAGATTACGAAATTAAAATTTTGGTACACAGGGGTACGGGGTACAAGTGATTAATACCCTTCATCTTCATGATGCATATCGTTGAAATGCTCTTTAAGAGAAGAGTACAGTAATTGTTGTTATGTGTACGGGGTACAAATGACAAAGTAATGGATACCCTTCATGATACAAATCGTTTAAAAGCTGTTTAAGAGAAAAGTAATTGTTTTTAAGTACAGTTTTGTCTTATTTTCATTTAGAAGGAGGAGAGGTAAAATTGAAATTTATATCTATATATGTATATAAAATATCTATATATGTATATAAAAGTCAACATATGTGTGTACATATGCATGTTCTTTTATACAAATCTACAGCTTTATTCCGATCTCGATGAAAATTTGCACACTTGACCTTCAAAGCAAGGGGAAGGTAACTGTTTACATGAATTTTCGAACTATACCTTTTAGTTCAAAGGGGTACGGGGTACAAGTGATGAATACCCTTTATCTTCATGATGCATATCGTTGAAATGCTCTTTTAGAGTACAGTAATTGTTGTTATGTGTACAGTTTTGTCATATTTTCATTTAGGAGGGGGTAAATTTAGGATATTTGCAAATGATCTTATCAAAGAGGTGGGGGATATAACTAGGAGGGATATAATCTAGATATTCTCGCATAGTAAAATAATTTGTATGCTTTCCTGGTAGTTTATAAACTTATCAAATTTAAAAACACTCCGTAGCGAAGCACGGATATCCAGCTAGTAATATATAGAAAAACAACTGGACTTTAACATTAAATCCACCTCCATCATAATCTCAAAATCATATTTTTGCTTCATCGCAATACTTTCCTTATATATACATAAATATGCATATAAAAAATAAATACCTGAGTGAACGCTATTTTTAAATAAAGAAAAGTTATCAATGGAAAGAATTTGGAAATTAAAGAAAAATTCCACGAAACAAAAAAAAATCCAAACCAATTACTTCATTTTATTTTCAAAAGATTCAAAAGGTGGAAATACTGTTATTAAAATTCTTTAACAATTCTGTAGGATAACAAGCGCCATTTGTTTCTAAATTTGAAGTATGTTTTTTTGTAAATTTCAACTGTGTCACAGATATCTTAATTATTATTTCGCTGTTTCATGGAAAGAATATTAATTCCGGGAGTTTAAAATGAAGGTAATTTTAATTGGTTCCGGAGAGGAAATATAATTCCAGTGGTTTGTGTTCTACTCTAAAATTCGTGGAATCCATCATTTACTTTAATCTTGCTCAAGTACTCTATTTTCAGATAAGCTTGCGAGGAGGTTATATTATTTTTAGATAACATGTTGCTTGGACTTAGGACCACAATGAGAAGTATTTAGCTGTTACAAAGCCCAAAGTTGGCTGTTTTCTCAAGTTGCACATATCCTTTAACTATAAAGTCATCATGATTAACTTTTCTTTCATTATTCAATAATATTTTTTGTAATACGCTTGCTTTAATGATACAAATAATGCTTTTCCTTTAATATATTGCCTTACTCCGCTTGATGCACAAACAGTTAGGTACTTTTAATTTTGTCTCATTTCTAACTCCGCCATCTCCATATGCATAAATAGTTAGCAACGTATACGTACTTCAGCAGTGGGATTTTATCATTTATATTTGTTTAATGTAAAATGCAAAGAACTTGCATTTTACACTCGTTGTACTCGTACACCCTCTTGTAAAATGCAAAGAACTTGCATTTTACAAGAGGGTGTACGAGTGTACGTGTACAGCGACACCACACGTATTTTTATTATTAGGTACGGTACATAACCATATCTCTAATCAAGATTGAAAGTAAAAAGGAAGATGAGATGGATGTTGAAGGTATTCTTAAATAAGAACCATCATTTCATTTGTGTTAAAATGAGACGTTTCGACTCAAAATCAGAGTCATCCTCAGTCGAATTTATTCTTTAAACAAAATAATATTACATATAATTATAAATATGTTGATGCTATAATATCATATTGCTACTACAATTACTTGATTATTTTATATGTAATACTAACAAGTCCCCAGTTTTTTTTAAAAAACATATAATCTAATTAATTATACAATTAATTGTTATAATTACATAACAATAATGTTAGATTTTAAAGTCCACACTTTTTGTTTATTCGTCTGATGTTTATTTATGTGGAGTCCAAGGAACTTGTTCAGTAGTTATTTAATAGTTCAGCAAATTATTTAATAGTTCAGTAAATTATTTAATAGTTCAGTAAATTATTTAATAGTTCAGTAAATTATTTAATAGTTCAGTAAATTATTTAATAGTTCAGAAAATTATTTAATAGTTCAGTAAATTATTTAATAGTTCAGTAAATTATTTAATAAAGTTGTTCGTCACATTAAATAGATAAAGTTAGAATTTTTTCCCTTAATAAAATTCCAATTTTAAATTTGTACCTTACATTTATGCAAGCGTTGCGCGTGAACGCTTGAGCGGATAACGTTGTCCAACGAACTTATCCTGGGCATTGGTAAAATCAGCATCTTGAGCATCTCTCGGATACTCTATCTTGGGACACACTGTATATTTGAGTGTACGACATTTTTGAGAATTGCGCATGCGCAAATTACATTTTTATCTTTTTTTCTATGTGTAGGTCAAAAAGTTTGGCCAGTATTTAAAATTTCAACTTTTTAGCTTCAACGTTTCGGGAGTGACGGACAGACAGACACATCACCCTTGGCATTTGTAACCCTTAGGCTTAGGTTTTCGAGAAAGATCTACGAAACCCTAATAAAGGAATTTTTGCATTTATAAATTCTCCTAACTGTGGTTTGCCGGTTATTTTATTCCTAATGATGGAATTGGAATCAATGATGTAGGTTTTCAAAGCGTTTTAATGCTGATGGTAGTTTATCTTGTGCTGCCATCTGTTAGTGAAAGGATGAAGCTTTAAGTTTCTTCAGTTGATCAACAGAATGCGTTCCAATCTAAAACCAAAACTTACTTGAACCTGCAATCATTTTGACCAAGTTAAGTAAGTTTTGGTGAACTTTTCGAGCAAATTAAAGTTCAAAATATTGTGCAACAGTCAAAAATTTAATAAAAAAAAACAAACTATTTTTCCGTTGTTAATGTAATTTAGATTAAATGACAACGTTAATTCACATATGTAGTCATTTTGTTATTACCCATCTATACGCATATTACTTCCTCTTGCGTATGTCTGCAAACGTTATAACTATTAACATTAACATTTCACAAACTGTATAAGTCTAATAATAAATTATTTTATAATTAAAAAAAATATATATACAATGCATCATCAATTATAAGTAACGAAAGGAAGAAATAAGAAATAAAAAATTAATCTCGCAGCTGTATTCGAAACCTGGACCCTTATATTAATGCATTACAGTTCTAACCTCTGAGATACAGCGGTGATTTCTGTATATAAGTGTTTAGATCTATAAAACAAAAATAGAGATTCCCGTTTCGATTCGCTTTAGTGGGATTTATTTTTTATAAAACAATTATTATTAACACACGTAAGATATACTTTTATTTATTGAAGATGACATAATGAAATTCTATAATTATCTTACATTGCAAACATTTATGACGTTTGTCCTCTTTCTTTATTTATGCTTTTAGAATGTGTACAATTTTAATATACAGATTTGTTTAATTTGACTTGATTATTGTTGACCATAAGTAGTCCGGCACCCCCCCAAAAAAAAAAATAAAATAAAATAAAAATGCTTTTTTTAAAATAAATTGAATAAACAAAATTTAGATGACTATTTATAAAAAGCGAACTTAGTATAGATTTAGTTTAACTTTAACATCATATAACCCATAGACTGATTTACTAAGTTAGGGTACCGTTGAGACTTGGTACGATCCGAAATGATTTACTGGCGAGGTTCGATATTTCCAGTGGGTGGACTAGTAGCTTGTCTAACAGTTTCATTTCTTCCATTATTATATCCAAATAGCCCTGTTTATAAATACAAACAAATACTATTAATATTCAATGAAAATAAAACAACACTTTATAATTTTTTTTTTTTTTTTTTTAATTCTTAAGTTTTTGGTAGTATTCATACTACGGAAAGTTTAATTTTAATTTAAATCAAATTATAATTATTATTAACAAAGGGAGACAGAAAGAGATAAATAGACTCGAGCGCCGGGACTTGAACCACGGGCCTCTACATTTCCAGTGTAGCGCTCTACCAACCAGTCCCGGCGCTGGAATCTATTTTTCTCTGTTTGTCTCCCAGTGTTAATAATAATTATAATTTGATTTAGAAATCAAATAAATATTACGATTTTTGGGCGAAATAATTTATTGTTTTTAATAAAAAAAAATTAAAAAAATTACATATTATATATAAAAAAAAAAAAAAAATGTTTTTCCTTCTGCCTAGCTTCTTTTTGAATCACTTTTTAGCTTAAATTAAGGCTTGATTAAAACCTTGAAATTTCATATTTATAATGTAGGGGAAACATTAGTTCAAATCTCATCAGTGGGGCTCATTTTTACCTAAGCCTTGTCCACTTAGAAACTTAAATTCTAAAGAGTAGAATCTTTTATGTCTTTAAAGTCAAAATTCCCTCAAAAATTCGGGTTTTTGGTCTCGTTTTTATCAACATTTTTGCGAACTAACAAAACCTTCGCATTAAAACCAGGTTGTCCGGTTTTAATGAATTTTTATTTGTCAAAATTTGAAGATCCTGTAATAATTTTAACTCTCTGAGCATTTCCTCTTTTCAATGAGCGTGGAACTATTTTTTTATAATAAGTTTTATTTTTAAAATTAAGCTCTCACCTGACTTTAATAATATTTGGATAATTTGTCCAAGACAAGTAGGTCACAAATGGCCCCATATGAATTCTAGCCATCTGCGCCACACATGAAGTGACTTTCAATTTCCAGATGTCACATTATTTTAACAGATTTTTTAAAAAGGTTACATCCTTATATCGTAACATTATAAATATAATAATATATGTAGTTATGATGGACGGTGAGGTGTAAAAAGGTACTAAAAACTCAGAAGTTATTTCATTAGTGAAGAGACGTTTCGACTCATAGAAGAGTCATCTTCAGTCAATTTATTAATTTCTGTGATATCATTAAATCCTTACATCTGCCTCCGTAGGAGTGCGTCTTAGAGTCTTAGTTACAGTTTGATTTTTAATTTTCAAATCAGTCATGATAAAATTAACCTCATATTACTAAAGATAATTAATATATATATTCTTAAATTGTTATGTTTTAGTCCACAGGCCACCATAAGAAGTGAGTCGCTGATTGATAAAGTTTTCTTACCTTCGCTTAGGTGGCCACCGATACGAGTGGGCCGTTTTCGTTTCAACGTCCTCGCAGAGCGATATGTTTGGGGCGGTGGCCACCCCAAACAGCCCACTCTTATCGGTGGCCACGTGTACCACTGTTTTTAAAAAAATTTAATTAAACGATCCTGTGAAAATCAAAACTTTATCTATCTCTTTTCAATGTTCCCGCAGAAGGGCAAGTTTGGCATGTCAACAAAAAAGAAATGGCCCAGCCCCCAGTTGCCATATACCCAATTCATCGGTGGACACGGCATAAATAAGCGATTCCATAAGGTAAGAAAACTTTATCAATCAGCGACTCACTTCTTATGGTGGCCTGTGGACTATTTGTTTTATTTAAGAATATATATATTAATTATCTTTAGTAATATGAGGTTAATTTTATCATGACTGATTTGAAAATTAAAAATCACAGGGAAGTACTTGCGACCAAGTACTTTTTAGGGTTTTGTAGAAGATTAAGCATGCCCGTTATGTAATTATGATTTTATTCTTCGATCTCAAGGGTCCGGGTTCGATCCCCCGGGGGGTCACAATGTTTTTCATCGGTAATAACGACTAGAAAAAATCATTTTTTCAAACCATTTCTATCGCTTCACCATAAGGTATAACCATGAATTATTTCGAAATTTTAGGACCACCCGTTATATAGTAGTTGGGGAGGGGGGAAATTTTTGGGGTATATTTTGACTTATAAAATTAATAAAGAATGAAAAATTTAAAAAAGCAAATATATATTTGAATCCTACTCTTCACCAGCTTTCATATGATACCCAACTCAAAATTTTTAAAAAATAAAATTTTTGGCGCACTTCAAATTTTCGCGCCCAAAATTGGCAATTTTTTAAAATTTGGGATGAACTCCCGGAATTTTCATCGCTCCACAATAAGGCATTAGCATGAATTATTTCAAAATTTTAGGACCAGCCGAAGTATAGTGGTTGGGGGGGGGGGAATTTTTTTTGGTTATATTTTGAATTTTTTACCCAATAAGGAATGCAAAATTTACAAAAGCTGATATATATTTGCGTCCTACTCTTTAGCAGCTTTCATTTGATACCCCACTCGAAAATTAAAAAAAATATAAATTTTTGAGTTTACAACATTTTTGCGAATTGCGCATGCGCATATTTAATTTTGAACTTCTGTATATTTTTCCTGTGGTTGGGTCAAAAAGTTACACCAATATTTCAAATTTCAGCTCTATAGCTTAAACGGTTCGGGCCCTATGAACCAAAGAGCGACGGACAGACGGACACATCACCCTCGGCATAAGGGTTTTGAGAAGAATCTACAAAACCCTAAAAATCAAATTGTAACTAAGACTCTAAGACGCACTCCTACGGAGGCAGATGTAAGGATTTAATGATATCACAGAAATTAATAAATTGACTGAAGATGACTCTTCTATGAGTCGAAACGTCTCTTCACTAATGAAATAACTTCTGAGTTTTTAGTACCTTCTTACACCTCACCGTCCATCATATCATAACTACATATATTATTATTGAAAATAGGGTGTACTCTTAAATTAAGTATAATTTAACTCTTTGAATATAAATATAATTTAAAATCTACCTCATATGACATATGACCATTCGTCTAATGATAAGGGGTAAAGAAGTTATGTTCCACACTAACTGACACACTTTTATTTTTCTTATAATAATAATTTGATCATTTCAACTTCGTATTTCATTAATTTAATATATTAAATATGTAAAATAATACTTACATTGCATAAACAAATAGATGTCATCGAGTATGGCCAGATTAAAATTATTTACTGAAAACCGGAACCACTGAGATATGGGCAACATTTTTCCACCTTTAATAAATTAATATGGTTGATGTAATATGATGTATTATTTGTCTTATAAACGAAAATAATTCTTATTTTTACTGCCTGTTCGTAGTCAAAACCAATCCTTAATAAATAAATATGTAAATTAATTAAATAAATAAATAAACAATAATATTATTAGAAGAATCGTCGTGTTAGTCTATTAATGAAAAAATATTTTAAAAAATAATTTTGTTCTTTAGAATTATCACAATTTTCCGTTACCTTTGATTAGCTCGGAAGTAATACCCAGGTGTAATTTTACGTATATAAATCAATTATTATGTGAATGAAAGATTAAAAATTGCGTCTTAAAAAATATTTAATTATTTATGCCACTAGAGGGACAAGTCTACTGTCATTACTTGCATGCCTACTGGGATTGTTTGCATGCCTACAAGAATTACTTGCATACCTACTTGCATTACTTGCATACCTACTGACATTGTTTGCATGCCTACTTGCATTACTTGCATACCTACTGGCAATTAGCATGATTTATTTTTTGTCGATTAATTGAGCTGAGCGAAGCGAAGATCTTATACTACACTTTGAATTTTTCTGACGCATACTCCTCCTGAACGGCTAAACCGATCTGCACAATATTTGGCACGGTAATAGTGACTAACCACAGGGTACGGGGTACGGGGTACAAATGTGAAAATAGTATATGCCCTTTATGATGCTTGTCGTTGGAAAGCTCTTTACGAGTACAGTTATTGTTATGTTCACTTTTGACATATTTTCATTTAAGGGGGGGGGGGGGGGGGGGGTAAAATAGAAAAACAGGAAAAAATGCTTTTTAATTAAAAATAGAGATTTTACTATTTTTGATCTGATTTCAGTTTAAACAGCTGAAATAAATAATAATAAATACAAATGTAGCAGACAACTGCATTGCACACCTAGTTTAAAAGCACTTCTTTCTTTTATATATACGTTGATTGAAGTAGAGGAAGCTATTCGATATTGATATGTGGACAGAAAGGCCCTGATTTACAAATGGGCAGACTGGGCATTTGCCCAGGGTTCCGGTTTCAGAGGGGGGCCATAAAAATGCTCTCAAATGTACCTTCAGGGCCTGGATATGGATGGATTTACACATCTTAAGGTACCCAGAACCCAAAAGAAGTGGTTTTTCAACATAACATTTCCGTGTCTTTTATTTTTATTTATTTAAACAAATTATTTAAAACATACTTTAGAACATAATAAAAAAATGTTTCGTACATGCGGTGCAATATTTTTTACACTTTAAATAATGAAAGGTGGTTCAATCATTGGCATTTTTTAAAAAAAAATACACTGTACTAAACTCAATTCTGATGAATTGACTTTTTCTCGAAAATTCACGAAAAAACTGATTTTCCCTCTCCAGTAATCTATCGTGGTACACACTTTATATGATTAACAAATAAATATATAGGCAATCGTTATGTGTGCGGCAGATTTTATTATTATTTTATTTTATTGTTTTTTTTGTTTTTTTTTGTTTTTTTTGACAATAAAAATATAATAAGGGCATCTTCAAATCATTATCTTTGTCGACTAATTTAAAAGTACTATTTCGTTCCTTTGTAGGCCTCGATTGATAGATTTACAGATTTCAAGGTACCATCTACCCAAAGAATTGGAATTGTTTCTATTGACAACAATATGCAATACTTAAGTGACCATTAAAACAGTGATAGGAACCTAGGAACAGGTAGCGAGGAACCTAAGTGCCGCACATTATTGGTAGATGTATTTTATCAGTGACAAATGTTTCAAAAATAATAAAACTTACCTTTTTAATTAAAATACTGAAAAATAATAAATGAAAAATTTCAATATTGAACCAAAGATGTTCACTTTTTAACTTTAAATTAACCTTTTAAAAAAAACTAATTATAAAATCTATGTATTATGAATAACTAAAGATAAATGAAATGAGGATTTAGTCAAAAATATAATTCTCATAAAAACATCTATTTTGAATATGAAGAGAAAATTAATTAAGGCACAATAGATTATAACAATGATGTATTTAGTGATCAATAACACATTGTATAAACATTATTAATCACTGGGTTTTTATTATGTATTATTAGAATTTGGTTTGTGGGCAAACAACAGGGAGAAGGCTTCTACGAGTAATTGCTTTTTTGTTAGTCTTGCTTTTGTATGTGTGCATTCGCAGTATTACATTTAATGCAGAAATTATTGCGTTTTATTTCCTATTTATAAAGTTTTAACTCAATGACTAGTCAAGCCAGCCCAATCATATTAGGGGTCAACCTCGGAATGAAAGATAATAAGCTGTACATTGGTATAAACCTTTGTTTTGTCATCCTAAATATTTTCTTAAAAGTCACAAATGCTATCGTGTCCGCGTCTTAAGATATTGAAGGTCAAAGGTCATAAAAATCGCGAATATCTCGGTTTCTATTGCTTAAATGAGATTTGCACCTATTATAAAAGTTGTAGAGTATAAAATTCTCTACAACTTTTGTTTGAATTTTTTTTTTTCATACAATCAACCGTTTTTAGGGTAGAGCGTGAAGAGTGCGCAGCGTACAGTCTTATTATATGGGCTAATGCAAGGTCAAGCGTGAGTTACGGTTATCAGTACGTTGTATAAAGTCAATTATTTACTAAAAAATTATAATTATTAAACAATGCCCATTATTTATGTACTAATTATTAATTATTTATATTTAATTATTTATATTTAACTATTTAATTATAGTATATTATTAATTATTAAGTATTAATTATTAAGCAGTTAACTAATACTTAATTTTGCTGCCGTGAGTATATAAAATACATTTAAAAAGTCAATAAATGTAAAGGTCAGATTAAAAAAATTAGTCTGCCAATAAATATGGCACATAGCCTTCTCGTGGCCTTATGAATACGTTACTTCTACGACCCATTTTTGTCTAAAGATATAGGGGTAATTAAAAAAAGTTTGTGCGCGTGCGGAAGAGAAGCCAATGGTCGCAAAAGGTATAGAATAGAATATAGAATAGCGTTTATTGTTTTAAACTTACGTTTGTACAATTAAGTTTAGTCTAACAATTTATGTGTATTTCTTTACATTAAGTAATTATTGAAATTCGCAACCTTTAAACATTTAACTATGAATAGATGTAATACAAAAATAAACAATAACTACATAATAAATAAATAAATAGAGCATAAATAATTTAACAACAATTTTAAACATCAATTAAAAAAAAAAAAAAATGCGTACAGGGTACCCATTTTTTGGGGGGTACCCCCCAGGGTACCCAATGCTGCTTCCTCCTGCTGCTTCGCAGCAGGAGGAAGCAGCATTGGAAGTGGTCAGTACTTGGATGGGTGACCGTTCTGAAAAAACTGATTTATTATCATTATTCAAAAAAAACATTATTTTTAATACCTATATTTTATTTAATTATTTGAAGTTTGGCGGTATTTTGACAGATGTAAACAAACTGTGACGTCATCAAAATTATCGCACTAATAAATAATTATATTCGCTTATAACTTTTAAACTAATTAATGGAATTTCATCGGGTTTTTTTTATATTTGTTCCTTAATTTTTTCCGGTTCCGACGATATGCTACACGTCAAAAACCTATTTATACTTTCAGTATTATTAACCGTCAAAGTTTAAAAATTCAAAAATGAATAACTTCAAAATGGCGGCCAAAATCAAAATAAAATTTAGTGGGCTTGTTTGTTATACAGAGAGGTACATTCGAGCCAAATTTCAACTCGATCAGGACCTTTTTCGATTTATTACGATATTTTTTAAATTTTGCTGACTCAGCAAACTGGGTTCAAGACGGCGGAAAAAGTTGATTTTCCGGGTGGCACAACTACAGGTTAGGACTGATTTTTCTGCCAAGTTTCAACTCACTAGGTTAAATACCTTGGGCGCTACGATGATAACACACATACACACATACATACGTCATGCTGAAAACCACTCAGGAGGTCTTAAAAACACCTAAAACGGATAATTCCGTTGAAATCTCGAAAAAAAAATTTTTGGTGAAAACAATACTGTTCCTACTATTAGTAGTGAGGAAAAGTAAAAATAATTTAAACAATTAAAAAAACAGTTAAAACCTAGATTTTTAAACAAACAAAATTATATAACAGAAATATTTTAGTACCAGCAGTTAATAAAGTGCTATATATGAATAATAATAATTGTAATAAATAAGTTGCGAGTTGCTACATATATAATAAAAAGGTTCGAACTAATAGACGAACAATAGACTAATTATGACAAACCATCTATTTCATTAAAATCAGACAAGTAGATTTTAAGATATGATGCTTTGCAAAAAGACTATTTTACGGATAGAAGCGAGCCCAAAAAATGTTTTCTGACCTCTGAAACTTTCTGTCAAAGAATTTATAAAATCGAAGACATAAAAAACACAATATTTCCGTTACCTTTAACCCTTGAACGACACACTTATTTTTTTATTTTTTTTTTACGTAACCTCCACACAGGGGTCAGTGAGAACCCAATTAATTAATGGGTTAAATTAAGTAAATTAAACATTTCCTTTTTCGATTATTTATATATTTTTGTAAATATAATTTGTCATACTAAAAATACCATTTAATTTTGACCAAAACAAATAAGGATTTTAAAATTAAATAGTACACATATTATATATTTTCATCAAACATTTTTTTTAGAAAAAATTGTACTTTTAAAAAAAATATGCATAACATTTTGTGTTCGTTAGATTGGGTTAATATTTTTTATTTATATATATTAAGTAACTATTAAACTAGTGATGCGGTACATAAAGAACTCGCGTAGAAAGGTGCATTTATATCAGCCATACTATGTTCTCAATAATGATATCAGGATAATATTTCAGTAAAACCTGACATTCTTATTTAACCTGAAAAGATCATTAAAATTATTTTGTCCATTATCTTTATTTAATAATATTAACGCAGGCTCGCTACGCTCGCCTCTTGATTCAGCATTTCTAGTAAATATGTATTAAATAAAGTTATAGCAGGCTCACGGCGCTCGCCTGTTGATTTAGCGTTTGTAGTAAATATGTATTAAATAAAGTTATAGAAGGCTCGCTGCGCTCGCCTATTTACACAGGAAATGTAGTAATTATTTTATAAAATAAAGAAGGCTCGCTACGCTCGCCTATTTGATTCAGAATTTGTAGTAAAGATTAATTAAATAAAGTAATTTTAGGCTCGCTACGCTCGCCTGTTTATACAGTTAATATAGTAATTATTTAATCAAATTAAAGAAGGCTCGCTGCGCTCGCATATTTGATTCAGAATTTGTAGTAAAGATTTATTAAATAAAAATATTGCAGGCTCGCTGCGCTCGCCTGTTGATTTAGCATTTGTAGTAAATATTTATTAAATAAAGTTATTGTTGGCTCGCTGCGCTCGCCTGTTGATTTAGCGTTTGTAGTAAGTTTTTATTAAATAAAGTTATTGCAGGCTCGCTACGCTCGCCTGTTTATACAGTTAATGTAGTAATTATTTAATCAAATTAAAGAAGGCTCGCTACGCTCGACTGTTTGATTCAGAATTTATTGTAAATATTTATTAAATAAAGTTATTGAAGGCTAGCTACGCTCGCTTTTTATACAGTAAATATACTAATTCTTTTAATCAAATTAATTAAAGAAGGCTCGCTACGCTCGCCTGTTTATACAGTAAATATAGTAATTATTTAATAAAATTAGAGATGGCTCGCTACGCTCGCCGGTTTGAATCAGAATTTGTAGTAAATATTAATTAAATAAAGTCATTGTATGCTCGCTACGCTGGCCTGTTTATAAAGTATTTGTACGTAATCATTATTTAATATAATTAATTCAGGCTCGCTGCGCTCGCAAGTTTATACGGCATAACATTATCCAGAAATACTAAATAAATTGGTGAGTGCAGCTAACCTTCAATATATACCCAGTTGAATGAAAACTAATTTTAAATGCTGCCTATACAGGGCGAGCGCAGCGAGCCAGCAATAACATTATTACAACTCCTGTATAAACGTGCGATCATAGCGAGCCTGCAATACCTCTATTAAACAACGTTTAACTAAATTTCCTGTTTGAACTGCTTAGTATGCAATAATTGTATTAAATAATAATTATCTACAATTGGTTGAAAATATATAGAGTGAAATTTTAATAGTTATTTACTCTTTCCTTACTTCTAACCCCTTTAAAACGATGTATTAAATGCCATACTGACGAAAAACGTTTTGTCATTCGCCTTATTGGCCGCCATCTTGAAAATATAAATTATGAAATTTGAAAAGTTATTGACTCTATTCCTACTTTTATAGACCTTTAGATTAATGTATTACATGCCAAGCAGATTAAATTTTTTTTAATAGTCCGCCATATTGAAAGTATGATGTGTGACATTTTTAATACTTAGATATTCCTTTCCTAAACTTCAAGACCTTTAAATTGATGTATAACATGTCATACTGACTAAAAACTTTTTGTTTAGTCTTCCGCCATCTTGAAAGTGTGAAGTATTAAATTTTATCAGTTAAATATTATTTTCCTCCTTTTAAAGGCCTTTGAAACGATGTATAACACATTAAGCTGACTTAAACTTTTTTTTTAGTCATCCGCCATATTGGCAGCCATCTTGAAAATATTAACTGTGATATTTTATTAGATACATTTTCTTTTCCTTCTCTTAAAGACCTTCAAAACGATGTATAACACATTATGCTGGCTTAAAACTTTTTTTTTAGTCGTCCGCCATATTGGCCGCCATCTTGGAAATGTTTAGTGAGGAATTTTCAAAAACTATACAGTTCTCAAAAATGCTGAGATGCATCTACGTGCCAAATTTCGCTGAAATTGATCAATTTTTACTCCAGTTATCGTTAGACAAACAAACAAACTTTTCAAATCCCAAGTCTCTGAAATGAAGAACTCACTACGCTCGTTCAATTATAGATTTTCTTACATACTCTGTCAAAATTAAGCATTTTTGGCCTTAAATCATTACTGTGATCCACTAAACCTTCAACTTAAATGAAGTTATAAACGTCTAATAATAGTAATAAAAGTTTTTTTGGAACTTTGACAGTCTTAAACATTTTAGCAGCCTAAAAAATAAGCAGTGATATATAAAACAATTACGTAAATGGCACACAGGGGTCTATAGGACCCCAACTCTAATTCTAATGAATACAGAAAGAAAACTGAAACTAATAACATAGGTATTGTTATCAGTATTTACACAGAAAGGTACAAAGGTAAATTAGAAGGAAGTCTAGGTTTAGGTTACAAATAAAACAAAAAATAACTTAATTATAGTTTGGGGTCTGTTGGACCCCAATAAGTCGTTAATCCTTTTAAAGGAACAAGTCACGTCATAGGAAATTACTTATTTTTCTATTCTCAAGGTTCTAATTAAAAATATATAATGAGATATGGCAACCTAAAAAAATGGCTCATTAATAATAACGGTCATTTGAACATTATTGAGTATTATATGATAAAATTATAGGAAAGTTTGGCCGGGAAGATTAGAAATGTATATATAGCAAATTTATTCTATACACCTCAAAGCATGAAGAATGAAGAAGCCTATAAAAGAACTTAAATACCACTACAGATAAGTTGAATTGTAAAATAGCTCTTAAATTAGAAAAGATTATAAAGTCAACACTGTCTCATTTCGAGATTAAGTTCATCTATAATCTATAGCGTGTTGTTATTGGTTTTTATAACCTTGATAACCGATATCTTTTCAATTTAATAGCTTCATAACTCATTATTTTGTGATAATAAGACAACAAATGCTCATCTGTTATCTCTAATTGTAATATTTTTAAAGGTCTTAATAAGCTTATTGTCTTTTTACAGGTTTATTTACATTGAGATGAGGTAGTTTAAGGTTATGATTAGATACTTAAGTAAGGTTATTATAGGTTGTTTTATAAGCAGAGGTTACAGTCAGGGTTATCTTTGATTATTCTATCATATCCGATACCTCCTTTGTTCCGTACTGCTGACCCACATATTTTTATTCTTTCTTTCTTGTTTTGCACTAGAAAAAGTGTTTATAACCTGTTTTACCTTTTTATACGGTTTACGCCGAATTAACTGTGGATAAAATTGCTTTATTTTTTGTTTTTTGCTTCCAAGCTTACCCGAAGGTAACGGAAAAGTAGTGTGATCTTTCTGAAAAACATAAACTGTTTTATGATACCGATTTAAAAAATTCCAAGACACAAATTAGTTTCAAACATCATAAATAATTTTTGGTCTCGGCCTGTCCGTCTTTCTGTCTGTCGGTCATTCGATCTGTCCGTCAATATTTTTGAGAACCACCATATCTTAAAAAACTCTCGTCCGATTTTGACGCAAGCGTGGTCACGGAGGGGCTCTAGGCACCCACCCAGCTATTATTGAATTGAGGCACATTAAGGTCGTAGAACACAACAAAAACACAATAACAACATTAACAACTACTCCCAAAATACAACACCTCCCGTTTTAGCTAAATACTACCCCCCCCCCCCCCCCTTAAACACACCATGTTATGGTGTGTTTTAAAATGCTAAAAAGCTTACTTTGAACTATCCTATGGGTCTGATATTCTCAAAACACATAAACAAACTTCTGATAAAGTATTTTTTTGCCACTGAACCTGACTACAACCTTATAAATACATCGAAAAGACCATATAGTCCAGTCAAATGGTGCATGAAAAGAGATCAAAGTGGAAAGTTTTGGTGTAATTGTTGTTAGTGGCTTACTTTATGTTTTTTGGGGTGCTGAACATGAATCTGAAGTTGTCCAACAAAATTTCCCTCGGCAAATATGAGAAATCATCGAAAAACTACAAAATAAATGTTTTTTATTGGTTTTCAGCTTATAACTTGCAATCTACTCACGCAAAAAGTGGTCTAGTAGTAAAATAAAAAGGAGAAAAAAATCTACAATTTATGTCTGTAACATTTATTTGTACGTCGTATGGTTTTCACGCAAATGGGAGTTGAAATATTGGGAATAGGTGGCGGATGGAGGGTACAGGCTGAAGGGTAAACGGTTGGTGGCCAGACTGCGCTGGCAGTTAATTTGATGTTTTTGGGTGTGCTGAACACGAATCTAAAGTTGTCCAACAAAAATGTTACACGCAAATATGAGAAATCATCATAAAACCACTTTTTACTTTTATTTTTTTAGTGGATTTCGCCTTATAACTTACAAAGCAAGCTATTTACGCAAAAAGTGGAAGAGTAGTAAAATAAAGAGGAGAAAATAACCTACAATTTATTTCTTTACCATGTTTTTGTAAGTCGAATGGTTTATATGCAAAAGAGGGGTTGAAATAACCGGGAAATCAGTAATTTTTGAAAAACAACAAGTAACACCATTAATATTTATTTCATTTTCAAAAAAACCCGGGTGAACATTAAGGCGCAGGTGACGCAGGGTAGGGCAGCACAGTGTTTTCAACTGCAGAAATGTACAAAACCGTACGAATTGAGAAGCAGAGGAGGGCAGTACTAAACCACACAGACACTAGTGGATCTGGTGTTTCAATTTTCGTGGTTTTGTTTATTTCTGCGGTTGAAAATAACTGCGCTGCCCTGCGTCACCTACGTCTCAATGTACCTCCAAGCTATAGGTCGTTTCCCAGAAAAATCTAGTTCCTGAGAAAAAATCTCAAGATGCCTCAAAGGGTAAGAGGCAATCTTGAAGACGGATTCAATTCCCAGCCACGGAGGAATTATTTTTATGTAAATTTTGATAACAATTAAATTATTGTCGGTCTGTCGTTCGATTTTTGTGAACCAACATATCTTAAAAACTTTACGTCCGATTTTAATGAAATATAGGTGGTTTGTCATATAATTACCCCATTGTTGGTCCCACATAAGTTTCAACCATCTGCGCTTATTTGTTTCTCTTCCACATGCGCACAAACATACATCTATTTACACCTATAGCTTCAAAAGTACTTATCTGACTTGTATGAAACTTTTACAGTTTATCGAAAGTAACCCGCAAATATCCCAAGATTAATTTGAACCGTCTGCGCTCTTTACCTTTTGCAAAATTGATACTTTAATTCGTGAAAAAAAATTAAAACAATTTTGACAGATTAAAAAACAGGGAAACAATTAAACAAATTAGGCAATAATGGCTTGTAAAAAAAGCATAAATCCAATACAGTACGAGGATAGGATGCAAGGAAGCTATGTGCCACACCAATTGGCATTATACATATTTTTTTTTATCCTTCCTTCCACCCGTGGCTGAAAGGTAACGCCTCGACATATTGGGCCAATGGCTCCCACCGGTCTTAATTATACCGCACATACATTAATTACTATAATTATGTATTCGTATTCCTACCTAGTCTCTTGCGTTATCATTTCAGTTTGGACAAAAATTGCATTATGAATCATCTTTGTAGGAATATTGTAGCATGAAAGGACAAATTTGCATTTTTTTTGTCTACTTACATTATAATTTGATACATTTTATATCTTATCATTGTATCTATTGTTTACAAAGTGCATCAAGGTTTTGTTATTTTTTGTTTTTTAGGAGTGGTAACCCTGATAGTGTTGCAACATGAGTCCAGTGCAGCTCTATGTATAATCAGCATTACGCTGCTTTACAATGTTTTGTGGATGCATGTTCGTCTTGAAGTGGTTTAACCTTGATCTGATCTCCGCACCGTCAAGGAGAGAATAGCATCTCCTCGTAACATCATCTTGTAAGCTTCATTTGTTTCAAGATCATTTCATTTGTCATTGAACTTTGACCCAACATTCATTTCTTATGATATCAGTAACACATAGAGTGTGCAAACATAAATCATTATTAATTAATTTATTTTATTTTCCTTTTTAATATAATTAACAATTTCAATCAAGGTAATAAAAAGTAATAATACATTTTAGAAAGAGTATAATAAAAACAGTGAAGCAATATAAATACTCTAATACTAGGATTAATTGATAACTGGCACAAGTTTTTTGCAATAGCACTTTTAAATTCAATTATGTTTTAAAAAAAATCATACTTCAAGGTGGAATGAGGAATGAATGGGGAGCGTACGACTTATTTTTTCATCCCCAAAAGAGATCCTGGTGTTTTTATAAATATTAATTTAACGATAAAAATGAAATAAAAATTATCAAAACTTTTTCAAATATACAATGTATGTTTATATAACATAGCGATACTGAATTTGAATCCTCCAATATCTGATTTAATACTCATAAACTTCCTCATGAAGAGTTCAATAGATGGTTGTTTATACGTAAACTCGTATAATAATTTATACGTAAACTCGTATTATGGTTTCGATTTCAGCAGGGAACACTTATTTTTATCAATATCTCGAAAACTAGATTTTTTCTAGGAAAACAATTTAAACAATTAAATTTGTATTTTTCCATAGACTAAATTTTGGAATATTGTAATAAAAGTCCTCATAATAATTATTTTTTAAATTTATTTTTTACTTTCTCTTATTAAGAGAAAGTATTGTGATAGCTCGAAAATTCGATTTGGAGATTTTTATGGATTTTCACGTTTTGAGGTTCCCCTGAGCCCACAAAAGTGATTTTCAAAATATTTCTGTCTATTGCAGGTCGTCTGTCGTCTGTGCAAACGCTTGGAGACTAAACTACTGCCCAGTAGTATGGTCTCCAAGCGTCTGCTTTGACTGATCAATTTTGACGAAATTTAGTTCCAAATTTGGTGGCGCTACCCTCCAAAAACTCTGAAAAACGTTTAAAAAAATCTAGAAAATGATTCCGACGATTAGGATTAAATTAATCTAAAATTTAGTCCATTTAAATACGAATCTAGTCAGATAAAAGCCGGTTTCCAGGGGGAAAAAAATAGTAAAGAGAATTTGTAAATTCTAATAGACTCATAGAGCAAGAATGTATTCTTGCTCTTATATGTAACAGTAGGAAACATGTATCATTACTGAGACAGTAAGTAACGTGTAACCTTATCATAATTGTATGTAACAGTATAGAACTTGTTACCTTACCATAAATGTATGTAACAGTATGGAATTTGTTACCTTCCCATAAATGTATGTAACAGTATGGAATATGTTGCCATAAATGTATGTAACAGTATGAATCATGTATCCTTACCTTAAGTGTATATAACAGTATGGAACTTGTTACCTTCCCATAAATGTATGTAACAGTATGGAATATGTTCCCATAAATGTATGTAACAGTATGAAGCATGTATCCTTACCGTAACAGTATGAAGCATGTATCCTTACCGTAACAGTATGAAGCATGTATCCTTACCGTAACAGTATGAAGCATGTATCCTTACCGTAACAGTATGAAGCATGTATCCTTACCGTAACAGTAAGAAGCATGTATCCTTACCGTAACAGTATGAAGCATGTATCCTTACCGTAACAGTATGAAGCATGTATCCTTACCGTTACAATATGAAGCATGTATCCTTACCGTAACAGTATGAAGCATGTATCCTTACCGTAACAGTATGAAGCATGTATCCTTACCGTAACAGTATGAAGCATGTATCCTTACCGTTACAGTATGAAGCATGTATCCTTACCGTAACAGTATGAAGCATGTATCCTTACCGTAACAGTATGAAGCATGTATCCTTACCGTAACAGTATGAAGCATGTATCCTTACCGTAACAGTATGAAGCATGTATCCTTACCGTAACAATATGAAGCATGTATCCTTACCGTAACAGTATGAAACATGTATCCTTACCGTAACAGTATGAAACATGTATCCTTACTCCTTACCGTAACAGTACACATGATTCCTTACCAATAGCCTAAAGAGACTGAATCGTAAATAACTATGGATTTCCGGTATGGATTCTTTAGTTTTTTTATATTATTGAATAAGAATAAAGTAAATTGTTGGTGTAGACAGTAATGGCGCGTATTAGCATTCTTGACCAGGCTAGGAGTCTATTTAGTAGGAAAGAAAACCCCTGCAGAGGTTGAGAAAACAAATCAACTGTGTAGCGTATCAGGAAAACCAGATCTGTTTAGAACTAAAAGAAAAGCAACCTAGGGGCTGAGTTCTCGAGTTTACAAAGGTCAGGTCAGTGGCGAACAGAAGGAAGGGGAAACCACTTGTAACGTTCAGGGGCGAGCAGTCAGAAGCGCAGGTTTTTCCCCTCTCGATACTCGCCACGTTAAGACAAACCTTGTTTTTATACGAGTCCGATTATTGGAAGGATTCAAGGGCGGGAACCTGCCTCCAGGCTCCTAGACCCGCCGCAAATAATCCGTTCAATCGCGCTTCGTTTACCACTAAGTCAACTTCCTCGAACTTAAGTGTAAAGTGCCAACCTTATCAGATTTTCCCGCGTTTATATTCGAAACAAAGTATCCTAATCGCGAGTGTTATCAGTGATTTTTTTTTAATTATTATTATAATTATTACTTTTCAGTGTATTTGTGTTAATTTAATTTAATTTAATTTAATTTAATTTAATTTAATTTAATTTAATTATTATATTATTATTATTATTTTTTTTTTTTTTTTTTAATGTAATTATTAATTTTGTTTTATCGGGATTTTATTTACTTTATTAAAAATATATTCTTATCATCTAATTATTTTTAATTTGTAAAAATACACATTACATAATATCTATAAATAATATTATATTTGGAGTTCCAAGTCTTCCGGTGGTGATCACGTCATATAGTGGATGATGATTCCGACGTTTCACCTCTAGTACTAGAGACATCTTCAGAGTGGTGCTACTTCAAGGAGGGAATGAGGAATGAATGGAGAGCGTAACATTTATTTTTTCATCCTCAAAAGAGATCCTGGTGTTTTTATAAATATTAATTTAACGATTAAAAATGAAATTAAGATAATAATCGTTCCACTTGATCAAAACTTTTTCACATAAACAATGTATGTATATCATACATAGCGGTGTATATTATATGTTGATTTTTTTTGCAACATGCACATCAACATGGCTCATCCTCCTAATGATGACTTTAGCACAAGAGGCGAAACGTCGGAAAAATCATTCACTATGACGCGGTCGCCACTGGAAGATCTAAAACTCCATTATAAAACCAACAGTGGAAGGCTGTACAGATAATATTATATTTCTAATACTAAATATAAAATCAAATATAAAATAACCATTCTATATAACTGTAGTTGTATGAAATTATTACAGTACTATAAAATGAGGTTTTATGACATTTATAAATAATAAAGATAAACAAGAAAAAGTATTAAATAACAAAAACAGTTACTAGTTCAAGAAATCATCAGCATAACCATAAGTAGACTATGTATGTATATTGTATATCAGTACAATGAAGTAATGAAGATGACTGAGTCGAAACCGGTATGTATGTATATCAGTACACTGAAGATGACTGAGTCGAAACCGGTCAGCATTGTGTCTAATTTTACTACAGGATTTTTAGTACAGGAAATATTTCTGACTTAATATAACTCTTGAAAATTGTGGGGTTTGAAGTGATGCAGATGGTTTTTAGGGTCCGTAGGCAAAACCAAGGACCCTTATATTTTCCTGCGTGTGTCTGTCCGTCCGTCCTCTCGCGTGCTCTCTCTCGGCTACACCTTTCGTCCGATCACGTTTAAATTTGGCATGTATGTGCCTTGTACCTGCCCACATATTTTAAAGATATAGCGACTTAAAAATATTTTTTTTCAAAAAAATTAGGGTAAAAAAGCTTAAAGGTTAAAATTTTTTTATTTTTTTTCGACACCGTGAGGGGTATCATATGAAAGGGCACGTCGAGCTGATTTCAAAAATATATAATTCTTTGGTTATAACTTTGATAGGGCGAGCGTAGGCGAGTTTGAAGCGGGTTTAAAACGTGTCCCCCCCCCCCCCTCTATCTCGCTTATGTGGAGTGCAAAAAATCTGAAAAAATTCCTGAACATTCTTCGACCAAAAGTAAAGATACTACTTTTTGGAAATTTCGAAAAAAAAATTATTTTATTTTTTATTGACAAAATACGTTTTTTTATTAATTATGGTCTTTTCGATGTATTTATATGGTTGTAGTCCGGTTCATTGGAAAAAAAATACTTTATCAGAGTGTGTTTTGAGAATATCAGACCCTTAGAATGGTCCAAAGTAAGCTTTTTAGCATTTTAAAAAAAACACTGTTTATACACTTTACAGTTAAACACTATATAGCAGGGGTCGGCAACCCTGCGCCCGCGGGCGCCACGGCGCCCGCGGTGGATTTTTAATGCGCCCCCACTGACCTAAAGATTAAAAGACTATATAGTAGGGTAAAAGACTAGGTAATAACAGAAAAAATAAAATAATTTTTTTTTTTTTTTGAAATAGCGCAAAGGGCTTAAAGTTTTGAAAAAAATCAAAACATTGGTCATTTTTAAAGACATGTTAATTTTATTTAAAATTGTAAAAAAAAACTATTCTTTGCAGTTATCTAAATCCACGAAAAATACTTTTTAGACCCTTTGCCGTACAATTGACATCGCAAAAAAATCCTACAGATACCTCTTTTTTTGAAAAAAATAGTGATATTTTTGACTGTCTGAGGTAATGCAAAGTATTTATTTGACACGTTGCGGTTTTGAATTTGGTTCTTGAAAGTGACCAAACAAAGAAACAGCAGGTGAACTTAACAAATGTATAAAAGGAAAATACTATATTGCAGCTCTCCGCCCATTACAAGATGATTTTTTTTCAGCTGCAATGAGCCAGGACTCACCACGTAGAGGTGGCTGCAAGTCGCGAAACTAACCAATTTGGGAGTGCTATTTCCACTTAAGACCCTTTAAATTTAGACTTCAATACAAATATTAGGTTTGTTCCAACCACACCTCAAACTAGTTTCAAACTGTACGACGCATTTGCATTAACAAAAAACAGAGACCTTGTTTTTAAAGTTGTCCCTATAAAACCATCTCGCTTGTTGCACTAGTTTGGGACATATAAAGTCTTAATACCCGGTCGCCACAGGTTAACCATCGCGAATGGCTGAGGGGTCCAGGATCCTTAATTGCTAATTCTGGACCACAGAGTCGAGTATAACAATTGCGAGTCTTTTTTTAAACTTAACGAGTCTTTTTTTTAATTTAAACTTAAGCAGAACAGATTGATATTCGAGTTAGAAAATAATTAAACTTTTTTCCACAAAAATTTACATGGACAAACTTCTTTCTTTTTAATTTATAGATAATATGAACAGTAAAAATATATTATAATGTAATTTGAATCTCCCCTATTCGACTATAATGGGAGACTACATTTTTTTATTTGTTTTTATATTATATCATGTAAATATAAATATATATGTCAAATTTTAAGTTACTACCGCAAGTTCGTAAGTTATCTACTGAGGATATCCCTACCGTCGTTAGTTGCCTGATCTGAGGATCACTGGACCGGTTGCAGCTAAACGCCATCATTAGCAGAGTCGAATTCTCTCATAGCGCTCATCAAGTCTACATGAAAGAATGAAGTTCTCCAACTTCATCCTCTCATGTATAGACTTCATGAGCGCTACGAGAGACTTCGACTCTGCTAAAGATGGCGTTTAGCTGCAAACGGTCCAGTGATCCTCAGATGATTATATATATACATATATATATATATATATACATATATATATATATATATATATATATATATATATATATATATATATATATATATATATATATATATATATATATATATATATATATATATATATATATATATATATATATATATATATAGATAGATACAAAAATATGTTGTAAATAAGGAGGATACATGTTGTTTTTTATTCATATATGTTCATTTCACAAAAAAAGGGGATTTTTTTTCAATGCCTATTTATACCTACCGATTGATATGCGCCCTCGGTGATTTTCAAATCTTATATTGCGCCCTTATACACAAAAAGGTTGCCGACCCCTGCTATATAGTGTGGCCTACGGACCCTAGATGTGTGCTGACTAGCACACACTTGACCTGTTTATTTATTTTGGGATAGCGCCCTCTAGTGGCAAAAAAAGGTTTTTTTGATAGTGTACCCTGTTATCACGCGTACTTTTTTACGTGAAGGCCAAACAATACAAAAGTTGTCCTGTTTTGTTGACACTTTAGAGATAGTATCCTACTTTGAACTTTTTTTCGATCCGACCCATCAAAAGTTGAGTGATTTCCAATTTTTTTTTTTTATGTTAAGGGGTTCATTCATTTTTTGATAAGGGAAGGATTGAAAATGATAAGGTTGAGGGCTCATATTAAAGACTAAATATACAAATAAAGAGAAAACGTCATTCAATTATAATTTAATTATTACTAACATGTTCATATGAATACCCCGAAATGGGATTCTACCTTATTCAGAAATTTTTAATTATGGTGAATTTTCTCTTTCGTGTCAGATAGGTTTACAATTAAAAAGTCCAGTCATGCACCATGACTTAATGAGCGAATTTTCAAAGAAATCTGCGTATTATTGGCTTATGATAATATAGGAAAATTTTGGTTTAGAATTTGCATGGGTGAAAAAAAAAAAATTGGTACACACGGGTACGGGGTACAAAAGTCAAAATAGTATTTACCCTTCAAGATGCATGTCGTTGGAAAGCTCTTTAAGAGTACAGTAATTGTTGTTATGTAAACTTTTATCATATTTTCATATAAAAAGAGGGTAAAATAGAAAAAACACATTTTTATTCTATTTTTGACACTAAATTGTAAAAATTTGACCCCTAAATGAACTCCAAAAATTTTGGCCAACGAACTCATCCTTTCTTTTGATATTATTGACATTTTAAAATTTGTTTGAAATTTTTAAGTTCATCCTAAGGGAGATATCGTCTGGAGTGACACATATA
The DNA here is from genome assembly GCA_951217055.1 of Gerris lacustris. Lineage (NCBI taxonomy): Eukaryota > Metazoa > Arthropoda > Insecta > Hemiptera > Gerridae > Gerris > Gerris lacustris. The sequence goes on from OX578279.1 coordinate 5,904,089, forward strand.
TACATACATAAAAAAAAGTTAAATTTTAGGTATCGATTCAGAATGGCCTAAAACGGATTTCCATGGAAAAAAATTTCAAAAATTTTGAATGCGATAATTTTCTTTGAAATTCGCTAAAATGAAATAAAGTGAACTACCTCATTTCAAAATTGGATAAATTTCATTCCTACATTGCTACATTATCAAACCTGTAATACATTAACAAAACCAAAACAGATATGGATTTTTATTTTGGGTTTTATGACGATATATTGATTCATTCACAGTCATCGATAGTATACTCTTGACTATGACTGGATGCAGTTCACTGACGATGACTTTGATGCCAAAACAAGTCATTATTTTATTTATGGTTTATGACAATATACTGATTCATTCACAGTCATCGATAGTATACTCTTGACTATGACTGGATGCAGTTCACTGACGATGACTTTGATGCCAAAACAAGTCATTATTTTATTTATGGTTTATGACAATATACTGATTCATTCACAGTCATCGATAGCATACTCTTGACTATGACTGGATGCAGTTCACTGACGATGACTTTGATGCCAAAACAAGTCATTATTTTATTTATGGATTATGACAATATACTGATTCATTCACAGTCATCGATAGTATACTCTTGACTATGACTGGATGCAGTTCACTGACGATGACTTTGATGCCAAAACAAGTCATTATTTTTTTTATGGTTTATGACAATATACTGATTCATTCACAGTCATCGATAGTATACTCTTGACTATGACTGGATGCAGTTCACTGACGATGACTTTGATGCCAAAACAAGTCATTATTTTATTTATGGTTTATGACAATATACTGATTCATTCACAGTCATCGATAGTATACTCTTGACTATGACTGGATGCAGTTCACTGACGATGACTTTGATGCCAAAACAAGTCATTATTTTATTTATGGTTTATGACAATATACTGATTCATTCACAGTCATCGATAGTATACTCTTGACTATGACTGGATGCAGTTCACTGACGATGACTTTGATGCCAAAACAAGTCATTATTTTATTTATGGTTTATGACAATATACTGATTCATTCACAGTCATCGATAGTATACTCTTGACTATGACTGGACACAGTACACTGACGATGACTGTGTAGTCGAAACCAGTCATTATTTTACTTTTTGGTTTATGACAATACACTAATTAATTCACAGTCATCGATAGTATACTCCCTACTATGACTGGACGCAGTACACTGACGATGACTGTGATATCAAAGTAAGTCATTATTTTATTTATGGTTTATGACAATATACTGATTCGTTCACAGTCATCGATAGTATACTCCTGACTATGACTGGACGCAGTACACTGACGATGACTGATATCAAAACAAGTCATTATTTTATTTATGGTTTATGAAAATATACTGATTAATTCACAGTCATCGATAGTATAATCCTTACTATGACTGGACGCAGTACACTGACGATGACTGTGATATCAAAACAAGTCATTATTTTATTTATGGTTTATGACAATATACTGATTAATTCCCAGTCATCGATAGTATACTCCTTACTATGACTGGACGCAGTACACTCACGATGACTGTGATATCAAAACAAGTCATTATTTTATTTATGGTTTATGACAATATACTGATTCATTCACAGTCATCGATAGTATAATCTTGACTATGACTGGACACAGTACACTGACGATGACTGTGTAGTCGAAACCAGTCATTATTTTACTTTTTGGTTTATGACAATACACTAATTAATTCACAGTCATCGATAGTATACTCCCTACTATGACTGGACGCAGTACACTGACGATGACTGTGATATCAAAGTAAGTCATTATTTTATTTATGGTTTATGACAATATACTGATTCGTTCACAGTCATCGATAGTATACTCCTGACTATGACTGGACGCAGTACACTGACGATGACTGATATCAAAACAAGTCATTATTTTATTTATGGTTTATGAAAATATACTGATTAATTCACAGTCATCGATAGTATAATCCTTACTATGACTGGACGCAGTACACTGACGATGACTGTGATATCAAAACAAGTCATAATTTTATTTATGGTTTATGACAATATACTGATTCATTCACAGTCATCGATAGTATAATCCTTACTATGACTGGACGCAGTACACTGACGATGACTGTGATATCAAAGTAAGTCATTATTTTATTTATGGTTTATGACAATATACTGATTCGTTCACAGTCATCGATAGTATACTCCTGACTATGACTGGACGCAGTACACTGACGATGACTGATATCAAAACAAGTCATTATTTTATTTATGGTTTATGAAAATATACTGATTAATTCACAGTCATCGATAGTATAATCCTTACTATGACTGGACGCAGTACACTGACGATGACTGTGATATCAAAACAAGTCATTATTTTATTTATGGTTTATGACAATATACTGATTAATTCACAGTCATCGATAGTATACTCCTTACTATGACTGGACGCAGTACACTGACGATGACTGTGATATCAAAACAAGTCATTATTTTATTTATGGTTTATGACAATATACTGATTCATTCACAGTCATCGATAGTATAATCCTTACTATGACTGGACGCAGTACACTGACGATGACTGTGATATCAAAACAAGTCATTATTTTATTTATGGTTTATGACAATATACTGATTAATTCACAGTCATCGATAGTATAATCCTTACTATGACTGGACGCAGTACACTGACGATGACTGTGATATCAAAACAAGTCATTATTTTATTTATGGTTTATGACAATATACTGATTAATTCACAGTCATCGATAGTATACTCCTTACTATGACTGGACGCAGTACACTGACGATGACTGTGATATCAAAACAAGTCATTATTTTATTTATGGTTTATGACAATATACTGATTCATTCACAGTCATCGATAGTATAATCTTGACTATGACTGGACACAGTACACTGACGATGACTGTGTAGTCGAAACCAGTCATTATTTTACTTTTTGGTTTATGACAATACACTAATTAATTCACAGTCATCGATAGTATACTCCCTACTATGACTGGACGCAGTACACTGACGATGACTGTGATATCAAAGTAAGTCATTATTTTATTTATGGTTTATGACAATATACTGATTCGTTCACAGTCATCGATAGTATACTCCTGACTATGACTGGACGCAGTACACTGACGATGACTGATATCAAAACAAGTCATTATTTTATTTATGGTTTATGAAAATATACTGATTAATTCACAGTCATCGATAGTATAATCCTTACTATGACTGGACGCAGTACACTGACGATGATTGTGATATCAAAACAAGTCATTATTTTATTTATGGTTTATGACAATATACTGATTAATTAACAGTCATCGATAGTATACTTCTGACTATGACTGGATGCAGTACACTGACGATGACTGTGATATCAAAACAAGTCATTATTTTATTTATGGTTTATGACAATATACTGATTCATTCACAGTCATCGATAGTATACTCTTGACTATGACTAGACACAGTACACTGACGATGACTGTGTAGTCGAAACAAGTCACTATTTTATTTATGGTTTATGACAATACACTGATTAATTCACAGTCATCGATAGTATACTCCTTACTATGACTGGACGCAGTACACTAACGATGACTGTGATGTCAAAACCAGTCATTATTTTATTTTTTGGTTTATGACAATATACTAATTAATTGAACTTATAATATTGTTTTTTATTTACTACCTTTACTTGATTAACTTCATTATAAATGATACAATATTTAAAAATAATATTATTAAAACTATTATGGATAAGATTTCTTAAAAATATTATTAAGAAAATAATGGATATAATAAATATACTAAAGAGAGGAAATCAATAAAAATAATAAATAAATAATTTAATCTTAGTTAGATATAACTACAAATAAACCTAGCGTAGTCAAAGCGGAATATTGTTTCTTATAAACTATTATATAATACATTAACATATTATTACATAATTTCGCTCATCCGGTGGAATGACAAGGTAATTGCAAATAATGCAAATTTAACAGCAGAGCAAAAGAAACAAACAATAAACCATTAGAATTTATATAAATTACAATAAACTAACGTTTTTTCTGTACATGATATAATCTGTGATTCCGACCTTGATCCATTTGATGCAGATTTTCCGCAAACTTTTCACATGATTCCCTTAATTTCATAACATTTTCCGGTTATTGTTATTCTACCGGAAACTATATGACAACTATTCATTTTTTTTATCATTAATCTATTTCCCTAATATATTTATATTGCTTTCGAGCTTAACAAAAGTTAATTGGAGCTTTGACAACATTGTAAAAAAGAAAAATCTTTTTATGTCTCTAAATTTAAATTTTCCTCAAACCCGAATGCTTTTTAGACATCAAGGAACATGATTTCTAGTCTCCTTGAGTGTCTATATTGGTCAAATCGTTAATATTTTTCGAAAGCTTATATTATGTAAAAAGTCCAATATTTTTTTATTTTGAAATTTAGATGTACGACAAAGTTCGTCAACACAATACGAAGTTTTTATGATTTGTTTTTGCTTAATTTTATAATTGATGCGAAAAAATTAATGGTAATTTATTAAATTATAAATTAGTAATTAAATATTTCTGCTTATTAAATAGCAAAACAGTTCAATAAAAAAAATGGACTATGGACAGTAACTGAACCTGAGTCATAAATTTCTGATAGTTTCTGCAATATTTAGTTTTTTTTGTATTATTAAAAATAAATTATTAATTAAAATTAAACATAACTAATCTAAATTAACTTATTAACTATTAATTAAAGTTAAAGTATTAATAACTTAACTTATTAAAGAATTTTAATGACTGTTATAAAATCATAGAGATTGATATTCTTTAGATTCAATTTTGTAACCTTCAATTAACTTCTTAAATTGATACCAAAATAAAATGTAGAAGAAAAAAGTTTTCTTTTCGAGTTAAAAAATTATAAAAAACAATATTGTTTTTAAATTTTTTTGTAAATTAAAATTGTGTTTCTTTAAGTTATTTTTACGTTGTAACTAGTCATGAGTGTTAAAATATTGTTGTTTACATTATTGACAGCGGCATCTCTACGCTGTCAAGCTGAATATAACGGTCCTTTATTGACAGTTGAAAGTCTGATGGAATTCATCAATGACACATCTGGTGTCTACATTCCACCTGTCAACAAGAAAATACCAGATCTTCTCATCTCAACCGTATGTAAATTAATTTACATAAATTTAACATTTTTGTGTTCACATTTTTTTTTAAATCAATATTATATAACAATACATTTGGAGAATATACTGTTTACATTTCGACATTATCTGATCTCTATCGCTTAGTTTCTTTCAAAATCAAAACAATTTAAAAATTTGTCATCTTATTTTTAAACTTTTATTTAGATTAAATCAAAACTCAATTATTTAAATATAATTAAAATAATCCGTGATACTAGCTAACTTAACATTCTATTTTTTTTTTTTATAATTTAAAAGGATTTAAATACGTTTTTAATTCAAATTTCTTATTCTTAAAGAATTTTTTGGAATAAAAATCTACACACTCACTTCTATTCAGGGTGTTTGGTCGAAGATGTAACAAACGAAGAGGGCAGATTCTACTCATCATTTGCAACAAAAAACACTATATATACCATGGGTCAATTCTCAATAGTTTCGCCACAATAATTTTTATTGTTATTTTCCAAAGTACAACCATGTTACTCTAAAAAATCGATCACTGCTCCTAAAATAATGATGATAGAGCTGAAATAGAGGTACCGTTGCAAAGAGGAGAAAATTTCAGTTTAGAAAAAGTCTATTTCAAATGCCTTAAAGGGGCAAAACATATGCATACATTTAATTTTATTGTTAATTTTATTATAAAATTAAAATTTATTTTTGTTTAAGCCTATAATTATGCCAAAACGACATGAGCTACAGTTTGCCAAATTTCAGTAAAACTTCTCCATTTATTCCCCTTCAATTTAAGTACCCTAACCCTACCAGTTAATAGGTACTTTTTTTGAGATGTGATGCGTACAGACCACCTTATGTGTTACAGCGGGGAGACTGACTTAATTTGTATACTTACCCTAATAAGTGAGATGAATGAGATGATTTTATTGAAGCGAGCGTAGCGAGCTTCCTACATTCAACGAAATATGCTCCGTGTCTGTCTGTCTGTCTGTCTGTCTGTCTGTCTGTCTGTCTGTCTCTCTGTCTGTCTGTCTGTCAGTAACGTTTACGCGTGTGACGATAACTTGAGTAAAAGTTGACCGATTTAGTTGAAATTTGGTATACATGTTCCTCTTACTAATACTCAGGCTAAGTTCGTTGGACAGCGTGATCCGTCCATGAGTTCGCGCGCAACGCTCGCGTAAACAAGAGGTAAAAAAATAAATTGGAATTTCAGGACGGGAAAAGATTCTATCATCATCTACTCGATGAGACGAACATTTTTTTCAAATAACATTTTTTTCAAATAACATTTTTTACTAAAACCAACAGCGACACCGCTATGACTTAATAAAGATCGCTAAAACTATTAAAGCGGACCTAAACGTTTATAATAGAGAAAACAACCTTTTTACCGATATCTTACGTTCTAACGAAACGATTTTAATAAAACCTCATATACACCATCTAATGCACAATTGAAACAGGTAAGCAAAATTTCAACTTGATACAAGCAAAATTCTTTGCGTAGTGATGAGATACATTTATAATAATTGTTTAAAAGCTACCGCGGGTGGTGAAGATTGTTATAGTCGTATAGTGTATGGTTTGTTTAGGAAGTAAAGCTTTGTACCGAGTACCCCCACTCTTCCCTACACTACCCTCTTCCACTTATCTTCAACTATGACATTCATCATGATTAATAAATTTCAATATTCAGTATTTCATTGCAATACGCTCGCTTCAATGATAGAGCCACGCGATGCCTAGTTTACATTTAATTAAAGAGGTCTGCAGACCTTACTGTCCATAAGTCAATCCTAATTGACCTTGGGACTATGTAATAGGAAATTTTAACTTTTATGATATTTGACCGGAATGTAATTTATTATAATGAAAATATGAATTAACATTAATTAATTTTTTTTCAATGTTAATCATACTAAATAAACGCAGAGGGTAAGAGGTTAGTTTCGATTCCCCGCCGGGGAGAAGTTATTTTTACGGTAAATTTTGATAAAATATGCAATAATATAGTTAAAAAAAAAAAGGTACCATGAAAACTCATAACAACTAATAAATGGAAAAACAGAACCTAGTAGGTTTTTAGGTACTCTTAAGAGAATGTTTGGTAAGGAGTTTAGCAAACAGTTTTTTGGGTTTTTTTTGCCGGCTGGCAGTCTGAATGGCAGAATAGCACCATCTGGCGGTGTGTACCCGATACAATTGGTGCCTGGCGGTTTGTACCCGGTACGGTCGGTACATGGTACGGAGGGTACTCGGCACGGTGGGTACTTAGCGGCGGTTATGCTTTGTTTATACAGCAAACATTATACTCTTAACAAATAATATGAACATGAACACTGTAAATAAAATGCTTTAAAAATGAACTCCCTATAACGGACAGCAGATCAAGATTTTATTAAATATTTACCGTAATGAGAGAGTTTTTTTTCGGCTAATCCGAAATGTACGAGTTCTTTTTATCACGAATGGGCTCGTGACACACGTCGATATTTTGTACTTGTATCGACGCTCTTTGTATGTATAGGAGTCCAACGTCGATCTACATGAAGTAGACTCGCCTCTTACTAAATCTTTTTACTTTAAATCAAATTATAATTATTATTAACTACGGGAAACAGACAGTGAAAAATACACTCCAGCGCCGGGATTTGAACCACGGGCCTCTATATAAATCTTTTTACTTTCACACATAAAGACAAAGTATTGTGATAGCGGGATAATTTTATTTTGAGATTTTGATGGATTTACTCGTTTTAAGGTCCCCCTAAGTCCAAAAATGGTCTGTCTGTGCAGACGCCTGGAGCCTAAACTACTGAACTGATTTTGACGAAATTTGGCATACATATGTTTAGACAAATCATACCCCGAGGCGAAATCAAAAAATGAATTCTTGGCCCAAATTTAGGGGCACTAACCCATACGAATCTATAACAATATATATAAACTGTTTTCCCTGGAAAAATCTAGTTCCTGAGAAAAAAGCATTTAACTTGAGAGAGGCCGGGTTCAATTCCCCGCCAAGGAGAAGTTTTTTTTATGATACATTTTGATGAAATGTTCTATAATAATTAAATGTACCTACGAAAACGAAAACTGAAAACTAATAAATGGAGACACTGGGCTAAGTAATTATGAACGCGTATATGAGAAAGTTTGTTTGAGTTGTCTCGAACCAATTTTTATTAATATAAATCTTTTTCTTCCACAATAGGCAGTGATGATGGCCTTGTGAAAGCTGAAAACTGCTTTGACGTCAAAGTTATTTCAATTTAAGTGGAGAGAACAGTTTATGCTGTTCCTTTAAGATAACCTCCACAGACGTTCCCATATCTGACCTATAATATTAATAATAATATAATAATAATAAAAAAAAAAAAAATAATAATAATAAAATGTTTAACGCAGAGGAAGTTTATTCTTATATTATATATTTAAACAATTCCGGCAAGTTAAGGAAGCGATAAATTATGGATGGAGCGACGGATAAATCTAAACTTCCGTTTAATTTGTCCACATAATAAGCTGTTTACCTCGTCCGAGAAACTTAATCCGGATTTCGGAAGCAATGAAGCTCCAAGGTTAAGATCAACTTAACTATTACCTAATCCTAGCAAATTATTATGGAATTAAATTTACAACAATATTTTTTACGTCTCCACTTCAATAATTCCTTCAAATTAAAAAACATAGGTATTTGCCTGCATGGGAGAGACACTACAAAAAAGTTTCTCGCAAGCAGTCAACAATAGGGGAGATTAATTAAATTATGTATTAGATACATTTTACAAAAGAATTACAGTGTACAATTTTTAAAAAACAAATACATATGTACTTATTTTAATAATTAATCTGTTTGGCGGCTGGAGAGAGACTTGGAACTAGGAAGTCTCTCCCAAGCAATCAATAGCATGTATTTAATTAATAATTTATTAATTAATTTAATTAATAATTAATAATTTATTGACTTAATAATTAGGTATCTATATTTTTTATATAATTTTACAATTGATGTTTTAAAAAATGACAATTTATACAAACAAATTTTTTATTATTGGCAACTGAAACTAAAAGACAGGATTGTTATGAGCCTGACGAATCCCAAATGTGAGACAAAAAAAGTGACAAATGAAAGTGTGACAAATTTTTAACATTGAACACAATTTTCCTTTATTTGCATTCTTATTAACTATGTTGGGTTTAACAATAGAATATTTTAATTCACGTAAGTAATCCATTTCTGAGTGAAACATAAAGAAAACAAGTAGAGTAGTAGAGAGAGAGATATGAAGATGAAAACAAGAGATAGAGAGGTAACTTAAAGGTTGCAATTCTGAAAGAGTTCTAGAACTCTTTCAGACTTCTAGAACCGTCCGAGGCTCTGTTGGAATAAACCTAGTTACTCACTTCTTTGTTTAATTTTATTATTTTTGGTTTTAATATTTAAAAATCAATTTGAAAACATTTTGCGGCAAAAACCCGTGAAATCGGATATTTAATCAAAATTCCAGGATAAATGATAAACTTCCAGGACAGATAACCAAATTCCAGGTTTTCCAGGATTTTAAATTTCAGGAATCGATTAAGAATGGTCTAAAACGGATTTCCATGGAAAAAGTCGCATGACAAAAATTTTGAAGCCATTGCAATAGCTTAATTTTCTTCGAAAATTCACTAAATGAGCATACCGGTAGAAATCTAACTTTCAACTATGGACATATTTTCTTTCTTCTTTTAAAACTTAAATCATTTTAGTTCAAACCATATGTCTGTGTATATAATTTGTAATTTGTGTTGATTATTCATATAATGACAAATCCAACTTTCCTGAAGGAAGAGGAAAAAGTAATATAATATATCCTATTTTTACATTTATTACTGACTAAAGTTTAAAAATCAGGGGGAAAAAAAGATATATACATAGGATGAGAATTGACTTTTATCTACTATAATAGTGTTCAAAGTGAGTTTTTCATATAAAAAGAAAAATGATATTATAAAAACTAACAAATAATAAAACGACAATAATAGTACAATAGATACAGTGGCCCCATGATAACCTTATAAAGTTTTACAACGCTCCTTATTCATGGTCATTGTTAGTCTATAGTATCTATACTTATCTTCCTGAACGGCTAAACCAATCCGCTCAAAATTCAGCACGGTCAATGTGACCAACAACAGGAAGGTATAAATCTAAAATGGTCCAAATTGGTACGCAGGGGTACGGGGTACAAAAGTTTCTTCCTGAACTGCTGAACCAATCCGCTCAAAATTCAGCACGGTCAATGTGACCAACAACAGGAAGGTATAAATCTGAAATGCCCCAAATTGGTGCACAGGGGTACGGGAGTACGGGGTACAAAAGTTTCCTCCATAACGGCTGAACCAATCCGCCATCCGCACAAAATTCGGCACGGTCCGGTCAATGTGACCAACGAGTGGAAGGTATAAATCTGAAATGGTCCCAATTGGTACACAGGGGTACAGGGTACAAAAGATTCTTCCTGAACGGCTGAACCGATCCGCACAAAATTCAGCACGGTCAATGTGGCCAACAACAGGAAGGTATAAATCTAAAATGGTCCAAATTGGTACGCAGGGGTACGGGGTACAAAAGTTTCTTCCTGAACTGCTGAACCAATCCGCTCAAAATTCAGCACGGTCAATGTGATCAACAACAGGAAGGTATAAATCTGAAATGGTCCAAATTGGTACACAGGGGTACGGGGTACAAAAGTTATAATAGTATATGCCCTTCATGATGCATGTCGTTGGAAAGCTCTTTAAGAGTACAGTTAGTGTTATTATGTTCACTTTTGACATATTTCCATTGAAGAGGGGGGTAAAATTGAAAAAAAGGGGAAAAATGCTTATTTTAATTAAAAAAATAGAAATATTACCTATTTGTGATCCGAGTTCAGGTGTTTATAAACAAAAATGTTTATTGTTTAAGATTAAAATGCAGCTCAGCTCAATATTGCAAGCAGACAACTGTATTGCACACCTAGTTTTAGAACGTAGTGTAAGTCTATAATTTAAATTATGTGCATCAAGTGATCAAAGTAATTTGAGTGTGTAAGTACTTTGACCATGATCTTATCCTGCCTGCGTCATTTCAATAACGATCTGGTTTGACCGGCTAATAGATCGGGAAATAATTTTAAATCGATTACGATATAATATAGCAAATAATATTTATAAAGTAGGAAGTTATTTCTGCTGAATAATTATATCAGTATAAGTATTATTTCTTTAGAATGGATTTCTCACGTGGACCCTTAATGACCGAAGCGATTTCATTGAAATTTTATGTAAATGTTCAGAGGTGAAATCATTACATTAATTTTAAGTATATATTTAATTAAATGCTAAATTTAAATGTATATGTATACATATGGTTTATTTACATAGAATCTGCCTCAGTAAAAAAGATTTTTCATTTTATTTTTGAATTTTCGGGAAAAAAGTCATTCTAGTCCATGAGATAGCGTGCAAAAAAGTGTCTGACTAACATCAAGCTAGAATTTTGTATACAAGTCAATCTTATAGCGTCTTTTAAGAATATGTGAGTTTGTGCCTTGACAGGTGATCACGTTGATTTTTAGTAATATTTGAATAACTGACCTATCAAGTGTGAAAATAACATTGACTTGATTTTTGGTGTACTAACTAATTCTGTACTCAGGATCATGAAAATCACATTGTCCACCATAATTGGCGAGACATGGCCGCTCTCTACCGGTTTGTTTGTTTCAAACGCCTATTGCCAAGCTATGTCCTGCAGACGAACTTAGCCGACCACATATTCTTAAAAGGCGCTAAAAGATTGACTTGTATACAAAATTCTAGCTTGATGTTAGTCAGACACTTTTTTGCACGCTATCTCCTGGACTATTCTTTGTATAAAATAAAAATCATACTACTCTGAAAAATGATACAACATTCTTGATTTTATGAACAGAGTTTTGATTATTTCACTTTAATAAATTACAAACATTAAAGAAGGTTTTACTACTGACGTTATAGTTATGAGATATCCAAGATAATACTTCGATCAACAGTATTTTTGGTTGTGTGAACACGTATCGTTTTAAAAACGATTCGTATCCAAAACTCTTTCATTTAGCGATTTGTGAACACAGTAAATGTTTAATTGAAGCGAGCGTAAGCGAGCTTCTTACATTCAACGAAATATGCATCTTGTCTGTCTGTCTGTCTGTGTGTAACGTTTACGTGTCCGACGATAACTTGAGTAAAAGTTGACCGATTTAGTTGAAATTTGGTATAAATCTTTCTTTTACTAATACTCAGGCTAAATTCGTTGGACAGCGTGATCCGTCCAAGAGTTCGCGTGCAATGCTCGCGTAAACGTGAGCTTCAAATTTAAAATTGGGATTTCAGGACGGGAAAAAATTCTATCATTACCTATTCGATGAGACGAACATTTTTTTCAAATAACATTTTTTAGTAAAACCATCAGCGACACCGCTATGAATTAATAAAGATCGCTAAAACTATTAAAGCGGACCTAAACGTTTATAATGGAGAAAACAATCTTTTTACCGATATCTTACGTTCTAACGTAACGATTTTAATAAAACTTCATATACACCATCTAATGCACAATTGAAACAGGCATGCAAAATTTCAATTTGATACATGCAGTAGTTGTGTTGTAGCAAAGAGATACATTTTATAATAATTAAAAAGGAGATGGTGTGGTTAGAGGAATAGTAAGAATGCGGGGCGGTTCCCTTGCTACTAGCCGCTGTACTACTACCAGACCCATTATCTATCAACTCATCATGATTCACGATAATCTATTTTTTCAATATTCAATACATATTTATTACTTTACGTTCGCTTCAATGATAGAGCCACGCGATGCCTAGTAAACATAAGTCTGTATACCCACTGGGAATCGAAACAGATCTGAATATCTTTCGACCATTCGTCCAATAATTTAAAACAAGGAAGCTACGTTCCACACTAAATGGCAGACTATTATTTATCAATATATTTGAAACTAGATCTTTTCCTAGAAAACGAGACACGATTAGATCCAATTTTTATTGAAATCGGTCCAGTAGTTTAGGTTGCACTCATCTACCCGTACTTCACACGCACTTCTTGAACTCAGGGGTCCTTGAAATGTGTAGTAGTAGTAGTAGTAGTAAGGGGGCTGGGAGGCCAAGCCTGGCAACTAGACCACACTCTTTTTTGCCAACCCCTGGTTTTTCTCGCCCATCGAAACACCTCAGTCTTACCCTCAAGTCTCCTAGTTTGGGTGATAAAGGAGAGGATATCCTGCCACTTAAGTGTGTCAAGTTCCTCCTCTCTGATTATTGATTGAAATGTGTAAATCCATCAAAATCTTTAAAAAGTATTCGCGCCACCACAATACTTTCTATTAAAATATACAACCTACTATATAGTGAATGAAATGGTAAAAAAAATACTAGTTTTAATTGGAAAGCTCACAATGTTCCATAATAATAAATACGTATTATATTTCTTAGATGCGGAGGTAACCACAGCTTAATTATATATATATATATATATATATATATATATATATATATATATATATATATATATATATATATATATATATATATATAAAATATAAGATTATTAACTAAAAGAATAACACGGTTAATGTACTCTATTTGTTCAAATGAATGGAGAAGAGCAAGGTTATTGGTTAGTACATGTGTCGATGGAATGTACATTTGTTGACGGATTGAATGTACGTACATAGGTTATGAAATTTTGGAAAAAAACATATGATTTCAAGGCTTTATTGTGAAATTAAGGTTGGTTTATTTTATTTATTTATTTATTTTTTTTTTTCATATCCTTTTAAAAGTGAAAGAGGATTTCAAAAAGGCGTAAAGATATAATAATAAATATTGCAGTGTGAGTTCATTCACTTCGGCGTGAACATCAAAGTGTCTTTATTTTATGGTTAATGACGGTCATTTATAAATAAAAATTGGATGTGCGTGAAGTCTCACAAAAAAAGGGTTTTATTGGTATTGTGAACATGAAATTAGTTATTTATATTTTGATATTTTTTTGATAAAATGGCGTTAAAAATTAAACACTTTCCACAAGGGTTATATTTTTTGTAATCTACTCATTAATACCATTAATTTGATAACTTCACTTAAAATTAAAAAAAAAAAGGGGGATGTATGAATGAATTATCCTCCATTTTGAATTTGAATACTTGATAATTTTGAGTTCACTATATTCTTCCTGTGTGCGCGTCAAAATTATCTTTAATACTGGAAAGTTTCATATTTTTATCTATTTTGATTCAAAAGTTATTGGGCCTTACAGAGTGTCTGACAGACATACAGACACAGGAATGAAACTATAAATAAGGGTTTTACCAACGAAACCCTAAAAAATAAGGTCTTAGGAGACAAAATAGTTCTATATCTTCTATGTTTCGTCATAATTTTACTAAACATTCTCATGTATGTACATATAATTACTTATTGGTCTCATTTTTTACATTTCTTAATTATTATGAGATTTCGTGGTTTAATTTAATTATTATATGAATATTCCACCAAGAATTTTATTATAGTCAGTAAAGGAGTTGTAAGAGGAGCTGAAATTTTGAGCATTTCGTTTGTTATTTTGTCCTCTGCTGGTGCTTTATTGTTTTTCAATTTATTTATAGCATGCAATACTTCTTTCTCTAATATAGGGGTAATATACTCGTTATTATTATATGCAGTTTGATTCAGGTTTGTAAATGGGTCCTTTGTCTTATGGTACAAGGTTTTATAGAAGTTTGTAACTTCGGTTAGAATATCTTCGCGGTTTTTCACTACTACGCCTTTCTGGTTTTTTATGCCTGGGATCCAATTTTTACCTCCTCCCATGCAGTCTTGGGCTATTTTGATAGAATTAGAGTCTTGAATAAAATTTTGGATAGCTACATCGTTGTATTTTTGTATATCAAGTAGGTATTATGTCACTTTGGACGGATGCAAAACCCGCAACACACTTTGCCAACGAGTCGAATTTGTAGCGATAGCGAGCAAACTCTAGACCTCGACCCTCGGATACCAAACCCGCATTACACGGCAATTATTAATTATATTAATTAATAATATTAACTAATTATAATTTGATTTAAATTAATTGTTTTATTAATAATTACGATTATCTACCAAAAATATCCCTAGTCCGACCCGATGGATTCCTATACATTATTATTAAATTTTTAGGTTATTATTACCGTTTTGGATTTTGTTTTACCCGATACATTGTATTAGATCAAAACTAAAATAACCACCACCATGTGAAATCACGTGGTCGAGAGTTCCTGATTCGTATTTATTACAATCTTGTTCTAGTCATCTTGTAATACCAATATTTTAAATGTGTGTACATGCGTAAAACATTTTCTCCGATACTAAGTACGAGTTACATGTGGAACACCTTACATAAAAACAGTATTTAATGACTGTATTTTAGAAAATCAATATCAGTTGTTTACTGGATGTATAATGGCTAACAACGTGTTATCTGATTTAATTTCTGTCAAATACAATTTGAAAAGAAGAAATTACAAGAATAAAATGATTAAGAATGATAAAATAAGAAGTATGATGGAAACCTATGTACCTTTTATTCAATTACTAGAATCGAGTTTGAAAGATAAAAATTCAATTTCAAAATCTGTAAATGTAAGTACCATAACAGAACATGCTTCTAAGAGTGCTGGTTCTCAGACAGAGACACCGAAAACTGAACAAACCAAATTTCTGGAGGATAATGAAATTGTGGAATACACCCCGGAAAAATCGGTTCAAGATATTTTTGCAGAACAATCTTACATAGAAAAATCTCAGCTGTTGGAAGACCTGCCAGAGAATTCAAGACCCTTTATTGAAATGGTTCTGACAGATGATCCTACGCTAGATGAAGTATATGGAATAAGTTTAAATGAAAATAACGAGCTCCAAATCGGTCAAAGTGTTGTAGAGATAGGACGTTTAGACGGGGATATACTTCTTAAAAGAAATACAGAAGATAACAACGGATATACAACAAACGAAATTATTGGCGAGTTTGAAGGAACTGATGGGTTGTATGCGCTATTATTTAAAAAGAACCCTGGTTATTACACTGAAGCTGATAAAAATAATTATAAGACTATATTACACCTATCAGGAGCCATTAAAAAAGCATACAAAGGAATTGACAGGTGTTCTCACAAGTTTAAAACTGTTATTAATACGTTCTTAAACAGCCAATAAATATGTACTATAATGTTTGTTGCAACAAACTTACAATATTTAATAATGTACCTTACTAAATAAATGATTTACACTGTTGTAAAAGAATTCGTTATTGTTTTTCATGTGGTAAACAATTGTAACTAGCCGCAAAAACAGTGTATTGAAAATGTATTGTTTGAGAATAAATATATAAAATATTTGTACGATTATTGTTTTATTTATTAACCCCCGCATTACCTCATTTTATAAACATGAATATTACAACAGGTTATATTAAAAAATAAAGGTTTTCTACTAGAATAAATAGGGAAATACATTAACATAAGATCTGGTGTATTATGTACAACTTAGATTATTGGGTCTTATTAAAAAACATAAATTATGTTTTACAAGACAAAATTTTAAAAATATTCTTATATATAATGTTGGGTTTTTCCCTAGTAAGTATTTTTAAAATATAATTAATTGAAATGTTTTATTGCATGCCGGAGGTCATTGACCTGAAAATGTGGCACGTGGCTGTACCTTGTTGTTTTGTCAAAATATTGCTGATGTCGCAGATTTTCGTTGAATGGACACTTAAACTAGGTCACCGCCCCACCACATTATTTTATTTTTTTATTTTATTTTATTTTTTTTTTTTTTGGGACTGACTTCCGTTTCAATTGTCCAGTTGTATTTCGACACTGAACAAGTCAACTACTACTAACCCCAAAACTTAAATTTTTATAAACTTTTTTTCTTTGTGAATATTAAATTTAATATTTAAAATGGAGAAAATTACAATCGTGAGTGAAGTTATGAAGAATGTACGTCGGTTCAACCTTCGTGGAAGAACAACAGAGTTTAAAATAAACCCTGTCCCCGAAGAGTCCGACGCTGTGGAATGGACTAGAGAGGCTATCAAGGAGATCGTCGAATATTCTACCGAGGATGTGATGCCGGATGACCAGGTAGGAATTTCATTTTGCTCGAAAGACTTTAAAAACGGCGAGGGTTGGTTAAAGTTTAGGAAAGCCTCTGAAATAACTTTTGATAATGTTTGGGAAATCATAAGTGGAATATACCAGTCCAATTCTTTAAGTCTAAATACAGAAACCTTTTGTCTCAGTGTTACGACTATAGCAATGCTAGGTAGAGGAAAGTGCTACAACACTTTTGCCGAAGAATGTGCGAAGCGGAAAGGTATTATACCAATAAATAATAATGATAATTTGTGTCTACCCCGCGCAATAGTAGTTGCACAAAGCTTTGTAGATAAGGACCCCGATTATATAAAAGTAAGGAGAGATATAGGGAAATTACAAACAAATAGATGTAACCAGTTATTGATAGATTCTAATGTAAATATTCCACAAGAGGGAGCCGGTATTCCTGAACTTGAATCACTGCAAAATTATTTAAAAGAATATAACATTGTGGTTTACAGATACGGAAATAAGGGTCGTGATGTGATTTACGAAGGTAATTCCCAAAGTCAAAAACATCTAAACCTCTTGTACCACGAAAATCATTATAATGTTATAACCTCCCTGACGGCTGCTTTTGTTTGTACTTATTATTGTGAACCATGCCATGTACCATATAGCAATAGGAATTATCATAGGTGCGAAGGTTCATGCCCTGCCTGTCAACAATCACCTCCTTGTCCTAACACCCTAAAAATAATTTGTGATACATGTAAAAGATGGTTCCGTGGACAACTTTGTTTTGACAACCATAAAAAACCCGGTTCTCTCGGCACAAAATCAGTCTGTAGCGAAATTAGGTGCTGTGAAGAATGCTGCAAAACTGTGCGAAGCAACCGAACACATGTGTGTGGGGAGGCTTATTGTAAAGTGTGCGAAAAACACCAACCATCCGGACACCTTTGTTATATAAAACCTGACCATGGTAAACCTAAATCAGATGACCTGCTCTTTATCTTTTACGATCTAGAGACAAGGCAAGAAAAACAAACACAGGACGGCTCGCTACTCCACGAACCAAATCTATGTGTATTCAAACAATATTGTAGTGAGTGTATCCAAAGTGATCAGGAAATATGCCAGAGATGTGGTATTCGACTACAAAAAGTTGTATGTAACGAACCTATATCACCATTCTTACATCACATTTTAGCTATAAGAAAAAAGTTTAAACGCGTATTAGTTATAGGGCATAATGCAGGCGGTTTTGACCACCAATTTATTTTAAATTATATTTTAACCGAAACCGATTTAACCCCCGAATTAATAACGCGCGGTACAAAATTAATATTAATGACCCTAGAAAACGTTAAATTTCTTGATAGCTTAAATTATTTCCCCATGGCCCTATCTAAATTACCAAAAGTCTTTGATTTGAACGAATTAAAAAAAGGTTACTTTCCACATTTATTTAACACTTTACAAAACGAAAATTATAAAGGTCCACTCCCGTCAATTGAATTTTATTCTCCGGACACTATGAAGTCGGAAGACAGAGAGAAATTCGTTAAATGGTATGAGGATAACAAAGGTAAACACTTTGATATGAAGCAAGAAATTGTTGATTATTGCGTTTCCGATGTTGAAATTTTAGCACAGTCTTGTTTGAAATTTAGAAAATTATTAATACAGGAGGGGGGTGTTTGTCCGTTTACTGAGGCCACTACATTACCGTCGGCATGCAATAAAATTTATAGGAGAAATTTTTTAAAACCTGAAACAATAGGTATTATTCCAAAAAATGGTTATAGGTGGAGAGATAACCAATCAAAAATAGCAATACAGTGGTTACTATGGGAAGAGTTTGTTAGAAATATTGCTATAGTCCATGCAGGAAAGACAAGTGAGGTTTCTGTATTGGGGGTAAAGGTTGACGGGTTTTGTAATACCACTAATGATATCTTTGAATTTCACGGATGTTATTACCACGGCTGCCCTAAATGTAATACCCAAAACAGAAATATAAAACTACACGATGATCCATCAGATACGCCCGAAAGTCGTTATGAAGCCACACTCGCCAAAACACAGCGCCTACGAGACCGAGGGTACAACGTCATAGAAAAATGGGAGTGTGATTTCCGCAAAGAGTTAAAAGCAGACAAGACAATCTCCGACTACGTAGAACATCACCCACTGTTAGTACATTTACCTTTGAACCCGAGAGATGCATTTTATGGTGGTAGGACCGGAGCTGTGAAGACATATCACAAAGTAACCGGTGAAGAAAAAATTAAATATGCGGATGTTTGCTCTCTGTACCCCTGGGTAAATAAATATGGGAAATACCCAATCGGCCACCCGCAAGTTATAGTAGACAACATCGAGTGTATGCAGCTGGACTTGAATCAGACAGAAGGCTTAATTAAGTGCAAAGTCTTACCACCCCCACACCTGTTCCACCCGGTACTACCTATCAAAGCGAACGCCCGATTAATGTTCTCGCTTTGTCGAACTTGCTGTAATGCCATGGAGAATGGTTACACGTGTAACCATGACGAAGAAGAGAGGTCGTTAACAGGGACGTGGGTGATCGACGAGGTCAGGAAAGCAGTTGAGAAGGGCTACAAAATACTATATATTTACGAGATATGGAAGTACGAAGTAGTGCAATACAACCCGGAAACAAAATCAGGAGGGTTGTTTAGTGAATATATTAGTAAATTTTTGAAAACAAAACAGCAAGCATCCGGTTGGCCTTCCGACTGCAACACCCAGGAAGCCAAAGACAAATACATCGCAGAGTATTTTGAAAAGGAAGGTTTGTTATTAAACCCATCCGAGATAGCTGTCAATCCCGGCAAACGGCAAATCGGCAAAAATTTAATCACATCGTTCTGGGGGAAGCTTGGCCAGCGCGAAAACCAAGGGCGCACCAAAATAATTAACCAAGTCAAAGAGTTGTACAGACTACTCACCGACCCGGCTGTTTATGTTAATACCGTAACACCTATCAACGAGTATACGCTAATGGTGAACTGGGAGTTCAAAGAAGATTGCAACGAAATATTAACTACAACCAACGTCGTCCTAGCAAGCTTCACGACATCCTTAGCTAGATTAAAACTATACAGTTATCTGGAACAACTCGAAGAAAAGGTTCTCTATTACGACACCGATAGCGTTATATATATTTCCCGACCAGGAGAATACGAGGTACCACTCGGAACTTTTCTAGGTGAAATGACAAATGAGGTCGAGATTTACGGTAAAAATTCCTGGATAATTGAGTTCACATCCGGAGGTCCAAAGAATTATGCCTACATCGTCTACAACCAAGATGACAATAAATATCACCAGGTTTGTAAAGTGAAGGGAATTAGTTTAAATTATGTAACGTCCAATATAATAAATTTTGAAAAGTTAAGAGATATGATGGTAAAAGATGAACCACCGGTGTACATATGTTATAAAGCAATAAGAAGAACTACAGATCACCAGGTGATAACACGAGAGGAAAAGAAAATATACAGGCCTAGTTTTAAAAAGCGTAAATTGATTGATAATTATAGTTCCGTTCCATGGGGGTTCAAGCGAACAAGGAATAATTAGTTTTTAATCTTTAAGTAATCTAATTTTTCTAAAACAAAAAAACACCTCTCTTTGTATAGTATTAATCACTGTAGTTATTTTTTATAACTCATGCTAAATTGTATATATATAATAATAAGAATGAATTTTTTAAACATTTTTATTTTTTGTAATTTTTAAGTTTTTTTAAAAAAATCCAGATCTGTTAACTAGTAAAATATTTTAAAACCTATTCTGTGTATAATATTGTATTAAAAAAACCTGTTAGCTTGTAAGATTAGTCATCACAATTTTTTGAAAACTTGTAATTTAATTATAATATGGGTTTTATTACTCTTTTTAAAACTAGGCCTGTTAGAATAACTTGTATATAATTATCATTAGTTTTTAATTTTTCTGTGATAATATAACTGTATATTTATGTAAAATAGGTCAATTGTTTAGTATATAGCTTTTAAGTATTTTTAATTATTAGCCACAGTAAATACTATTTTTTTATTAGTATTATTTAATTAGGTCTGCCAAAATAACTTTTTTATGTATAGCGTCATTGATTTTTATGCAGAATCTTTATTGTTAAAAATAGTGTATAATTGTAATATCACTGCTAACTTTTTGTTTAACTTATTAGTTTAATTTTATATATATATTTTTTTTAATTTTTGTATTGTGTTAGTAAAATACGTATATTATAATAAGCACCTTACACTGCTACTATCCATATATGTTATCCATAAAAGTAATCACATTAACATCACTTTTAAACTAGTATAATTTGATTTTCAATAGTTTTAGAGTTAAAGAATAACTTAACGAATAAGAATCTGGTACTCGACTGAAGCCTGGTTCAGAGAGAGATTGAGATAAAACATATTGGTTGTCGTCTCTGGTTGGCTGGCTCACAGTGATGGCCGGCGCGTGGAATGTGATGTGTCTGCAGTTTTAGACTTGCATTCATTTTCTCATTTAAAAGTATTAAACTTAGAATATTTAATTCTAGGGATATTGGAATAAAAAAAACAACAGTTATTAACAACACTTTTTATTGTTTAAAAATGTAACTACAATACTATATATGTAAATAGAAAATAAGTTGACAATGTACATTATTTTTATATTAATACAATTAAATATACAAAGTACAAATTAATATGTTTTTTTCATTTTGTCAAGATTTTCCCAACTATTATCTTTAGAAGGTAACCCCCACCATTTTATTAATACGTCCTTACCTTTCTTTTTTAAAATAGCTTCCACAAGGTAAGAATCGGGGTATTTAACAGAAGTCAACTCAGGTTCATAAAAGGAGCCGATTATCGGGTTTCCT